>JBANRG010000047.1:0-458338 GCA_037954225.1 Stygiomarasmius scandens
CATTATGTGAACAGGTACTGTCTACAGAGAATAGTAAGATAGATACAGTGGGCTGAGTCGGAATGTGAGGCATAAAGAGTGTAACTAGAGCTCTACCTGTTCCTGGTCCGCTCTTCATCTGTACTACTCTCGTCAGTACCCATTTTAGAATGACCTCGTGAACTCGAGGCAAAAGAAACTTCATCCTCGTCGAAAAGAACTTCTTCCTCTTCATCTCCTAGGTGCCCACTCCCACTCGCATTCCCATTTGCCTTGCCATTGGGCTTTGCAAACACAGTCTGGTTTAGAGAAGAAGCTTTGTTATGCCGTGAGCGTCTCGGAGGAGCATTGACAAAGTCCGTAAAGCTGGATATGGAGTTGCCAGTGTTTGGAGTGCGGAGAGGGATACGGTAAAAGTCTTCAATCTCTTCCTCATCTTCATTCAATGGATCAACATTGGTGACAGGCCGAACACGGAGCAGAGACCGGTAGGACCCCTTCCGAAGATGCAACGCATAAGAATAGATAAGAAGAATAAAGTAGATCTGCAAAGGATGAGTAAATGCGCGCGATTCTAGGCGGTAGACATACTTTACAGAGCCACGACAGGATGATAATGGCAGCTGCCATTCCCTTTTCGTGATTCCAAATTTTGGCTGCAGCGTCTGCACGTTCGGCGTCTGTGAGATCGGGATGGCTGTTGTGTGAGCCGACTATGATTTGTTCCTGCGCGGGTGAATTTGCGGATCTCCTTCCGTCATGGGGCGTCTGGAACCACCAGACGACGGCAAAGTAGATTGTCCACGAGGTTGAAAAGACATGATCTGCGAAAAAGAGGTGGGCGAAATAGAGGGTTTGTTTTGGGTCTTCCTGTGGCGGACATGAGCAAAAGGCGGAGGATTCAAGGTGACGCGCACATCTCTGACGGCTTTGAGACCCCACACGAGGGCTACTAGAGCAAGGACGGAATATATGTAGAGACTAAGCTGGGCAAAAGAGCCGCCTGCACCGGTTACGACAGCGATAAGACCGTAAACCCCAGCGACCTGTTGCTGTGAGCAGAAATCAACGAGAATAGATATAATGCGTACCTTGTTTAAAACAGCAAACAAAAGAGCGAGGGTTACACCAGTCTTGATATCAAGGAAGGTTAGGAATGAATTTAAAGGCCATAGTCTGTATTCCGGCCTCAGCATTAGCTTCATCGAAGGACGGTGGCAAACTGTAAGTGTTAAAAGAAGAGAGGGAATTAGTTGAAGGAGGAGGCCAAGAGTGATGGCAAACTCGCTTACATAACTAAATGCCGCCTTAAGCGGCAAAAAACCTTGACAAAAACCAGTAAGTACATACTAAGCTAGATTTAATGCATTAAACCCGCAATTTCCAAGCGTAATTTCGTTCGACTATACTCCCGGCTTGCGCTGCCACACGTTTCCCGATAGATTTCCAGTCATCTGGGAGTTGACGAAGATCAAATATTTTCATGAGTTCGACCACCTTCAAGTTAAGATATAAAAGGAGCGAGCCTTGCAGGGGCGAATATTGCATTTATTGGCGCGCAAGCAGCGTGTGCGGCGCGTTCTTTTTCAGGGATGAATACATGAGTCAAGCAGAGGAATGATAACATATATTTGTTTTTATAACTGTAACAGTTTGTACAGACGTCTCCATTCAGCTAGTCATCTTCATGTAGCCAAACTTTGGACAGCCAGGAGCAGATGTTTCGACATTCAGGTTCTTTCGCCTCTGGAAGTTGAAGAACCACAAAGAGAAATGGTAGGTGCCCGCTTACATAAGACTATGTCCTACTTCTCCAACCACTCGTCATCCTCTCGCTTTACTCAGTCTCCCCGTGTCTCCTCTTCAAAACACTTTTCTACTTCGACAGTTTCAAAGGAAAAGTCGCCTTCTCCAAACGGGTCTCTTTCAATTCATCCTCTGAAAAACACGTATGTTCGTACTCGTCGCTAGTCTCGCCCTCTTGTAGTTTACCGCTTCTCAGATGGGTATTTTGGTTCCGGCAGCAACGCGCGCCCGGCAACAAAATCACAAATTACGAAGAGGGTATTAAAAAAATTTCCGCGTTTAGCTCGGTCAGTTGCTTTCTTTTACTTGTTTGCTTCCGTCTCTCATTCCATCCCAGGTCGAGTCTTTTTGGTCCCTCTGGACCCACCTCTCTCCTCCCTCTGCCCTCCAGCCGACCACAGACTATCTCTTGTTCCACCAAGGTATCCGAAGGCCAGTCTGGGAAGATCCTCTCAATATCACGGGCGGGAAATGGATCATTCGTCTTAAAAAAGGCGTCGCTGATCGCATCTGGGAAGACCTTGTTATCGCGATAATTGGCGACCAATTCGACGACTGTCGTTCACCGGCCGAAGGTGATGTTTCGGGTAATTGGGAAGACTCTAGTGACTCGGGTGCAGATCTTCCGGAAATTTGTGGATGTACGATTAGTGTCAGGCAGAGCGAAGATATCGTGAGTTTGTGGAACAGAGTGGATGGTGATATCAAAGTCAGGGAAAGAATAAGGTTAGTCTTGTCAGAGCGTTTTCCGGTCCATTTTTGACCGTATGGCAGAGATACGATACGCAAAGTTTTACATTTACCCCCAGCAACAATCATGGAGTACAAGTCCAACAATGGTACGTTACATCTCGTCGAATCGAACGTGCATCTGACGTTATTCTCTTCTAGATTCGATGCAGGACAACTCGAGCTTCCGCAATTCTGCTATTGATCGAACCCCAATGTCGGCTTCGTAGTCCACGACAAACGAATACAAACTATCATTATTGATATGCTACTTGGTGATTGGTGGAAAAATGTCGTGTGTATGCTGGGATCATAGCTGTTTGATCGTTAATGTATCTGTCTTGCTACCATCTGAAAACGAATTGTTTAAAGACGTTGAGATGACTGAGCATAAGCACTGCCTTGGGCCAGATAGTTGAAGGAACCGAGATAGGGGCTCGTATCACATGGTATGCTTTGTAAAAATCTTTCAAATCCGCCAGGAAGCAGTGACACCACTAGTCTACACCGAGTTTTGTCACTATAAGAGCACTATCATGCGTCTTTGAATGTCTACAAGCACTTTGAGAACTCTCTGTTCAAAGCAAATCTCCTCTGCGACTTTTCGCCCAAACTTGTCGTCCTTTCCGTTACGCCGGAACTTTTCTCATACCGCAACTCGAACTTTCACAGCAACTGCGAGAATCATGGCCGATTCGACAAAGACCAAATCTGAAGAAGAATGGAGAGCAGTGCTTTCCCCGGAGCAGGTGCGTACACTGGAATTCTCCCTCAAAGCACTCGGTTGAAAAGTGGACGCGTCTAGTTCAGGATCCTCCGTCAGAAAGGAACTGAAAGAGCCGGAACAGGCGAATATGATAAGCACTATGAACCAGGTGTGTATGAATGTGCGGGTTGCGGAACCCCTCTGTATAAGAGTGATACCAAATTCAAGGTATGCTATTTCACCTTTCAAAGCACCAAGGTCCTGACTAGGAATGCAGAGCGGCTGCGGATGGCCTGCATTCTATGATGGTATGTCTCGTTTGTTGCTGGGTTGATATGTCACTCAAGCTTGAAAATGACAGCTATCCCCGGTGCTGTGAACAGGCACGAAGATAGCTCATTTGGTATGCTGCGTATAGAGATCACTTGCGCTGCTTGTGGGGGACATCTTGGACATGTCTTCAAAGGCGAAGGGTTCCCGACACCAAGTGAGTCAAACTATCCTCGCCTTGGTGTTAGTCTAACCGTTCCTACAGCTGATGAGCGCCATTGCGTCAACTCCATCTCCCTCAAATTTCAGGATCAAACTGAGTAGATTACCACTAGTTCGCTTCCAGTGAAATAAACGTCAACTGCAAAAAACTACCGTCTGTCATTCAGAAATTATCCAGTCCACGATCCGGGTTTAAACTAACGAGTATGAAGAGATTGACCTAATACAATGAATATCGAAATGGTACGGCGTAAGGGCATGAGATGCTGTAGTACGGAAAAAGGGGCATTTGACAAGATAGACCACATTTAGAGCCCTTCTATCTGGCGCTCGAGTTCCTCGAGCTCCTTCTTGGATGATTCGAGTTTGGCCTGAGATTCCTGTAGACACGAACATTTGCTTGTCAGACACGAGAAACGAGACGGGCGATAGACGATTCCAACGTACCTCGTACTTCTTCTCCCACAAATCGCGTTCCTGTTCTACCCTCTGGACTTGGCGCTCAAAGTGCTCCGCCTTGACATCTACTTGTCGCAACCTATCGAGCAAAAACACGCCATCGATCAGTATCCATCAGCACCAGTAGTAGACTAAACGCGTACTTTTCGACCGTTTCTTTAGCATTCTTCTCCGCAGCATCCAATTCTTCCTCGAGTAGCTGAATCTTCCGTTGAAGACCCTCATTCGTCGTCCTAGAGTTCTCGCCCTCTGCTGAACTCGCTTTATACTCTGTAATTTTGGTCTCGGCTTTCTCCAAGTCGGCGTCCAAAACACCTAGCCGATGGTTCAAAGAAGTGATCTCTTGTTCCTTCTCCAAAAGCATCTGCTCTAGCTTCTTGACCTTGGCCTCTGCTTCTTCAGCCCGAGCGACAGCATTGTCGGCCTCGAGGCGGAGGTTGTTGAGTTTCTGAAGAAAGCAGAGCGATGATTCGGATCCAGAGAACGAATAATCAAGTGGATTTCAAGACAAACCTCTCTGATCTTGTCGGTCATTGTAGGGTTTAGAGATACGAGTTACAGCAAGTTGTTGTTGTTGAGGATGAGTTGGGGAGGATAACCGATTTGGAGAATCGAGATGGCTTAAATAGGCTGGCACGTGGCTACGCGAGCATGACGCGCTTGCCAATCACAATGCCGGTTGTTTCATCGCTGCGTTTGCAGAGCAAATTCGTTAGGATTTGTGATGATTTTCTGTAATATATCCTACGTAGAACAGTGCAGATAATATCCAACGAAACATGTGCAAAATTGGCTTTTTGTTCTTCGAGAACTATCGTGGGAAAGACATGTCTTTTGACTCGATCCGAGTTTTCCTATTCCATTCGCCTCTACCGTCATGTCTGCTCCAGTTCCGCAGGAGGGTACGTCGAGTCATGTATCAGTGAGGGAATTGAACATCTCATAATCATTCCAGAGCTTCCTATCCTCGAGGCACTCGTCAAGTACGTCCTGGTCTGGAAATGTCTCGACCTCTTATTCATTCCGAGGCAATATTAGCATTCGTAACAGGTTAACAGCGCTAAAGAAGAACAGCGGAGGTGGTGAATTCATCAAGGCATCGGATGTCAATGCTTTGTATCAAGCTGTCGTAAAACAAGGTCTGTGCATACCGAATATAATGGAATTCCCGTTGAATCGAATATTATCCTGCGTGTAGTAACTAAATTGAACGATGTCCGGGATGACAATGCTACGTACAACAACAGGCTCGACACGACACTCGCGGATGTGTTTAGCCTTCTCTCACTTTTCTACCTCACTATTGGCAAGACAAGAGATGCACCCGCAACCTACTCTCAGATAGCTTCTATGAGGGTGAACTTTTCTCAATCTTTCAGATTGATTTCATCGTCTCACAAAATGCGTCTTACAGAAAATCCTCAACCACATGAATGAATCTGCCGTCTACAATGAATCCGATCTAGCACCATTTCAAAAGCGAATAGCAGATTTACGACAGATTTTGCAGCGCGATGCTTCTGAAGGAAAGCACCCGGAGGCTATAATTAAACTGCTGGAACGCCAGCTCAACAAGTGTGGTGCGTGGCAGGCTCCTTCCAAGCGAAAAATGCCCAGAACTTGATATCATCTCTTTACATTCAGACGATATTGTCCGCTCTTTGCAAGACTCGCTATCGGTCCTCTCGGTAGAACTCATTCCAATTCATGAAAAGCTCGTTACTATTCGTCGAAAATTAGTTGCTCTTGGTGCGAAAGAAGGATCACATAAAGCCGAACTAAAGCCTTTGCAAGAGGAATTGCGAAAGATTGACTCGTTGAGTATACCCTTCCTCTGCCTATCCATCTTATACTGACTTGATGTAGCAAACGTGTAGACGGGAAATTCTTGGGGCCAGGCGGTGACGTCCCCGCATCACAAGCCATTTGCTCGTCTCTTTTGGAAGAATGTTTCGAAATTGCACAAGAAATCAAAGCAAACCAAGACTCGAAACGTGTAGCTCCTTCATTGAAACCGATTTATGATCGACTCAGTGAAATCCGCTCCGAGCTCGAAGGGCTTGTGTTGACGCATAGATGGACGTTGAGAGAAACTGATTTGTGGAACTATTCATTGAGTTTGCAGGAGATTGATAAGATGAGGATTGATGGCAAGTTTTTGGACTCGGAAGGGAATCGACCGGAAGGACAATATGTGAGTGACCGTTTGGTTTGCTTCTTTGTAGTGTTAAGCGTCTGTTAGGTGCTCTTGTACTTGTTACGACGGTGCTATGGTCTCATTTATCGGCTACTATCGTCGAGTGAACCTGTATCAGAAGAGCTTACTCCCATCGTACGTCTTCAGTCCTTTGAAACGACTGAACTTTTCTTAGATCCGTTTCCATAGGCAAATAAGCTTTCTACCGTCAAGAAATGTTTGAACGAAGTGCTGAAATACGGGGGTCCCTTCAATCCACGTGAATTGTACCCTGTACGTCCCTTTTTGTTAGTCTTGACTTTCTTTCCAACGTAACTTTCACAGTATCAATTGGCGCTCCATCAAATCGAGTCCAGGCGTAAAGATGGCAAATTTGTCGGGGAAGACGGTTCAGTCCCAGAAGGTCAAGGTGTTGTTATGGCACATCTAAACGAGTGCCATGAATTGATAGAGATGGTATGGTCACTCTTTTCTTGGAAGGGTTCCCTTCTCACTTGCTATTTGCAGCTGAAAGAAGCGATGGATGAAGGTGAATTTGATGACGATGAAGATGAGTATGACTACGACGATGATGAGACGGTCTCGGAGGAAGGGGAACGTCGACAAGAATGATAGTTTTTGTTTTGCGGTCAACTGCATAGATGTATCTGTTATATATGGCATGTATCATTAGGAACAAGTAGTAGGCCGTTGAAAAGACACTGCAATTGCATAAAATGCTAGAGAATCTGTAAGAAAATATTGACACTGAAGGTATCTACTAGGCAGACCCTCTATCACCAGTGTCTCTTCGAAATCATCCTCTTTCCTGATGAGAAAACCTTCCTTCAGACGGCCTTGTCTTAAGGCAACGCATAGAATACTTGGCCTTTCCTCCCCAATCACAGTCCAACAAAAACAACTTGCCGCCTTTATCGCACACGACATTGGGTGCTCGAATCTTCTTGATGAAACAAGTGGACTAGATTCGTTAGCTGGGTCTTCCATACCTCAGCATAGTGCTAGAGGAACGGAGAGCAATAAGGAATTTGGCAGCAATGAAAGCCTTGATCAACTACTGCCGGTCATCGCTGTCTGATGCAGCCAGGAGGCAGGATAGATCAGGTGTGAGAGGTATTGTGCGTATTTGCGAATCAGCGGCAATAAGCGCATGGAATGCGAATCACCAATAAGAGTCAAACCCAGACCTGGCACACACCACCTTGGAAAGAGCTCGGAATCGAGGTGCTTCAGTGAATGCGCAAAGTATGGAATCATCTAAACCTTTGTATTGCATTGATTGTTGGTATCTTCATTTTTGACCTCTTCGATGAACACTATGGCACTGTGCTTCCCTACACTGCGACCTTTTGATAGGATAGATGCCGCAGTAACATGGTATTGCACACCGTAGACAGAGAAAATATCCTTTAGACATTCCAAACATCGGTCCCGCCCCTCGTGAAAAACTCTGCCATAGTATTACAAAAGTCTTCCACTTTATTCACTATACTTTCCTGGTCTACCATGGAGAAGCCTGGAGCAGTAGTCTCGCCACGTAGAAAATGACCAAATCCTGGATAGATTAGCGCAGCGGGAGGTATGTCATCCGCTTGGGACGATCATCAAGAATCCTTTCTCTCTATTAGTTGATATACGGCTCCCGTTTCGAGATCGAAGATGACGCTTCTTGAGCTAGTCTAGAGCGTTTAAGAGATCAGAATACATCATCCTCGGATAAAGGGCGCTTTGACACTGCAATTGCACTAAAAAGTAGTCCAATGAACAGGCTAGTACATGAACTGCATCAGGATCAAATGCATTATCTTGAAGAAAACAATCCTGGAAGTCTGGGGTTTCAATAAAAGACCTTTGACGGTTTTGTTGTCATGCTCAAGTTTCCAGCCATTAGGCTTCTTCGAGTGAGCGAGGCCAAAATATATCATTAATGGGCCGGCTCACCTCGTACAACGTCATTTGAGCTTCAGCTAGTATGCAGGAATGGTTGAACCAACACAGTTTGATTTGTCTTGTATATTTTGCTCCGGACTTGCAGTAGCTTCTCGCTGGGATGGACTTCGAGGGAAACTGAAAGTAGTTGTTATCAGCAAGGTAAATCAGCACAAGTTCGCTCATTATTGACAGAAGGTAGACACGGCAATGAAATTGAGAAACAGAAGGAATGAATCACGTGGCCGTCAGTCACGTCGCGACGCGTTTCTTTGTTGAACACCATTCCTCTAAGCTCTCATTCGTCCAGACACCACAAAAACAAGATGGCCAAAGGAATATACCCGTCAATGACTGTACAAGAAATTATTGCCTCCCTTGCACAATGGGGTCTCAGTGTCTCAGAGGAACAACTCCAACGACCAAACGCGGATTTCGTGGAAGGGATATATTGCGCCTGCCTTCACCAGGTTACCACTATCACTGCTGACACTCTAGCAGCCCCCGTTCAAGAAGCCGTTGAAGCATGCACTGCTCAGTCCGGCTCACAAGAAACAGTATGTTTTTACCCTCTGTAACCAGATCTGAATTTTAGTTGAGCATAGGACATGTATTCGGCAGCTTTGACCAGAAATCTACTGGTTTATCATCTGTATGTATATCATCTATTAAATTCTATTAAATTCTCTCTCATCTCTGCTGCCACTAGGTCTCGTTTTGCAAGAGCTGCTCAAGTGGAGGATTTCACTGCTTTGGATGTTTTCAGCCCGCGACGGGATCGTACATTGATACTGCTGTCCGCATTTATCAACTTTATCAAGTTTACAGAACAGCTGTGTGCCTCTTACATCAAAGATCTTGTTAGTCGTTCGGAGTCGCTGTATACAGAACGTGATCAGGTGTCGGTCAAACTTCGTGAGGTGGAGGAAAAAATAGCTCAACTACAGTGCGTACCCTTATAGCGTTACACACAAAGTCTCTAAGTAGCTGTTTTGCGCAGAGCCAAGCGTGCAGAAGACGAACCCAGATGCGAACAGCTGCGACAGCAGAACAATGCCCTCTTCTTGGAGCTGAATGAAACCAAAACAGTTCAGAAAGAAAAAATAGAGGTTGTGGAAAATCTGAAGGCGGATCGGAAAGTAATTATGCAGAAAATAGTGCGCATCCCGCTAACCTCGACGTTCTATCGGCTGATGAATACACAGGAAGTCATTACCAAAGAGATAGATACTGTTTCTGATGGCATTCGGCGTCTGCAGGGTCGAATTGTGCAATCTCCCGAACGTGTCAAACGTACCATAACGACGATGAGCTCGACTGTTGTTGAAGACAGGAAAACCCTGGCACAGAACGATGCCAAAGCACGCGATCTTACGAGTAAGATTGCTGCCTTGCATAAAATCGAAGAGGTGCCGTAATTTGTCTTTTGTTCTTTAATTGTCTCATGTTCTTTAGGATGTACGGACATGTATAGATCAACTTCGTGTCGTCGAAAGTGAAATCCGACAATTGGACGAATCACATCGGGAATTGGCTGATCTAAAGGATCATTTTGAAGGCAAGACCATTGAGCGAAACGAGCTTCAGCTAAAACAAGAGGTGAGTGTCGATAGATATATGGGTTCCCGCGGACTGATTTTCATGGGTTTCAGCGAGTGCAAAAACAACTCTCGAATGCTTATCAGAAGCTCGAGCAGGCACAGAAACGAGCCGAGGAAAAGAAAGCCGCAAGTCAACGGACCCTTGATCGTTTACAAGCAGAATATGACCAGATGGCTGTCGAACGACGAGATAATGATCAAGAGATGCAAAAGATTCGCGCTCAAGCAGACGATGTTGAAGCAAACGTTTGTATTTTTTCTTGACCCCAGTGTCAAAGTCTAACATGAAGTTTGATATAGATGGCAGAGCATCTTAAAACTAGTGAAGCTGAGCTCAATAACTTGCTTGCTGAATACTGGAAACTTCGACATCAGACAGGTAGGGAGATAGTTGGTCCTTTTCCCTCGCATGGCTAATTGTCGCTTTCAGACGTCTATATGGAGCTTTTGGCTAATAAACTGAACATGCAAGTCCGATAATTTGTTGTCCACTTTGCATTTCCATCTACTTTACTATGTAACTGTAATTGTTCGTATATGTACAGAATAGGCATTTGTGATTTAAGATTAAGTAGAGGTGCACGCGAAGTTGATGAATTCAATGTGCTGCGTCACGCTGTTGTACACAAACTTTGCTCGTTTGCAACCTTTCAGTGCTTTGTCCCTCCCTTTCTCTATGCTATCGTTACAGACAATTTGGATAAGATGAGTGATTATCCACTTGGAACAATTGTGGAGATTGGGTCTGTCGGTCGGGGTGTCATTCGTTTTTCTGGTCCGACAGCGTTCAAGCCAGGCAAATGGGTTGGGGTCGAGTTGTATGAGCCAAACGGCAAAAACGATGGATCGGTCGACGGGAAGCAATACTTTAGCTGCAGGATCAAGCATGGGGCTTTCGTTAGGGCGAGCCAGATAAAGGGTACGTTTGGGCATGAAAGGGACTCTGAACAGGCTCAACCTCGGGCGGGTCCGAGCACACCGTCTCGTACGGCATCTGGACGCCCAGCTGGACACCAGAGGACCTCAAGTAACTCTGGACTACTACGGGCCAATTCGCTTCGGACAGCGTCACCGTCGACGGCTTCCACCAGGTCTGCAAGTCCAGCCAAACCTGCAACAAACGGTACACCTGTTGCTTCCGCGCGTGTAAGCAGGTTAGGCCAGGCATCTCCGACAAAGAAATCTCCTTCCATCTCCGTTCATCAACCCCGTCGTTCGCTTTCTTTACGCCAACCGCCGCAGTCAGACGTTTCTTCCTTGGGTACCTCACCTCCGAATGGTGCACCTCGTCTAGCATCCCCTTTAGCCGCACATTCTTCGTCACCTCAACCTTCATCTCTTCAGAGTGACTCGCCTCTTTCCTCCCGACAACCCCGAACCTCCTCTCCTCTTGCTTCTTCTCCTTTAGACACATCGGCACCTAGACTTTCTGACCTGCCTCCCCCTGCTCCTGCCCCACCAGACGACACTGAACTGCAGGAGCTCCGAGCTAAAATTCGAGTCCTGGAAGCTAAGCGAGCCGATGATGCTCAGCACATTCGTTCGTTGGAAACAGCTCTAGAAGACGCAAAGACCTTCAATGCCATCCGTCCCAAACTCCAAGCAAAGTTGAATTCGCTCCAGACAGAGTTGACAGCTACCCGTCGCGAGCTATCAGATACCCAACAGTTGTCGGATCTGGCAGAGAGCAGGATTCTGGACGCTCAGGAGCAGACGGAAATGGTCATGCTGGATAAGGAGATGGCAGAAGAAAGAGCGGAATTGGCAGAGGCGGAGCTGGAAGAAGTCAAGGAGAAGCTAGCTATTGTGGAGGTGGAGTTGGAAGTGTTGAAAGAAGAGAAGGAGTTGGTTGAAGGAGACGGTGGAGGAGATGGAGGCGGAGGCGGAGGTGGTGACGATGGCAAGAGCTCGCTGGCTTATATTCAATTGGAGAAACAGAATGAAAGGCTGAAAGAGGCCTTGCTCAGGTATGTATAGCGTTTTATCTCACTTCTCTGTTCTGATTGTGATCTCCAGGCTTCGGGATATGACTCAAGAAAATGACCAGGAGCAGAGAAGGAGGATTGCTGAGTTGGAAAAAGACATTGGTGGTGTAGACGACCTCCAGTGTATGCAATTCTCGTTTTTCCTATCGTTCACTAAGATTCAATTTTCTCTCCAGCGAGATACGATGAAGCTACCATCAAACTCTCCAATGCAGAAGTCCAGATTGAAGATCTCAAGTTGCAACTAGATGATGCTCTTGGTGCAGAGGAAATGCTAGTACAGTTGACCGAGAGAAATCTGATGTTGGGAGAGGTGTGTCTTCTTACTTTCCCATAATCTTTCTAACTCAATGCTTTGATCTACAGAAAATCGAAGAAATGCGCATAACGATCGAGGATTTAGAAGCCCTCAAGGAATTGAGCGACGAATTGGAAGAGAATCACGTTGAGACCGAAAAGACTCTCTACGAAGACATCGGCAAGTTACATCTATTTCGCAATCATGATGATTTCTCATCCGCCTCTACAGAAACCAGAGATACTCAAATCCGTGAGTATAATCGCAAGATAGAAACTCTCGAAGAAGCCTGCCAGGACTACGAGAACACCATCACCCAATTCCGAGAGCTTGTCGTTCAATTACAATCCGAACTTGAAATCCTACGTACACAGACACAGACAGCTCAGTCAGAATCGGCTACAGCGGCATCACAGACTGCGCAAATGATGTATTTGAATCTGAAACTACAGTCCACTGCCTCGAAGAATCAGGCCAGGAACATCGAATACGAAATCCGGAAGATAGAGGCCAAGGAAAGAGGAGAGCTCTTGGGAATTGTTCAGGTACAGTCTTGCCTTGTTTTATCTCATTTACTTTGCTTCACTAACGTGAACTTGTGTTTGTTGTAGCCCTACCTACCTCAGCTATACGTGGAATCCGATTCAGATGCTACTCAGTGCTACCTGTTCTTCCAACGTCTGGCCTACAAAAGCGAACTCATCAACAATGTCGTTGCTCAAACGCACAACCTTCCGGAATCCTTGGATGGGCCTGTGTCTGAAATCCTCGTTGGTGTCTGCGATGTAAGTATACGATGAGTCTTCTCCGACTTGTGCTGATCTTTTCCCTCAGATGCGTGGCCGCATTTCGGGCTTGGCCACGCTTTGCAAGAGATTTGCTGCCATCCTTCGTTATTGCGACGTAGAATCCTTCCTGAACGTCGGAAGGATCTACGCCGAAGTGGCGCCATTGGAGAAGCGGATTGATATGCACATCGACCTTTTGAGGAGAGATGAGTTTAGGGAACGAGAATGTGTCGCTGATATTGCCAAGTGGGTTCGAACTATACTTTCATTGGAGGAGAATGCTAAACACGACTTGAAGGATCCAAGCACAATTCAACCATCTCGCCGAAATGTATTTCAGTGGCTTCCAATTCGACCTCGGTGAACGTGAGCTTGGATACATGACGAGTTTCGACCTGGATCTAGATGTCTTTGCCGCTTCAATTGGTCTGGCGAAAACAAGTGTAGAGGGTATTCTAAAGGAAGAGGGTCGGTGTTTTTTTTTTTTTGTTTTGGCCAACTGTCCCATTCATAGCTTTACAGAGGTTGTGTTGGACATGGGTGGATTTGATATCAATGCCGAATTGTTCGAACCACTTCAGAAGCTACTAGAGAGAAGCAAGAGTGCAAAGAGCATCTCCAAGTGCGCTCTCTGACATTTACTTTTTGGATGGAAGCTAAATTTTGATTTAGAAAATTGACCAAGAGACTGGAAGATCTCACTCAAGATTCCGCCGCTCTCAAAGCAAACTTGGTACCTCAAATGGAAACACTGACAAATTCTGTTCAGGAACTCGTCAACTTTGGTATCTCCGTGCGTAGTCATATTCCCTCATGTGTTGACTATGATTGATAATAGCAACAGCTTGCTCAACAAACCATGTCTCACCTTAGCGACGCACGAGCTTCCAAGTCATCCTTCCAACTAACAACAATCCTCTCTTATGCCAAAGATCTTGCTTCGACAACAGTGGGTGTCAATTCAAAGCCCGGAACACAATGGTGGGAAGCTGTTGGCGAGACCATTACACAACTCATCCAAGAAGGAGGAAAGCTACTACCGCTTACTATGGAGAATGAGAACGTACTGAAGAGTGAGTTCTAGTAGTCAAGTCGTTCTGTCAAAAACTGACTAGCAATTTCTAGTTACTGGCGTTTCGCCTTGGGTTACACGGGTCGATGAGATCAAGGCATCTCTTGCGGTCAATCTTGAAGCCGAGCGGAAGGTTGCCCAGCTCAATGACGAAATTCAAGGTCTTGTTCGTAGTCTCAAGACTAAAGACCAGAATATTCAGGAATTGGGTGTCAAGACTGAACTCATGGAACGCCGGATGGAAGCAGCCAAGAAACAGGGTGACACCATTGCTGACTTGGAGAATGAGCTATCAAAACATAAGAAGCGTGGACAGGAATACGAAGAGGCTCTGGATTCACTTAATGCGGACTTGGAAGCATTGGAACAAGAGAACGCAAAACTGAAGGTTTCGAACGCAGGACAAGAGAAGCAAAGTATGTATATTTATTTCCTTGTCAAGCGCTGGCTGTTGACTGTGAATAGCTTCAGGTCCCCAGCAAGTAGAGTCGGAACCAGCTGTCACCGAAGTAAATCTCGAAAAGTCGCAATTAGCAGAACAGGTTCGTGTCATATTCGAGGCAATTGCCACTTTTCTGATCCTAGATATTCTAGATCGATGCTCTTCGTTGCACTGTCAAGTTTTTGCGAACCGAGAACGCGTATCTCAAAGGCCACGACCTCCTGCGAGAGATACAGTCACTACCACCGCTCCCAGAACCGATGCCCCGCCCGTCAACACCATCTCTGGATCCGTCTGGTCTTTCGGATTCAGATTCGGATTCAGAATCCGACCGCACACCTCCTACGCCTCCCACTTTCCGTTCTCTTGTAACAGAGAGCAAGATGCTCTACCGAGACGTCATTCGATTTTCTTCTTCCCCCAAACTAGTTGACTTGTCGGAATTGAACAAGAAGAGAGCCGAGGCTGCTGGAAAGCGTGTTTGGATGCCGAAGAAGAAGATGCCAGCAGCCCAAGTGCTGGAAAGGAAGATGCAAGCCGAGAAGCTAAGCAGGAGAGTGAAAGGGCTGATTGATAGAGCTAACGCGATGGTGATTTCATAGCTTTCCTTTTTTCCTTTTATCTTTTATCATATATATGGGCACATTCTTTAAGACTTTTAGGATAGTATACCATGTATACCATAATGCACGAGCTGTCTAGGAAACTCCATGTCTAATCCATTCTGACTTCTTTTGTCCCAGTTGATGTCCCAATAACCTGGGACGGAATACACACATCTAATGTTCAGAAATACTTTTACAAAAACGATTAATTCTTGGTCTCGTCCTTACGGTCCGAAGGTACTCTTGCGACTGGAGACATTTCAATGTCGTTATTATTTGTCACTGCATTGAGTGAATGCGGGCGGGACGGAGTGTTTGTTTCGGAAGACAGTCTGAGCCGTCTCCTTCGAGCACGAGGGTTGAGGAACAATGCGGCAACGATGATTACAGAGTCCATCACCTACAAGTACTCTGATCAGCTATTCAATGGAATGAGTGAATACAGAGTTATTACCACAACCAGGCTGTAAGTCACTGACGCGATGACATCGAACTCCGTTTTGAAAACTAGAGAAAGATCAGAGAACAAACCTAAAGGAGTATAAAAGTTAGTATGGAGTCTGAAGGGAAATGTGCGCTTCGACCTCCGGCGGCATCAATGAACATAAAAGAAATTGAAATCCCTACGACTTCTTTATGGTGCCATACTTCGTAATATTGAGGCAGCAGAGCCAAAGCGATGATTACGGAGGCGAAAATACCGAAGAATTCAACACCACTCCTTCCACTTGCCTTTCCAGCTTCGTACGCTGGTCTCGCGGCGAATACCATTGCTGTTTCCAATCCGCCGATAAATGCTATCATCCCTGCGACACTGGTCTATAATTCAAAACGCATAGAATCCATGACTATCGTACCTATGCAAGCCAGAGTGGAGAGCAATAGAGAAAATTTTCGACCATAATACAGACACTAGAAAATTGCTGATCCAGACTGTGAACGTATGGAAAACGTAGAAAAGTCTCACTTGAGCCCATGAAATAGTTCCCAAGGCGCTAAACATTTGAGGCTGAAGAATTAATGGGATGTTGATATCTTGTATAACAGCATAAGCTCCTAGAAATGCTCCTGCAATAGCCCAGGACAAAATCATCCAATCTGACAAGCCAGTAGTGTCCTTGGTTCTATAACTTTTCCATATTTGAGGGATTATTTGGATGGTCCAGCATATTGTGCCTTGAGGTGCGCCCATCATATGATGAGCTTGGATAGACACTGGGCGAAATACTCACCCATGGTACCCAAAACGTTTTCAGCGGCCGCATTCACTGGCATGGTGAAAATCTTAAAAAATCGGATGGGGCAGTGGGACTATTTAAGGTCCGGCTAAAGGTAAACCCATGACTCGACTTCGAGGACGTCGTACGACACGACACAGTGTGTTTCTACTCCAGTCCAGGAAGCTTCTGGTTTGTTCAAAATCAGACTGCGCTTATTTAAACGCCAAGAATTTGATGTAAGTTTTGGATCCGACAGGTGTGCGCTGTGAATAAGCTGGTATATTACAATAATAATCCGTATAGTGATACAGGCTTAGACACTGTTAACCTTGTTGTATACGCTTCCATAGTAGAAGGCAGATGATGCAGACGCGACTGTGAGAAGTGCTGGGACCGGGCCCTTTGCAACACGAGGGAGAGAAGAGAGTAGAAGAAGAGCAGAGGCGCCTGTCAAACACGAGTTGCATGTAAGGATAGGGACAATTTTCAAAGCAGTTGAGCTCACCTAAAGCACCCTCTAAACCATTAGGTGCCCCTTTACGAATGGCATCAGCACTCCACAGATACAGCACACCCACACTGTAAGAAACAATTATTAAGGTCTAAATTCGGCGGCGGAAGTGAACATGTCCATGCTTACCCAACACCCGCTGCTAACGATGGAATAGACCTTCTCTTCATAAACCCAATCGTTCCGCCAATGGCGCAGAGGCCGCCCATGCCTACGTGACGTGTGTTGAATAGACAAACTGGGAGCCTACGTGATATTTACTTACAGTATGCTGGATAAGCACTCTGCAGATTCATGCTTCAGACAATCTGTAGTGAAAATAAGAATCTACGGCATACCATGATAGCTTGTAGTCGACGAAGAGAGGTGAGAGAAAGGATTAAACGTTATTCAACAGCTGTCGTCCCCGCATGTGGGGAAATTACCGACGCCGGCCCGATAAGTTGCCGGACGCAAATCTAAAGTTCAAGACTCCTTTCTCTGGTAGGTACGTTTACTATTACATCTTTCGATTGGCCTTCTCTTCGTAAAACTGGTAATAGCAAAGTCAACTGACTCTGATATTCTGATATTTGTAGGTGATTTAATGCCGGATCCATTAGTAGCTAAACGCAACGGCGATATAGAAATGGCGGTAACCTTGAGTGCTTCACGCACATTCTTCGACTGGTATCTGGCTGACTAAAACAAAAATGAACATGTCTTGGAGTCTGCAGTAAGTTGACCAAACTTACTGCAGACTCAGTAAAGGATATTCTTGACTGCCGTAGTCCTCAGGTGTCTCACACATGTTCCACAGCTAAAACCCACAACGCTTGTAACGTCTCTGAACGGACCGAATCTTGAATATGCTTCATGTCGTCTTCCTTGTGCTGGCGATTGATATACAGAGTGGTTTCTTGAACAAAATTAGACGCGTTGGCCCCTACGAGTAGTTGCAGTCCATACCCAGAGGGGAGAACAGGAAGAGTTCTTTCCCCGAACTCTCTTTGGGGCTCTCAGGATTATGAGTACAGGAGCTTCGCTCCCTCCGCCATCTCACTCTCGGTGCAATACGGAGTTGAAAGGGGACCGCGGTTTGCAATTCTCTCGGTCTGTGCTTCAGAATTAATTTCACCAGTGTCTGCTGCTTCTTTGCCCATTACAGGAACAATACGTCTCTAGGTTGACTAAGAAAACGACAAACATTGTTTCAGAACCAGCAATGCAAGCCATTTCGTTCTATTTTCGTGTCGCTGCTGTCGGCTCTTTCACAACTAGTTTTGGGACCAATAGATTCCACTTTTTGCTTACTGCGTTGTAGGTAGGCGCCATTTGTCAAGACCAGAGGAGTTGACGCCTATTTAAGGCCTGACATTCTTTGCATGGTTGTACAAACCATACAAGAACGTTTTCGCAACCTCACTTGTACCTCCAATCTGCTCCTTGAGTGATCCATCCCAATAGCAAACGACAGTCACTGTGAGTGAAATCCTTTACCGTGTCGTGTCCCATCGTAAATGTTCCTCCAGATCCATATAGGTTTGGCCCAGATGCAGATTACCACAGAAAATGTTCACCAAAAAGTGCTATCCGTTGGCATCGTAGGTGGAGGAATGGCTGGCCTTTACGCTGCGCTTCTTCTTCAGAAGGAGGGTCATCGCGTGCATATCTTCGAGGCTAGTAATCGCCTTGGAGGTCGTGTGTACACGCACCACTTTTCTACCGAACCCAATCAATATTTTGAGGCTGGTGCAATGCGTCTGCCAGAATCTGGCTTTCAGAAGATTGTCTTTGACCTCATCAAATATCTCAACGAGAATGTGGATCTTCCGAAGGAAAGGCGTATAGACTTGATCCCATACGTGCTCAACAGCGAGGGAAATCAGCTCTTCATCAACGGAGTTCGTACGGGCGGATTCCAGGTCATGAATACAACCCCTGCTTCAATTAAATGGAACGTACCACCCGAATACGAAAACAAAACTCCCAAAGAGCTTCTCTATTCTGTCCTGAATCCATTCTTGGAAAGGCTAGAAGAAGACTTTGACGAGGGCTTTAAATATCTCCTGCAGTGGGATACGTATTCCTTCCGCTTCTACCTCAGTTCGCAGGTGGGGTGGCCGGACTCTGTAATCGACTTTGTAGAGACCGTGACATCGCAGACCAATCAGTTCGCGTTAAGCGTGACGGAGCTGGTGATGCAGAACATGGATTTCTCCACAGCGAATTGGTATACCATCAAAGACGGTATGGACCGTCTGCCACAGGCTATGGCCTATGTCGTTGGGTTGCAGAACATCACCTTTGGTGCTCGTATAACTGGCATTCAGATCGAGAATACCACCAGTCGAGTTGTGCTTGTTAAAGAAGGTGGACAACTATCTAGTGCATTCGACAACGTTATACTGGCTATTCCACCTGCTGCGTTGAAGATGATCTCGGATCGACCACGATGGGACGTTGAAAAAGAGATGGCCATCCGTTCCATGCATTTTGAGCCCCTCTATAAAATCGGGATGCGCTTCAAAACGAGGTTTTGGGAGACTGTCTGTCTCGGTGGCCAATCTACCACCGATCTGCCAATCCGATGGATTGTTTACCCATCCAATGGCATTGGCGACAAAGGTTCCGGCGTTTTGTTACTCTATGCATGGATGACAGACGCTTACACCTGGCTGTCCCTTCCCCCCCTCGATCGACGCAATCTTGCTATTCAATGTCTTCAGGCGTTTTATCCAGATGTTGACGTGCACAACGAATTGATAGAGTCATTTGATGTCATCTGGTCGACTGGGTCTGCAACGGGAGATGCGATGTTCCTCCCTGGACAATTTACACAGCGGTTTGAAGCGGCAAGAAAGGCTGAGGGCAACATATTTTTTGCGGGCGAGCATCTATCACAACACCATACCTGGATTGCAGGTGCACTCCTTTCGTCTTTATACGCAGTGCAACAACTTGTTGGTAATTCTGCCCTCGCTTCTTTGACGTCAGCATATAGCCTCAAGAGTTCGTCCTTGAAATATCTGCCTCCGACACCGGTAGTACCAGGAAAAGTGGAGTTCGTGGACAGTCAACAGATGGAAAAGATGCCGGCAGAAATAGATTCACTTTTGTTGAAAAACGGTGTAGAGACGGCTTTGCAGGTCCGTATGTTGGTTCGTGGTGAATATCAGGGGATTTTGTCGCTCGAAGGTCAAGGGGCTTAGAGGTTTGAATTAAAGTCCTAATTGGCATTGTGCATGTTTACGTAGAATCTGCTGTTCGTTGTCTATTCCCGCCTAGTACTTTTAGTTAAATTAGACTTTGTTGATTTCGGGTCTTGATCCTGTTACGAAGAGGTTCAGTGCTGGCTTTTATCCGTGTTTTGCTTACACCAGAGTGCTACACCCGATGGCTTTTATTGTACCATGTGTGCGGAACGAAAGCACGAAAGGATCTGTCAATCATTGCACCGGTGGTAGAAGTGTTGCGAAGCGCTAAAGCCTTCCAATCATAACAGGGCCAAACAGAATACTTTGGAATTTGACCACCAAGTCAAAGTACCTGCCGGAAATGAACGTCTCGGTCTGGGTATGTCTTTACCATCTTTACACTCCTCAAATTCTTAATTAGCGTTTATAGACCGAACATCGAAACCCCGAGGGCAGAACCTATTGGTTCAACACCGGAACTCGTGAAAGTGTTTGGGAGAAGCCAGACGGTGCGTTTCTGATACTCTTTGCTTATTGACATGTAGCTGACTCTTTTTTTCGCAGAACTCAAGTCTCCTTTCGAGGTCAGTGTTATTGCTCCTCTTTGTCGTTGTCCGCCTGCTAATTTACATGACAGCGTGCTCTCAATCAAACGAAATGGAAAGAGTATTTTTCAGGAGGAAGGAAGTATTATTACAACGTGAGTGTTATCCTCGATTTGACGCAAGAAAGGTCGCTAACGGCTTGTACAGACTGAAACCAAGGAGTCAAAATGGGACATGCCGGACGAACTGTTGCTTGTTCTGGAGAAAGTAGAGAAGGAAGGCGCAACAGCCAATCAGCCTGCAGCGTAAGCATTTCCAAGTCTATCCGGAGTTTTGCATCATCTTTTGGATGTCGCGATTGCTCTTGGTCTATTTCACGAAACATTTATTGTCCAATGCAAATGGCCGGAATGTGCTGGACCTCCAGCTGCGCGAGACGGTTTTGCGCAGGCTCTGTATCATGCAGATGCTGATTGTCGGAAATCGCGACGTCCGAAGATTGTGCAAAACTCTGCGTACTTGTTTTAATTTCTTGCTCACATTCCATCCATTAGTGCACCAAACGCCCTACCCGCGCCTGGTCCAGGGTTCACACCTGTCGGATCCTCTACAACTCCAACCGGCGAAAACGGCCAAGCTCAACTCAACGGTAATAACTTGGCTGTCGGACCACACACCGGTGGACTACCTCTCTCATCAAACAGTGTTTTACCAGCTCGGCCCAACTTACCGGATGATCCCGTCATACCGCACAACGGCTTTGCTACTGTTGAGGAAGGAGAAAAGGCCTTTGTACACTTGCTCAAAAAGGCTGGGGTTGATGCGAATTGGACTTGGGACCAGACTATGCGAGCTATTATTACTGATCCGCTGTACAAGGCACTGAATACGTTGGCAGAGAAGAAGGCTTGTTTTGAAAAGGTGTGTTTCCTCGCTTCAGATTATTCTTGTCACTGACAATCTTAACTCGCAGTATACAAATGATTTAAAAGTAAAAGAACAACAAGAAAAAGAGGCCCGTCTGGCAAAATTACGTCCTGCTATTCGCAACATGCTTAAAGGCAATCCGAACGTGTTTCATTATACGACTTTTGGAACTGCAGATAAGCTCTTTTCGCAACATCCCATTTGGCAACAAGCCAAGATTGAAGCTGAGCGAAAACTCATTTTTGAAGAGTATGTTGCCGAGTTGAAGCAGCGTGAAGTTGTGCGTCTTTCTTATTTCTGGTACGGGATATACTTCTAACACTTATGACAGCAAGAAAGCAGAGCCATCCGCTCCCGAAGTGTTACCAAAGTTGTGAATCTTTTCAAGCAACTTGATGTCGATGTTCTTACACGCTGGCGAACAGCACATAAGCTCATTCTCGATTCCGAAGAGTGGAAGAATGATTCGGAACTGCAAAAGTTGCCTACGCTTGATATTCTCCTTGCTTTTGAGGACTATAGTCGAGTGAGGGAGAGAGAGTATGAAGAACAGACTAGAAGAACTCAGGTTGAAAAGACCCGCAGGGAACGAAAGGCTAGGGAGGCGTTCAAGGTGCGTATGACTAGCTTTTTGTACCACGTCCATCATTTCATCGTCCTTTTCCCTTGTGGTTGACAGGAACTGTTGCAAGAGCTCGTGGATGCCGGCATAATCAAAGCGCGCACGAAATGGAAAGAGGTTTATCCTCTTTTCAAAGACGACGAACGGTACCTGAACATGCTAGGAAACCCCGGTTCGAACCAGCTTGAATTGTTCTGGGACGTTGTTGATGCGCTTGATCAAAAGCTAGAGGCAAAGATTGCGGTTGTTACGGAAGCTATTGACAAGGCAGCTGGGAAGGATGCAGAGGCCAAGGGAGAAACTAAAAAAGACGAAGAAGGTAATGAAAATGAAGAGCCTGGTCAGACTGGGTTTACGGTCATGCCCGAGACGACCGAGGAAGAGTTTATGAATGCGGTTAATGGGACCGAGGATCCTGCGGTGAAGCAGTTTTCAAAAGAAGAGATGCATACGATTTTTGTTGATGTGAGTCGCCTTTTAAAGCGACTATCAATTTGATGCTAATGACTTTTTCAGCTTCACGACAGAGCATTGCAAAAGCAGGCTGAAGAAAAACGGCGGGCAGAGAGAAAGCTACGTCATTTGCAGGATGATTTGCGGTATGCACTTAGGAAGCTTCCTGAGCCGATTGATCTCAGCTTGACGTATGACGCAGTGAGTTTCTACTCGTGCTAATGATGGTCTTGTCTGACTGTATGCTGTTTAAAGGCCGTTCCTTTGATGGAGCATTTAGCTGAATACAAGGCCATCGAGGACGAAGAAAGTCGGCGAGCTGCGTTTGCCAAGTTTGTCAAGCGACAAAAGGTATGGAAATCTGACAACTGAATATCGAGCTGTGTTTAATCTCGGGTATAGGAACGTCAAAGAGAAGCAGCCTCTGAAGATGGATCGCAGTCGGGTCGGAAGCGCAAGGAACCTTACCACCGCGACGACCGTGACCGTGAACGCGAAAGAGACCGGGACCGTGATCGGGAACGTGAAAGAGACAGGGAAAGGGATCGCGACCGCGACTATCATCGTCGAAAAGACTATGACAAGGACAGAGATGGTCGGTCTAGACATTATCGACGAGATGACTATGATGACCGGCGGTCTTCGAGGGACTATGATAGGGATAGAGACTACAAGTCTTCGAGGCATGGAAGGGATGATCGTAGTAGGAGAGACCGAAGAGAGTATAGGGACTGGGATGCTTCGTCGTCTGGGAGGAGAGATCGAAGTCACAGTGTTTCGTCGGCGCGTAAGGAAGAGGCGCCGTCTAGGGAAAAGAGAGAGGCGGAGGAAAAGTTGGATGAGCGTGCCGAAAAGGTATGTGGTTTCTTTCGCGAGCTTTGAGCAGTGCTTACTTCAATTTTACAGCGGCCAAGGTACGATGACAGCGGGGATGAGAAAGACGGAAGCGGTAGCCGTGCAGACACGCCAGAGGAAGGCGAGATTTGAGCGTGTTTTTATATGTAGCTCAAATGTAATTAGTGCATTTTTACAAGTAAAAAACCCAAACAATGAAAAAGACGCGTGCTACGAAAATGAAGTCTGGAGAGGAATCTCTATATCGCCAATCCTGAGACGTGTATACGTCTGCTTGTGCTTTTTAGTCTTTTGGTAGCCCTTTCTCCTCTTCTTTTTGAAAATAAACTCCATCTTTCCTTTGGTGTGTTCTACCACGGTGGCCTCGACCTTGACGTTGGATGGAGGAATGGTTGGGTTTCCACGTAAAGTGTACTCGCGAGACCCGAGTTCGTGTATCTCGTCTAGAGAGATGACGTCTCCGACCTTGACGTCTCGCAGACGTGGAACGGTGAGGACATCACGAGGTGCGAGGAGGTACTTGCGGCCGACAACCGATGCGACGACGTAGTGAGAGGGTTGTGAGCGAATGAGGTCGAGAGCTGAGGCGGTTGACTCTGGGACTGCATGGAATGCACGAAAGGCCGACCTACATAGCGGCTGGACTACTAGAATAAGAAAAAGAAGAAGAATGAAGAAAGAGTACTTACTATGCCTGAAGAGACCCATGCCTAAAGACAAAGAGTCGGAATAATTTGGAGAGTAGGCAAGCAGCCGAAATTGAAGCTCCGCAGGAAAAATACGGCTAAAGTCGGGTTGAAAAGTTGGCAGCTGCCTACTCTCAGTTTACCTCCACTCCCTCCATTATCATGCACCGGATAGCATTAAGGAACTCAACGCGCGCTCGTGCGCTGGCCGCCTCTGCAAAGGTATTCTCTACTCTTTCTCTCTTTTTTTGCTTGGTTTGACACTACTCGCAGAGCTCAACCTTGTCTCGCTCATATGCTACCGCAAAACCTGGTGCGTCACCCGTCTTTTCTTCCAGCAATCGTTCTTCAACTCACTCTTCAATTCCCCTTGCATTCCTATCCTGGTCTCGCTGCTCTTGCATTGACACGTCACAACAGCCGCCTCCGAGGTCTCTTCCATCCTCGAGTCCCGAATTGCTGGCACTTCTGTCGGCGGAAACGTCGAAGAGACTGGTCGTGTCTTGAGTACGTTTACACCTTCTCGTGGTCTAGTTTCTGCTCAATCGTGTTTCAAGGTGTTGGTGACGGTATCGGTCGTGTATGGGGTCTCAAAAACGTGCAAGGTAATTTTCAACGTGTTTTCTTACCGAGCTGCAGCTCACTTTTTCTTCTCAGCCGAGGAGATGGTGGAATTCTCCTCTGGTGTGCGTGGCATGTGTCTCAACTTGGAGGCCGACAACGTCGGTGTCTCCATCTTTGGTAACGATCGTCTCATCAAGGAGGGTGACACCGTCAAGCGTACTGGCCAAATTGTCGATGTTCCTGTCGGTCCTGGTCTCCTTGGCCGTGTCGTTGATGCCCTTGGTGACCCCATTGATGGCAAAGGTCCCATTGAAGCTGCTGAGCGTCGCCGTGCTTCCCTCAAGGCTCCCGGTATCTTGCCCCGTCGTTCCGTCAACCAGCCTATGATGACTGGTCTCAAGCCTATCGACGCCATGGTTCCCATTGGTCGTGGTCAGCGTGAGCTTATCATTGGTGACCGTCAAACCGGAAAGACTGCCGTCGCCATTGACACCATTCTCAACCAAAAGAGGTGGAACGACGGCAAGGATGAGTCCAAGAAGCTCTACTGTGTCTACGTTGCTGTCGGCCAGAAGCGTTCCACCGTTGCTCAGCTCGTCAAGACCCTGGAGGAGAATGACGCCATGAAGTACACTATCATCGTCGCCGCCACCGCTTCCGAAGCTGCTCCCCTTCAATACCTTGCTCCCTTCTCTGGATGTGCTATGGGTGAATGGTTCCGTGACAACGGCAAGCACGGTGTGTAGAATTGACTAGTTAGATTTGTATTGCCTACTGACGCGTCCTACTAGCTTTGATCATCTACGACGACTTGTCCAAGCAGGCCGTCGCTTACCGTCAAATGTCTTTGCTGCTCCGTCGTCCTCCCGGTCGTGAGGCTTACCCCGGTGATGTCTTCTACCTCCACTCCCGTCTCCTCGAGCGTGCCGCCAAGATGAGCGACAAGTTTGGTGGAGGATCCCTCACTGCCCTTCCCATCATTGAGACTCAGGGTGGTGATGTGTCTGCTTACATTCCCACCAACGTGCGTGACTATAGTTTTTCTTGTCGATAATTACTTATATTCTGCTTTCTAGGTCATTTCCATCACTGACGGTCAAATCTTCTTGGAGGCAGAGCTCTTCTTCCGTGGTGTCCGTCCTGCCATCAACGTCGGTCTCTCCGTGTCCCGTGTCGGTTCCGCTGCCCAGACGTAAGTTTGTTGACAATTTTGAATGGTGCTGCTCTGACGTCATTCACAGTAAGATCATGAAGAAGTTTGCCGGTTCCCTCAAGCTCTACCTTGCTCAATACCGTGAAGTCGCTGCTTTCGCTCAATTCGGTTCCGATCTCGATGCTTCCACTCGTTTCCTCCTCGCCCGTGGTGCCCGTCTCACTGAACTCTTGAGTATGTATCTTTTACCTGGGTCCATAGCTTGATGCTTACATTATCTACAGAGCAAGGTCAATACCAACCCCTTGCCACCGAGGTCCAGGTCCCCATCATCTACGCTGGTGTCAACGGTCTTGTAAGTAATTTCTAATTGCCAGTCGATTGCTTGAGCTCATCTCTCTTCAGTTGGACTCTATCCCTGTTGACCAAATTACCAAATGGGAGGCTGAATTCCGTTCTCACCTCACCTCTTCCCAAACTGCCCTTCTTGAAGAGATTTCCGCTGGCAGTGTCACCCCTGAGATGGAGGCCAAGATCAAGAAGGTTGTTGAGGACCACGTGTCATCGTTCACTTCTTAGACGTTTAGAGTACTTGGCTTTTGAGGATGTCGTGCCTCTCAAAAATTAAATTTATTTCTTTCTCTGCCTCTTCATAGTATGTAGTCGGACCGCCTTAATCATGCAATTAGCATCATGGAACATCTTTCTAATAAGATTGATACGCGTAAGCGCTGTAAAATACAACACTTACTCATGAACCAAAATGTCTTAGAAACCTCGAGCATTGTAACTGCAGAAACTTCTGACACTTGGGAAACAAGTAGCTCTGCCTCCACTGTTTGGGGTCCTGGTACGCTTTCTGGCCGCGCGATCAAAAGCTTGGGCGAGGCAAGCCTCCGGGGTTTGGAAAAACTAGCTGTCAGATGGAGGCTCGCAAAGATCAAATCTGACTTGCCTTCTCCTGGTCGGGACCGTCATGGCGATACACATTATGCACCTATTCCTAATGAGAAGCTGGAGAGAATGATGGATGACCTGCTGGAGCTGTCGAGGTGAGCACACTGCTGAATTAGGACTAAACGCCAATCATCAATGCTGCCATAGATTGGACTACTATGACAGTAAAGTCCGACAGAAAGCATTGCGTTTAATAATGATGCAAATTGGCAGTCGGGAAACTGGCCAATTGATGGGCTGTATCATAAAATGGCCTCGAGAGGAGATTATGATATTTCTCTCCGAAATGATGCCTTGTATGCCGCTTTTGTGGTGCGTAAAAACTTGTCCTTTCTTTTACTCGATCACTGAACGCGTTTTGAATCAGGCACGATCCCTCGTCTTCAAATTCTATCAACTTGGACGGAAACGCAAACTTTACTCTCAAAGCGCGTCTCGAGCTTATATCCGTCTACCGTTCCTCCCAGTCTCCAAAAGAAACACACGAAGCGATACCGTTTATTGATTTCATC
The DNA here is from genome assembly GCA_037954225.1 of Stygiomarasmius scandens. Lineage (NCBI taxonomy): Eukaryota > Fungi > Basidiomycota > Agaricomycetes > Agaricales > Campanellaceae > Stygiomarasmius > Stygiomarasmius scandens. The sequence continues at coordinate 27,270 of JBANRG010000047.1, forward strand.
TCTCAGCTCGCACAGAGCAACGCAGATGCACGGCGTGCAGTGTTGGATGCGGGGTTCCTCGATTTTCTTGTGGTTGTACATAAACATTGTTTTGTACCCTTGGACGACTCCGAAAGTATGGGTTATTCAGAGGTGGTGGAAGTAGCTAAAGACGCGTTGGGTGCGTTTTTGGGAGGCTGGAAACGTGATGCGGACTTGGATGAACTGAGAGTGTGTAAAGCTCTCCAGATGGAATTGGTTTGGCCGAGAGGTAGAGAAGCAGAGATCTTACCTCTTTCCCGTCACTCCATTAGGTTGGCTCAGATGACACCCCTTCGGAGGGCTGTTGCTTGGAAGGCTGTTTCGCAGAACCCTCAACAAAACTCTCGGTCTACTAGTCCTTCGTTGGTATTTGATAGACTTTGCGAGATTTCGGTGATTCTGAGTATCAAGATGTATCATCGTGCAGAATTCTCAAAGGATTTATTCGACGTTTGTTTCGATTTGTTGGTTTTTTGGTGAGGTACCAAATTTTTTGGAAAAGTATCCGCGGACTGATAATTACTCGTAATACAAATAGTGACCTAGAAAGTGAAGATCGAGATATCGCAGATCTTGCTCTTTTTCATCTTTTGGACTGTGTCGCCCTTGGTGGTGAACCAGTCAATGCGCTACGGGATGTGCTCGTTCTTTCCTCATACAACACGAATTTGGATTTCTTTTATCGGATTATCTATCCTCTCCTGTAAGTCATACATTCATTCTTCGTACATAATAAATAGTTATACACTCCAACAGACGAACTAAAACACAAGAAATACTACCTACGGCACAAAAGTTTTACAACCAAGTGCATCACCACCATGGTCCAAACAAGAACCCTATCAACCATTTCATCGACTTTGCTTTGGATGTCGCGAAACGTAACCAGACGTGTGCTCGAGCTATACTCGATGCAGATATCAAATCGTTGTTAAGTACCACGGGTAGGCCAGCCCCCGAGGTACTAGTACTCTTTCATGAGCTTGGGTCGGGATGGGAAGAGGTGAGAGATTCTTGTTCCCTTTACTCTCTCGTCGTGCTATACCACTGACCGTGGACTATACACAGAACAAACGACATCCAATTCAAAGCAGAGCCAGGGCCGGGACCGTGTAGAGATGGACTCAGCACACATGTAGGACAGTGACAGGATAAAGGGGCGTAGGCGATCCTCTATTAAAGATAGAGGCGAGGTCGCTCTCTGGTGTTATCACCTGCTCACGTCCATTGATGTCTGTGTAAGACACAGTCGGATAGTCTTTGCGCTTCTGCCATTCGCATCCTAGACATAACTTGGCCTTTTTGGCTATTCGTTCCATAAGATCTTCATACATTATGGGAAGATCGACGGAAATCAAGAGTTCGTTATGAGGATGGAAATGTAATCGGATGAGTATCCTACCCTCCTCTGATAGGATTGGACATTGGTCGACTGGCTTTTTGGCGAGCTGGTGTCGGGTGCTGCGATTACTGGTAGGAAGATAGTATGGTGTTATGGGAGCTTCGTTCAATGTCGTACCACTCAAAGATATGGTGGAAGTCCGGGACGACATGATTGTAAAGGTGGGGAAAGTTGGGCTTTGGTGCACCACTTGACCTCGAGTCTTCTTATAAACTAAAGGATTTAGGTCCAGTATCTAGGGAACCCGATTTCGGTATACTTGAACAGCATCTTCTACTTGGAGTACATCTAGGCACTGCTTATTCGATATCTTCTGTACTGATAATAGATGAATTTGGGTTCATTCTGGTGAAGCTGTACAGGGCCAATCGACTCAACCGAACGGTAGGACTAACAACTAAAGTTGCTGTTGTATGTTCGAATGTTTAATTGTTGCTTCACTCTTCCCCCCTAACCACTGGATATTAGTAGATGTTTCGCTCAATAGAGCAGTCTCCAGTCATCCTCGATCAATGGTTCATTGCTGCACATTACTAGCAAAAGCTAAATCAGATTGCTCTCTACTACTTGCATGCAAAAGGCCATCAACTAGGAGAAGCTCACAACACAAACGACTCAAAATGAAAAATAGACATAGCCAGAGTCCAAATCATCGCAAACACTGTTGATTAAAATCTTAGTCCGGTATGGCTCTGAACGACATGTTGTTATAGTGGTATCCTTTGGACAGGAGGCCTTCGAACAGAAATTAAAGCAGAAGGATATTTCTTCACCTACTACGCAGCGAGTAGGGGCATTCCCTACACGCTTATATTTAAAGTCCCACAGGAATCAGTCAATGTACAACTTTTATAATTTCTCTATTTGAAATTAGATACTTCGTCAACAGCAACACTGTAAACGTGAGACTATCAACCGACTGAACAGTGTCCCGAGGAACGGAACATTTCCATCGACATATCCATGGAACCGCCATACTTACCTTAATAGAAAGCGTCCTCATCGGACGTACAGAACGGTTGTTGGACCCCTACTGAAGATGGAGGCAAGGTCCTTCCTGGGTGTCAGCACCTGTTCGCGGCCATCAGCGTCTCTAAACGACACCCTTGGATATTGAACCTGCGTCCGCCGACGACAAAGTTTTAGTTTCCTCCAGATGCGCTCCATTAGCTCCTCATAGGTTGGTGGAGCATCAACGGACACAGTGAGAAAATCACCATTCCCTAAATCCAAGCGGACCAAAATTCTGTTGTCTATTGACATGGCGGCAAACTGAGTCGTCGTTCCAGTTGTTTGCTCAACTGTAGAAGGTGAAGGGGATGGTTCAAGAGTCAAGGCGCGCTTAACTTCAGAAGGACTTTCTGCTCTACATTTTTCAATGGTGGATTGCCAGAGTATAGCTTTATCTTGCTTTTGGAACAACAGCACAAGAGTCTCGTCACTAGTCGATATGACCAGCTCGTAGATCGAGGGTGAGCTGATAATATCATTGGCATATGCTTTTGAAAAGCTACCCCCGTCATTCTGTAAAAGAACCTTGACGGTCTCAATTTCTCTCGTAAATATACGGCTGGATAGATCGAGAGGCATGAGACTTGAAGGTGGCATAACAGATGCCGCAGAAGTCTTTCGTTTCCCTATCCTAGGTGTTGACGGGGTTGGACGCTCGTGAAAGAAGATCAATTCCTTGTCGAATAGGTAGAACTCGGAGTAAAATGGTATAGCCCCGTTGTGTCGCACCAAGGAATTACCCTTGAGGATGAACAGCCCCACATCTATACCGAAATCATTCCAATCAGAGACGCGACTCTTTAGGGCCTTCACAATCAGTTCCGTCTTTGCTTGCTTTTGGGAACTGGCCACTTTTGCCATAGCATCTTTGATAGCATCTCTGCCGGAGAGCAACTCGGCATGATAGGGACTCTGGGCATCCGAGGCTGTTATTAATCTCTGAAGCATTGCGTCAGAGACAATCTTTCTTGAACAGGATGACTTACATCTAGAGCAGATACATACTCCGAGAGGTGCTGAAAAGGTCGATTGAGTAATTTTGAGACCGTCTCAGAAGCCAGAGGATGAAGGCCGGTCTACATTATCATTATTTTAGACCAAAACGTGACCTTAAAAAAGTTCTCACCTCGCGCAGTTTCGCATCTTGCTCACGAAGGCTTTCTTCCGCCAGAACATAGTTGAAGCAGTATATTGTGTATAGTATTTGAATATTGTTAGCCTGTATGCTGCTTGAGAAGAAGTTTTAGACGAGAGCTTCAACTATGGCTACTTACGTTGTCAATAAACAGACGTCCCCATCTTTGCTCGTGAAGTGGGGTCCGGACGATGCACTCTAGTTGAATATAGAATTTGCGCACGAATGTGAAAAAGTTCTTGTGAAAGACATGTGCCACGATATTCCCAGCGGATTCGGAGCCGTGCTCAAATAGACCCGACGAGTAGTCCTGCAAAAATTCGAATGAATAATCGAAAACGGGAGGGCATGACTGTACATACCTGCAACATTTCTACGTCCTGAACATACTGACGTTCAGAATGAAGTATGCTGCGTAAGCGAGTTTTCCAAATCGTTTCGTCCAGGAATTGCGTGATATTCGGAGACTCTGAGACGGAACTTCTGCTAGGTGACGAAGACAAGGAAAAATCTGGAGGTGTCACAGCGGTTTGGTACTCAAAAGAATTTTCCGGCAGTAAATGTAGCACAGCAAGGAGGGCACTGACCGCCTGCTGAAATGATGATTCCTGGCTGCCAAGGAGATAACAACAACTTACTTTCCGGAGGCCTGCGGTGTCATCTCTAAGAAGCTCTGTTATGGTGAAATGCTCGCACTCTAATGTCCGCTTCGCATTCATCGCAAACAGCGCTATAGCCATATTTCTTGAATATTCCTCGGTGGGAGCAAATCCAAAATCGATGTCAATCTTCGGGAAAAAGTCATCTGGCAGGAGATTGAACAAGTAGCACATGGGAAAGCCAGAGCAGCAGAGATCTCGAATGCAGATTGTTGCATTTGCAGACGTATCAAGCTGCTCGTAATAAGGGCCAAAACTCTTCAGACAGAGCAGTCGGTAGCGTAAAATGCAGCAGGCGACATTCAAGGAATCTACAGCACTTGGCATGAGGGATCAAAGTAAGGTCAGGTAGTAGGCATCAGTTGATCAATGAGCATATGCATGAGAAACCCCCGGTGTATTGATGTCCTTGAAGGAGCAAGTTCAAAGTTGAGAATGTTTACATAAAAGCTTTTTCCGGTTCAATTCCGAGCCAGAGATGTCTGAGTCCAACGCTCATGAAATCGCAAGGGCCGCGAAATCTGCTTTCGAGGGCTCACAACTAGTCCCTACTTCAGAACGTGTCAAAGCATTGCACGAAATCCGAAATGCGTTGGAAGCCAACAAAACTCAGATCCTTGAGGCAAACAAGCATGATTTGCAGGTAGAGTCTTTTCAGGCTTCCGTGGTCCAACATCATTTTACTCTGGTTTTAGGCTGCAAAGGCAGAAGTAGATGCCGGAAGAATGTCAGAATCGCTAATGAAACGTCTTGATTTGGGCAAAGGCGACAAATGGGACTCTATGCTGCAAGGAATTTCCGACGTAGCTGGGTTGCCTGATCCAACTGGATCTGTCTCTTATGCATCTGAACTAGATGATGACCTTGAACTGTATCGCGTGTCGTGTCCTATTGGTGTCTTGCTGGTCATCTTCGAGGCTCGGCCAGAAGTAGTCGTCAATATCGCATCTTTGGCTATAAAATCCGGTATGGTCAAATTTTGAAGTTCAAGTGAGATCTGACAAAATGTTGCAAGGTAATGCTGCCATTCTGAAGGGTGGAAAAGAGTCCAACAGAACTACTAGCTTGCTTTCCAAAGCTATATCTGCAGGTCTCTCGAAGACATCCCTTCCCGAGACGTATGTTCAGACCATACAAACCCGTGCGGAAGTATCGTCGTTACTAGAGCTAGACCAGTACATAGATCTGGTCATTCCCCGGGGAAGCAATAGCCTCGTCCGCAATATCCAAAACAATACTCGAATACCAGTCATGGGGCATGCCGATGGAATCTGTTCCGTCTTTCTCGACGAGACAGCTGATGTGGAAAAAGCTGTTCGAATTGTGGTCGATTCTAAAGTTAGTAACCTAAATTCAACCATTGTTCTATGCTATCCTTAATCCGTTCCTCTCAATAGACAGATTATCCTTCTGCCTGTAATGCAGCGGAAAATCTGATTATACACGAGGCCGTGTTGAACACGGTGTGGCCTGCAGTAGCAAAAGCCCTCTTGGAGGCAGGCGTCACTTTGCTATGTGATTCCGCAAGTCTCACAGCCGTCAAGTCATTACCGTCGCCACCAAAAAATCTGGACAGACATGTACAACTCTCTCAGCCTTCTTCCTACTCTACAGAGCATCTATCACTTACTCTTTCCGTCATCGTACTTCCATCATTAAAATCCGCTATCGAGTTCATCAATTCACATTCGTCGCATCATACTGATTCTATCGTGACTGAATCGGATGCTTCTGCATCCACCTTCTGTCGTGGTGTAGATTCTGCTGGTACATTTGTTAATGCCAGCACACGATTTGCGGATGGTTTCAGGTATGGTTTCGGGACCGAAGTTGGAATCAGTACTGGGAGGATACATGCTCGGGGTCCTGTTGGATTAGAAGGACTCGTCACGTATAAATATATGATGAGGAGCAAAGGTTCTTCAGGACATATTGTTGGGGAGTTTGGCACGGGTAAAAAGCAGTACAAGCATAAAAAAATCGAGGCGAACGCAGTCCCATTCTGAATAAAAATACCAAGCTGTACATATAGTCTGACAGAAAATAACAGGTATTAATGAAAAAGTGTTTGTGTATTACTGTTCATCAGAACCAGGAGTGTCCAATTTTGGTCGTTTTTCAGTTGAGGTTTCAACTTCAGAATCATCTGCTTTCCGCTTTCCTGACGACCCAGATTCTGCTGTGGGAGCAGGAGCGGTTTTCTTCTTCCGGACAACCTTTGTCAGATCATTGACCACGGTCGAATTTGAGCTTCCACTTCCACTTCCTGATGCGCCGTTGAGTTCCTTATCGAGCGCCTGCGCCACAAGAGCGGGTGCACTGACAGTCAACGATTCATTTGGTGAGACCTTCAACTCTTCAATCTACACAGAGTGTCAGTCAACATGAAGGGGAACGCGATATATTCTTCACCTTCAATGCTAAATCTTCCTGCAACTCCGACAACTCCTTGATCTCACCCTCAATCTGAGTTGCTGTCATAGACTTCACATCGCTCGTTGCCGTCGAGTTAGTTGTAGCTTTGCCTTTACCCTTCGGGTCCGGCTTTGCTTCTGTAGAGGGTTCAGTCGGGTTCGATTGCTGTTCTCGGAGCTCGCTGATTCGATTTTGGATACTAGAAAGGGCCTTTTGCGCGTGTGCAATAGCATCAGCGAGTCGGCCAGAGGTCATGTCTAGTACAATGCTGAGTTTGTAATGAGCTTCGGCAATTTGCCTCGAAGTGAAAGTAAGCAGGTTTGTTTTCAGCTCAAGGCCAACTTCATAGTCGGTAATGGCCTGGTCGAATTTTTCTAGACATTTTCAAGTGACATTCAACAAACACAAATAGCTGCAAGACGTGTCATTTACACACCTGTCTCCAGTGACACATCTCCCAATGTTATGTAGATATCAGCCAACTTGAGTAGGGTCTTTTCATCGGCGATGCCAGTCTGTCGTTGCTTGTCATAAATAGCCCGAGCAAGGTCCAAGACCTCCCAGGCAGCATTGAAGTCATCCTCTGGCTCGGCATCTTCTCCTTCCTCTTCCTCACCCTCTTGTTCATCATCATCAGCTTCTACAGCATCGTTTGAGGCTTGAGCAAACAGGTCAACAGCAGGATCCTCTTCATCTTCTGCGTCACCCGAGAAAGAAAGGAGGGGAGCATGACCAGAGCCTGAAGCTGTAAAATGAGAAAGAGTGAGAACACGAGGAGACAAACGACGACCGCGGCAACACACCTTTGTTCTCCTCCTGTTCCTGTTCTTGTTTCTCCTTCTCCTTTCCTAGCACCGTACTCTGAGAAATGGCATTTTCCAAAAGTGCTTTGCCGTACAAAAAATAGAGGTCTGCGATTTCGGGAGAATCCTCTGGAAATTTTTGGGTTCTATGAAAGGAAAGGCACGACGCGTCGCGATGTTGATGACGAGTGTAAACTGTGGAAAGAAACGCGACTTACGCGAGTTCGAGGGCAGTGGCATAGTGCTCGACGGCCTGTTCGTACTTTTTGAGCGCAAAGGCGCGCTTTGCTTGCTCGATAGCGGACTCGGACGTGATTTCAGGACCGGCTGATTCGACTTTTGTTGTTTCGGGTTGTGCGCTGAATAAGTACCAGTTAAACGCGGAAGAAATCTACCGAGAGAAGGAGCTTACGCCATGTAGGAGTCGAGTAGGTAGGAAGAATGTTGGTGGTGAAAGTCGTGAGCAAACAATTACAAGGTCACGGTGGCACGTCAACGCGGTTTGTTTTGTTTGAATGATAAATTTCCTCAGTCTTGAAAGGGATGTATGTTATTGTCACACACTAAACGATCTCTACCTAGATAGATAAGATGATACAGACAGATTGGGAAGACCCAAAAGAAAAAGATAAGCTATCAGAACGCAAGTGTCAGAAATGGGACTAAGTAGTAGGAATAATCGTAGGATTCTCGAGAACGAAGAAAAGGCTATAAAATCCAGGTGTACAGAGGAAATTCAAAGGAGTGAAAGGGAACCATAGCGAGCTTGGTATCTGAATGAATGCGTGGGATATAAAGTAAATCTGCGTAAAACTATATCAACGACCCTTGTTGCTGAGTGGGCTGCTGCGAAAACCCGGAGCCAAAAGCGGAAGTGAATGGTGCCGACGAACCCCCAGGAGGACTGGTGGCCGCTCCAAACAGGCCTCCACCTAGTGAGGTCTGGTTTGGTTGAGTGGAACCGCCAGACATGCCTCCAAAGCCTGTTGGCTGGGAAGGCGAAGGACTCATAGCAGGTGAGCCGATGCCGGGACTGGGACCACCACCATTGGGCATAGCACTAAACATCGATGCTCGGAACGGATTGGCAACTCCTGTCATCTGAGGTCGAAGACCTACACCTAATGTTGAGCCTGATCCAAGGTTACTATTACCCAATGTTGATGTGGACTGGGCATTGAGAGCGCCAAACCCTGTAGGCTGAGACCCCAAGCTGCTTCCAAATGGCGGACTCGAGGTTCCTAGCCCACCACTATTGAACGAAGAACCATTTGGACTATTCCCAGTTCCTGGCAGTGATGAAGCATTGCCCGTCACAGCAGGAGTAGCAGGAGCAGATCCAGGAATAGGCGGTAGCGACCCCAACAACGATGCGCCGAATGAGGACGAAGGTTTGAAGGGTTTCAGACCCCCGAAACCTGTGGTATGACTCTTGATCGGTCCTGACCCTGCTCCGGTCATAGTTATCGAAGGTACAGAAGAGCTGTTAGTAGCACCCGTCGGCTGAGAGGAGAGGGAAGAGAACAAAGAATCAGAAAAGGTGGATCCAGAGGCTGTTGTGGAAGTATCTTGAGCTGTCAGTGGGTAGTTAGCGGTCGCACCAAAAGCCGAAGAATTGGGTTTCGACGCAGAATTATTTTGTGAGAAAGAGAACGACGAAGCAACGCTGGACATGTCAGCAGCACCAGGGTTCAAAGCACTGGATCCGAAAGAGAATCCACCGGTCCCACCGAAGGCACCGGTAGGCTGGGGCTGTTGGGTCTGGGCTTGCGGTAGTGGTTGCTGCTGCTGCTGCTGCTGCTGTTGCTGTTGTGAGCCTAACCCCATTGCCAACTCCATCAATGTAGGCACCTTGGGGACAGGTGGCGGCGAAGGTGAGGAAACAGGTCCAAAAGGGTTCCTCGTTCCTGTCTGATGTGTTTTGACAGGTTGGGCTATTGGAGGTGAAGTTACGCTTGGAGTCGAAGATCCGAACGAGGTCAACGGCGTAGACGCTGGCCGAGCAGGTACGTTCGACGGCGAAGCTGCATTGTTGAACGCTGATCCTGTCGCTGTTGCAGGAGACGGCGAAAAGAAAGAGGATCCTGCCTGCGCGTTTCCAGTGTTTCCAAATGCGGAAGCTCCCTGAGCCTGAATTTGTGGCCCTTGCGAACCCATAGGTCCACCACCACCCACACCAAACATTGCCATGCCTGTAGTCTGTGGGAATAACATGCTCTGACGGAATGGATTGCCTCCTGTTGCTTGAGGTTGGAGGAAACCCTGCTGAGGCTGCAAGAAACCGGTTTGTTGAGGCTGCTGTTGCTGAGGCTGCAAGAAACCGGTTTGTTGAGGCTGCTGTTGCTGAGGCTGCATGAAACCTGTTTGTTGGGGAGGAAGGAATGAAGAAAATGGTCTATGGCCCGTAGGTTGTGGCTGTAACTGCTGCTGTTGCTGTCCCATCATCGCAAAAGGATTGGGAGCTGGCTGGAAGGAAGTGTGCTGAGGCATGACAAAGCCAGTAGGTTGAGATTGAAGCTGGGGTTGACCGGTCATCATATGAGCGAATGGGTTCACGGCTCCTTGTTGTTGGAAATAGTTCGAAGTGGGGCTAACACACATATCAGTCAAACGGTGTTTGAAAAAGGTTATAGACAAGACAAACCTGTTCGTCTGAGGATTGAACATGGTGGTTTGCTCTTCCTCGATAGATGAAAAGAAGTCCATGACGGCCTTGTTCGCCTCCGGTTTAGCGCTTGTGCCCGACGTCGACGGTTTGGGCTGAGTCGACGGTGCTGGCGTTGACGACTCTGAAAGGGAAATTATGAGGAAAAACACGACAAGCGCCAGCTCGTTACATGCCTTTACTTTCTGATTTCTTGACTGATGGCGTTATTCCATTCTTTTTGAGTTGCCGCTCTGCATTGTCCTTGTTTGTTTTGTACTCGATGCGATTCTGCTCAAAATTGGGATCATTCAGGTATTCTTCCAAAGCACCAGCAAGAGAGACGGGAGCCTAGAACCATATTAAGAAAATAGATGACGAGAGTTGTGTAAGAACGCTGACATGTTTCAAGTTGGGTATCGGAACATTGAGAATATTTTGCAACTTTTTTGCCACACCAAGATACTCTACCACGCGATCCGTCTGCTTGCAGAAATGACGATAGATAGCAAGGGCTTCCGTCGCGTCGATATGTGACATCTCAAAATAATGCTCTGGAAAAAATGCTCAAAACAATGCGGTGCAGACAGACCGGTTTAGTCATACCCAAAACGTTGATTACGCCTTCATTGCCGGCCTGAAATAAGATAAGGAGATCCTTCACGAGCATTCGCAAGGCGGTGGTCGTTAATTCGTCTTCGAGATCATCAAGGTAAAACTAGAAAGATTTCCATCAATGAGCAAGTCCAACGGAAAGAAGTAATAGCGCACTCGGCATTCAACCAGGGTATCAATCATCCTATGAACCGCCTTTGTCTCTCTCAGCAAGCCCTTTTCCACTGTCATTACTCTTAGTTTCCGTCCCATTATCGTTTTGCTTCTCGTCGGACCATTGGATGAGTTCTTGGTACTCCCATTCCTGGAACTGGAGGGCAGAGACGCAGGCTCGTCTTCGACTAGAGAATTACGCAAATCTCGATTGGATTCAGCTTGAACTCGAATTGCATCATGTTTTAGATCACGGTAGGCGCGAATACGAGAATCCAGATAGACTGCATAGTTTTGTAGATTTTCAGGAGCAGCGTAACCTGAAATGTCGAATGTGAGAGTCGGGCACACCGCGCATTCAAATCACACACCTTCCCAGTTCCCAGCAGATACGTTTCGTAACCTCAGCACTTCTGAAGATGACAAATATGAAAGAACGTTGTCGGTAGCCCCGTTACGTATCATGGTGTGCAATACTATGAGAGCTTTGAACACCACCTAAAGTAGATTGAGTTTTGACGGATAACCGACTAAGAGTAGAACATACGATAGCGTTAGGCTCTCGGAAACGAGGTGATAGGGCTTTGCATACGTCGTGAACAGCTCCATCCTCGGACCAAGTTGCGGCGATGATTGGATCGAGGTACTAGAAGACTTGTGAGAAGTAATTAAGAGGCGACGAAGAAGAAGACATACCTTTGCCTTTGGTGGAGCTGCCTTGGGCTTGCAGGCCAATTTCACGACCTTGTCGTAACTCGACATTGTCAGAATTCCAGGAGCGGGGGCGGATGGGACTTGGGAGATTGAGAACTGTGAAACTTGACGGGTTTTCAAAGTCTGCGATTCGTTAATCCGATGTCGAAGAGTGGGTGGGTGGGTATAAAAGGATCCAGTGGATTCCTGAGCAGCAAATACGTCGACCTGGTTCGGTCCAAGTTGTTCGTCAAGATGGTTAGTCAGCAAGATTGCCGAAAACCCACCGACTGACCGACGGAATTTACTGATCTGAGCTCAACCCGGGTAGGCATCCATACTTTTATTATCGCTTGAATTTGTTCAAAGTATATAGCATTGGTATACGAAGCTGCGTTTGCTGTGTAAGAAGTGATATGCGCGAATTTCTTCTTGACGTGATAAGATAAGATTGGAGTTGGTGCAGCGCGGAAGTTTATTTTTAATTCCGGTCCTACTGCGCAGATGCTGGCTCATAACCCCCATGTACCATCTGTACCACCAGCAGTTGGTTGATATGCTTTACAATAACCCTCTGGCAGCTTATGTACGCCAGCTCAGACATAAACCTTACTTTCGACCTGGGCTATATGGCTGTCTTGTGCTTTTCTCTGTCTACCTGCTTTATCATTCTACATATCCACAATCTTCAGCGTCATTGGATGTTACAGAAGTCTATGAACCTCCTGTAGAAGTATCCGAGGAAGCCTGGACAGATAGGGCCAACCAAGTCAAATTAGCCTTTCTTCATGCCTACCATGGCTACGAGAGATACGCACTTCCTCATGACGAGCTCAAACCGATTTCTAGCGGTTACCAAGACAAGTGCGTCTTTTGGATTTTTCACAAAGACAGCTAGCTCATGACAGCAATTTAGCTTCAATGGCTGGGGTGTGACCCTCTTCGATTCACTGGACACCATGCTGTTGCTTGGTCTTAAAAAAGAATATCAGCGTGCGATGCCTTACGTGGAGAAGGCTGTCTTTGATCTGGCAGAGGTACGTATTCCTGTCATACCGAATGCCTCGAGCTCATTTTCTTTTTAGGACCTTCATGCTCCCTACTTTGAAACCGTCATTAGATATCTGGGTGGTCTTCTTTCCGCCTATGCTATTTCCAATGACACTGTCCTTTTGAAACGAGCGGACCAGTTAGCTGACAGACTTGACAATGTCTTCGGTACACCGAGCGGATTCCCGCTGTTCGGCGTCAACCCTTCCAGGTTAGTAAAGATTATACAGCGCCACATCACTTATCTCACTTTCTTCGTAGCGGCACAGTTGTTGGCCCAGAGCTCGGCATTCTAGCGGAGATGGCTAGTTTGCAAATGGAATACACAATGCTGGCAAAAGCTACTGGAAAGAAACGCTGGTGGGACCGAGTACGTCGCGCAGGCTCGTCTTTGTTAGCACAAATGAACTTGCTTCGTTTTAGGCCAATACTGTTATTCGTGCTCTAGAAAACGCAGATCTCGAGTACACTGGTGGAATGTTCCCCATCAGATGGAACCTCACCAGTGCGCAGCCGTTCGACGGTGAGTATAGTCGTCCTGTTGGGTTATATTTAGCTCATCTTCCCATCCAGCCCATTTATCGGTCGGTGCACAAGCGGACAGCGCGCATGAATACCTGTTAAAGCAATTTTTGCTGACAGCTAGAACTGACAAGGCGAACCTTGAGATGTGTGCGTAAATTGTCTCTACTCCAGTTCTATCCCCTGACTGCTTTTACAGATCTCCGTGCTACTACTCACGTCATAGCCAACCTCCTCTACCTAAGCCCGAAGCGGCACATGCTTTACGTCACAGACAGCGACATCTACCCCGACAGCTCGAGAGGAAGGCCGTCCCATGTATTCGAGCATCTTTCGTGTTTCTTCCCAGGACTTCTCGCTCTGGGAGCACACACGCTTCCTCTGGACAACCTGGAATCGCTTGGAATTGACTTTGAGTCACTTGGTTCCGAAAGAACCAGTAGAGCGTACCAAAAATTGAGTCAATACAACCTGAAGGAACTTCATTTATGGGCTGCGGAAGGGCTCGCCCAAACGTGCTGGTTGACATATGCGGATGAACCGACCGGATTGGGACCCGACGAAATTTTGATGAGAACGGACAGGTCTGGCGACGGGTACTTGTGGATCGATGCGATGGAACGCTGGAAAGCGTCCGGAGCTCGAGGTGTACCCCCAGGAGTTGGTGACAAAGTACCTGTTGTATACACGGAAGAGGACAGGATAAGAGGGAATGGTCTTCGACGAGACTATTCTATCAAAAAGAAGGGTTATTTACTTCGGCCTGAGGTAAACCGCTTGTTTCTTTAAAGTTTCAAGTTTCTAATGCTGAGATTAGACGCTCGAATCGCTGTATTTGCTCTGGCGAATCACCGGCGACTCAAAATGGAGGCACAGGGGATGGAAAATATTCCAGGCAATACAACATCATACAAAGACTGCGTACGGGTACGCTAGTCTGAGGACAGTCGAGATCGTGCCAGCATTAAAAAGCGATGAGATGCCGAGGTGAGCCTACACCACAAAACAATCTCCGTTGGTAGATCCTGACAAGCACCTTGTCCTGCCAGCTACTTCTTGGCGGAGACGTGAGTGTCTGTTTCATGCTATTCGCGGTCCAATCGCTAATGATCTTCTAGATTGAAATATCTTTATCTCATGTTTATTAGAGAAGACCCAATACCACTAGACAAGTGGGTTTTCAACACGGAGGCTCATCCGTTCCCTGTTTTTGAATGGACTGAAGAGGAGAGAGAAAGATTTAGCATATAGATATATAGCTTTGCTGCATATAATGTTCTATTTTATCCGATGTACATAGAGGAATATGATACGGGCGAGACCGCGTCGCGTGAAAATTCGCGCCTGGGAATATAGCGCGAAGTTTACCAGTCAAACAACGCGTTCATCGTGTACTACTACTTTCTAGCAACCGGCTGTCCATCATTCCACCATTAAAATTCTACAAGAATCGATATGCGTGGACATACAATACTTACTACCCTCAAGCAAAAACGGAAACATCTGAACATGCTTATCTTTGAATGTCGATGTCAAGACCCGTACACGTCTTAACCATAGCTACCATGCGAACGGGTTTCTTGCTCTTCGGTCAAGAAACGAGCTGTTTGAGGTCTCGATTCACCCCTAGTAATCTGGCAATCAAAGTTTCTTCGAAATCTTGCGATCTTTCCAGAAGAGATGCCTTTCAAGTTGCTATCCCTCCGCCACGTCAGCTCTGAAGCTGTAAAAAACTACTTATCATTCCATACAAAAACCATCAAAGCTGGTTTTCATGCCCAAAACCCACGGAAAACTTTGATTGGCCAATCAAAATGAAATCGTCTCGCGTACGGTTTTCCCGACGGGACCCAGGTGTTGACGCGATCGAAAATCGTCAGTTCCTTCGTCAGCGCGTTCTCTGTGGTGAATTCTAGTGGAACGGTGAACCACTTGTGGTGAGGGTAAGTATCTCGGAGTAAATTCTGAACCTCAGCATTAGCCAAGTCTGAAGTCACTTCCCTGGATACATCATAAGTGAGCTCAGACTGACCGGTCGGACCTTCCCCCGGACCGAATAACCGACTGATTTGTTGCACAGCGTGCGGGGAAGCCATAAATTCGCCCAGGTTTTTCCTGTACTAGCATTCCTACTTTCCCTTTACTTCTCCCTTACCTCTCTCCTATCTCTCCTATCTCTCTATACCATGGCACCCCCAGCAAAACAAGGCGAATTCGTTGGATCACTAGACTGTGGTACCACGTACGTTTCTTGTCCTTGCTTCTCTTTTCGCCCCTGTCCTCATTTTCCGTTCTCGCAGATCTGTTCGTTTTATTATCTTTGATAAATTTGCCAACATTGTGGCTCAGCACCAACTCGAGTTTCCTCAATATTATCCTCATCCTGGGTATGTATACCGACTCTTTTCAATTTCTTCCCCGCATTTTACCCCGCATCCGAGTCTTTATTAACGTGGCCGCTCCACAGTTGGCACGATCACGACCCTGAAGAAATTCTGGCTACCGTACAAGCTTGCATTGAGACTGCTGTCGAATCTTTACTCAAAGTTGGTTGGGCAAGAGATAGCGTCAAGGTCATTGGTGAGTAATGTTACCCAGTGTTCATCTTTCGGATCACCGACTCTTGGCCTAACAGGAATCACCAACCAACGTGAATCCACCTTTGCATGGAGTAGGGCGACTGGCAAACCGTTGTGCAATGCTATCGTGTGGGACGATTCCCGCAACAAAAATATTGTTGCTCAGTATGAACGCAAGCTCAGGGAAGAGGGTCTTGAAGTCGAGCCGGGAGTCTGGAAGAAGGGTGATGATGGTATAGAGGCCCTGCGCGCTCTGTAAGTATCCTTTCGCCATACAAACTCGATAACTGACAATTCGTAGCACTGGTCTCCCGCTGTCAACCTATTTCTCTGCCATGAAGCTCCGCTGGATGATCAACCATATCCCTGATGTGTACAAAGCGCACGAAATCGACGATCTCTTGTTCGGGACTTTGGAGTCTTGGCTTGTTTACGTGAGTCTATCCCTGCTCTGTCTGCGCTCTCTTGATTTACTCCGTAATCGCATTTGCAGAATCTCGTTGGAGGCGTACAACAGGGGTTACACGTCTGTGAAGTCAGCAATGCATCTCGCACCCTTCTTATGAACACCTGTACTCTACAATGGGAACCCTGTCTCCTTCAATTCTTCGGACTTCGAGATTCCGTTCTGCCCAAACTTGTTTCAACTTCTGAAGTGTACGGCCACATTGCCTCCGGAATTCTAGCTGGGGTGCCAATTGGGGGACTCGTCGGCGACCAGCAGGGTGCGATGGTTGGGAACAAGTGCTTGCGACAGGGGGAAGCAAAGTGTACCTACGGTACTGGCGCGTTCTTACTGTTCTGCACGGGCGAAGAACAAGTCAAAAGTAGCCACGGACTGTTGAGCACTGTAAGTATAGACTCCTTCTGAGATGTATCCTTCTGACCACTTTGCTTCCCTCAGGTTGCATTCCAACCCGGTCCAAAGTCGAAACCCGTTTACGCCCTTGAAGGAAGCAGTATGTATCCCTTTGTCTTGTCCCATCACCGTTGGCTCATAAGGAACCATAGTTGGCAGTGCTGGCAGCGCGATTACCTGGTTGAAAGACTCGATGAACTTTATTTCCAAGCCCTCCGAGGTCAACGTTCTCGCTGCCCAGGAGCCGACAAGTGGAGGGGTCTACTTTGTAACTGCGTTCTCCGGCCTTTTGGCTCCATACTGGGATTCGAGCGCTGCCGGATTGATGATAGGTAAGATTTAGGCCCCAAGAAATTTCTCGGCGTTCTAATGCTCTTCCACAGGCATTTCGCAGTATACTAACCGCTCGCACATTGCTCGTGCGACTCTTGAAGCAAATGCCTTCCAGACGAGAGCTATCATCGAAAGCATGAAGCTGGATTCTGGAAAGGATCTCGATCATCTCAAGGTTGATGGTGGAATGACCAACGGGGATTTGGCCATGAGCATTCTCAGCGATCTGGGTGGATTTGATGTCGTCCGGCCCGAGATGAGAGAGTGAGAACTTCTCTTCTTCGTGTCAGTTGCAAACGCTGACTTGTCTTGATTTAGATCTACTGCACTGGGCTCGGCACTTCTTGCTGCCAACGCTATCGGCCTTTTTGGCTGGGATCTTTCCAAGCCAGAGACACTCGCGGATGTGAACACGCGTGGTGTGAAAACCTTTTCCCCTCAACTTGACGAGATGGAACGCGAGAAGAAGTGGGGCAAATGGCAACGTGCAGTAGAACGGTGCAGAGGCTGGGACACGGCTGTCGCAGAGTGAACTGCACATAGATCTGGATCATCAGTAAGTGATGAGAAGGAGAGTTTTTATTTCGTTTTTGGATAGTTGGGGATATCTGTGATTCGGACTAAAATGACCATGAGCATCTGTGCTGACCCGGGTGGCTTGGTCTTCTTGTATTTGGACTTTCGGTAGAATCGTTGTATTTCTAGTAGTACCTTAGTGGACCTTGTTATTACTCATTTAGATATTCGGTTAACTGTGTATTTCTACAGCTGAATATATCATATCTTGCTCTCTTATTTTCTTGGTCCTCCAATGAACAGCTCTAAACCCGAGGCATCTTGATGCTTAGCTGCGGTCGCGATGTGACGTCACGCGTAGGATGTCTCCATTCCCCACGTGTTGAGGCGTTCTGGGCCAATAAAATCACCATGGCCTTGACGTCCACCTCACTTTCGACTCACTCTATCGTAGCAAATCTCTTGTAGCGATCGATGGCTTCGGAACGTTCTCAATCCTCTGAAATCCTCCATTCGTCTGGTATAGGTCACCAAAACTTTACTCCTGGAGATATATCCGTACCTCATGAAGTGGAGGAATGGAGACCCATGTTGCTGCAGTCCGAGAAGAAGTCGAAAGAAATTAAGGCTCGTATAGACGCGGATAATGGTCAAGTTCTCTACGAATCTAAGAAGAGGGGAATAGCTATCAGTACGTCCTCGTTTGTCCCTCTTCCCTTTATATCTGATCGAAGGACAGTCCCATTGGAATGCGTCAAAGAATTGCGTTTTGGTCCCGATGCAAGCTATTACCGTATTCAATTTGGCCGTCCAGAAGAAATGCAGAATCGATGGTTTACTATCATTTTTATCGATTCATACGAAGGATCATACAAGACGAAACACTTTGTAGCATTTACCACAGACGTTTTCGAACTTTGGAAAGCGGCTCTCCAGAAATTGTACACTATCCGTCAAGGACTTATGAACAATTCCAGTAACATTGGGGTGAGAGATACCATCTGGGAGAAGCAGTACTGGAAAGGAGCAGGCGCGTCTATCCTTTTCCAAGATTTCTTTTGTTCACGAGAATTATTTTGTAGATCAAAATGGTGACCAAAAGCTCGAATTCTCAGACGTGCAAAGCCTATGTGTGCGATTGAATCTCTACTTTACGGACGGCGAGCTGAGGACACTGTTCAAGGTATATTTGTTGTTTTCATGCTTGCCATTTCTATATTGTAATACGCCATATAGGAAGCAGACACTCATAATCGAGACTATTTGGACTACGATGATTACAGAAAATTCGTCAAGCTTTTGAAACGACGGCCTGAGATAGAATCGCTTCACCGCAAACTCTCTCAAAGCACCGGTGGAAAACTCAATTCCATTGCATTCAAAAAGTTTATGCGTGAATCTCAAAAGGTAATCTTCTTGCATTCACTTCTCGTTTGTATGGTAATCATCTTCTTTCCTAGTCTGAACTTACCGATGAAGAACTTGAAGCTGTGTTTGAGAAACATACTGATGTTGGACAAGGACCAGATGCTGTCATGTCTGAAGATGCGTTCTCGTCTTTTCTGCGCTCGGAGGCAAATGCTGTTTTTCCAGAGCGAAACCTCCCGATAATACAGGACATGACACGACCGATAAGCGAGTACTATATATGTTCCTCGCATAATACATATTTGTCTGGTGAGTTTTTCAGTATCGTAGCCAGCCTCCCGAGCTTAAATACATCACAGGGAATCAACTGACCGGGGTGTCGACAATTGAAGGTTATATCAGAGCTTTGTTGAATTCGTGCCGCACCGTCGAGTGTGAGTTTGTCTGCATTGCATCTGCACCTCCCTCCAATTAATCGGCGACCACCAGTGGACATCTATGACGGAGACAATGACGAACCTATGGTCTATCATGGAAAGACTTTGGTATCAAAGGTGTCTGTACGAGATATCTGCCAAGCGATCGCGAAATACGCATTCGTGACGTCTCCGTTCCCAATAATGATATCCGCGGAAATACATTGTGGACTTAAGCAACAAGACATACTCGTCGAAATTATGCACAAGACTTTTGGTGATTCTCTCATTAGCGCTCCCGTGGAAGGACGACCGCAAATCACTCGACTGCCTAGTCCCGAAGATCTCAAAGGAAAGGTTCTGCTCAAGGTAGGTCACTCTGCTGCATATTGCCATTGTCCCACGTTGACTTTTTTAATTCAAGGCTAAGAATCTGCACGTTTCCGCTCAGCTCGAGGCACTCAGAGCTCAAAACGAAGCCAAGGCCAAAGCGGAACTTGAGGCAGAGTCCTCGACATCGTCGTCTTCATCTTCCGACTCTAGCATCATGGCTGAGCTGAACACGATCAAGAACAAGTTACGGAAAAAGGTTAAGCGAAAATCCCGTTCCAAGCCCAAGATGTCCATTAGACTTGCCACCCTCCTTGTATACACTGTTGGTGTCAAATGCCATGGTATCAAGTCGGTGCAGTACTCTCCGGAACAAATATTCTCTCTTTCGGAAAACTCTGCAAACAAGATGATAAAGTCGAGTATGAATGACCTCATAAAACATACGCAGACACACATGGTAAGGATTTATCCCAAAGGGACGCGGGTGAGGAACTTTTTTTTCGATTTTCGCGTCGGCTAACATAAGACTAGATAAACTCGTCAAACTATCAGCCGCACCTCTTTTGGGCAGCTGGTGCTCAGATTGTTGCTATCAACTGGCAGACATTTGGTATGCTACATTTACTTTGCTAAACCTTAGTCTGTCAGATTGATTGTGAGAAAAGATTTGGGCTTCATGATAAACCATGCAATGTTTCAAAGAAATGGACATTGTGGTTTTGTTCTTAAGCCAGCAGCACTCAGACCGGAGGGTCGCCAGCTACTAAGCCAGAGGACTAAACACTTCTTAGATATAAATGTGCGTTTCTTCCCTAGTTGACCAATAGCCCCTTTTAATATGTGAACAGATTATATCTGCTCAACAACTTCCCTTACCTAGAAACAAGCATGGCCAAGAAATTGTTAGCAAGAACGTTGTCGACCCTTTCGTAGAAGTTTCACTTTACATTCCCGTCTGGACGCGTTCCCCTTTCGTCGCCAGTGAAACAGAAGGTGTAGCTTACTCGCCTGCTACGACAGCCACAAGTACTCTCCCCACCTCTGCTGAAACAGTATCATTCCGAACGAGTGTTGTTAAGAACAATGGCTTCAATCCTATCTGGCAGGAGGAGCTTTCTCTTCCGTTCGATTGTCTCGGAGGCATGAAAGAGTTGATCTTTGTCAGGTTTGCTGTGAGACAAGCCAAGGATGACGACGACGACGAGCCATTGGCCATCTATTGTGCTCCCTTGTGTGCTTTGAAGCAAGGTAAAGTT
Source organism: Stygiomarasmius scandens (assembly GCA_037954225.1). Classification (NCBI taxonomy): domain Eukaryota; kingdom Fungi; phylum Basidiomycota; class Agaricomycetes; order Agaricales; family Campanellaceae; genus Stygiomarasmius; species Stygiomarasmius scandens. The sequence continues at coordinate 48,053 of JBANRG010000047.1, forward strand.
CATCTGATGATAAATATTTTAAAGGAGACTTGTGCTCATGCTGCCCTTACCAGGTTTCCGCTATCTTCCCTTGCACGATTCTCAACTTTCTCAGCATCCCTTTTCTACCTTGTTTGTTGAGATAAAAACTCGTGATGTTGAATGAGCATTAGTCGATTAATTCATCAATCCTACACCCACGGATTTGTACTACTACACGGAATTTCACAACTACATACATATTATTAACGTCTAATTTTGACGCCCGTGCTTACCTAGCACCATCATGTCGAACTGTTCTTTTCTCGACCTCAGTTTCGATGTCGTCCAACTCGTTCTGCAGTACCTACAGGTACTCCGAAACGACTCAGAGGGAATGGCATCAGATGTCATAATAGTATCTCTACTATCGAAACAACTGAGGGGGTTCTGTTTACCATTCATGTTTTGGAATGTTTCTTGGCCCAGAAAATCCCATGAAGTAGAATTCTTTCCAGAGGCACTGTGGCCGCATATAAAGTGAGTGTGACCTTTTCGAGTTTTTCGGAAATTTTATCAAAAGAAACGCTCAGACGACTAGTATACTTTCGCCATGGCGAGCACACATACGGACCATTATTGTCAGCTTCTCAACGATATTCAAATCGCGCATTAGACACTCTTACCAGAATTCTTCCCAAACTTCCTAACCTGGTGACTTTTGTTTATGGTCCCCAGAGGATATCTCCAAGTCCTACTTTCATAACGACCTTGGCGGAAAATTCTACCTCTCTAATCCATCTCGAGTTGTCCTCCTCCTTCCTGACACATAAAGCTGGACCACCCTCCTTATTCACGACGTTCTCAAGGATTCGCCATTTGGTCATCACTCCCCCAGAGCAATCAACATTGTACAATGCACCTGAAGAAATTCAATCCCTTTCCTTGGAGCGCGTATCAAATATAATCATCGCCTGCCGTTTGTCGTTGGAAGAGATGGATGTTCCAGGGGAATATTGTCCTCTCTCGACACTCACATCTCAGGCCGAATCTTCTACAGCCGGTTTTCCTGCATTGAAAAAGCTCGTTCTGAGGGGGTATCCACCTTTAAACGCGAAACAGTTTCCTATATGGAAAGTGTTGTCATCCATGCCCAGACTTTCTACATTGGAGATTTCATGCAAACTACGGGTCATAGGAGCTTCCCCTCAGAGGTATATGTTAATGCCCGCAGATGCGATGCCTCCACTTGGAAGCACATATCTATTCCCTTCAGAGTTGGAATCTATGACCATTTCGAATCCGTCTCTGACGGACAATATCTTCAAACGACTACCGCACTCGCTCCGATCTCTGGTTCTAGATTTCATACCGGATTGGGAGAATATACTTTCTAGTGGAGACATGTTGGCATATCACAGACCAAGTGAAATTGCAAAAACGTTTTGTGCAGTTGAATATGGGCTGAAAAACTCGCCCTTTGTGAATATGCAGCGGCTTTGTATCAAAATGGGCTGGTGTATAACACCGGATCTTTTGGGATTGATATGTCGACTTTTTCCTCACTTGCAAGTGCTGATTTTCGAGGGTATACGGTATGTCAATCGCGGAGAAGAGCCCGAGTCTGATATGGTATGCTTTTCATGTCAATAAATCTTCAATGCAGATCACAAAGCTTGATAACAGGAAGCACTCGTGGAGACTCTCGGTCAACTAGCGTATCTTGACACTCTTAAGCTCGCGGTAGAGCTAAGCGAGGATCCGTATCGTGCCGATGAGGTTAAACGTAAAATCGGGTCGTTGGACGAAAGCATGCAAAAGTGGTCAAATAGATTGGCGAGGAAGATCCCGACTCTTCAGAGGGTAGCATTTGAAACGCGCCCACATACTGGCCGTGGGCTCGGACCCCGTGCTCTCGTTGGAAAACCTGTATGGGTGTGGTTCGTTCTGGATCACAAAGTTGAAGCATCAGCAGATGAAGACTCGGGGTCAAACTTGATGAAACGTATCAAGGAACTGTATTAGGATCAGAGGATAGAAAACTCGTAGCTAGTCAAGCTTCAAGTGCGACCTCGTTTCCGTCTCCGACCATTTTCTTCATCCGATTCGTTGCTATCGTCCTGCACGGACTTTTTGTCTTTCGAATGCTTCCCTTGCCCTACAACTTTCTGCACAACAGTCTCCCACATGGCATTGTTAATGCCCTTTGCCTGACCCAGTTGTTCTCGTAACTGCCCAACCTCGGCTTCCAGATCCGAAATTCTCATCTGCAAAGTGGAAGTGTCGTTACCGCGTTCTGTTGATGAGAGGGGCTGACAAAAGTAGGCGTGGTCTCGTAAAAACGAGTCTTTTGAATACCACTCTGGTTCTTCGTTGACCTGGGACTAAGAATTAGGGTCTGTGCTTCGGACCATGAACAGATAGATAGCGCACCTCGTTCTGTGTAGGTAAGAGAAGGGAGACCTCGTGCAGGTCGCGTGTTTTGGCGTCTCGCATTCTTTGGAATGGGACCACTGGTTTCACAGGAATGCTTTCCCTGGCATCTGATGCAGCGCCAACATTCATTCGCAAGTTGACATGTCCTACGAGATCAATGGGTTTAAGCATAGTTGAGAGATGTGATATTGAGAATCCCTTGTGTGTTGATATTGTGCGTATAAGCTGATGGGTAGGTATATCATAGATATGAATTAATCCGGAGACTGTTCCGACAAGAAGTAATGAAGAAGTAAATGAGATTGCGATACATGAAACGGGTTGTCTATTTTCAGCGATTAGTGTTAAGACGAGATTACATGGAATGAAACAAACCCCGCAGTGATGAGCCTTTTTTTATGGGCGTCTGGGCTCTCGTCATCGACACGAATGATATCGTTGACCCCTCTGCCTCCGATAGCTTCGGTGAGTGGTACTTTTGATTTATCTTCGCGGTGCTTGAAAAGATTCATTTGGAATATAGACCCATCGGAAGAGGCGGCAAAGAAGAAACGTTCTGTGATGTCCCATGCCAAAGAAGATATAGCTTTGGGAAACATGAACGTCGTGAGCATTGTTCTTGAAGCGAGGTCCCACAGCTATTATCTAGTCAGTGGGAGATTGGCGTAGGGATGAACGTTGGCGCACTTTTACAGAGTGATCCACAGAAGATGTCAAAATTCGACATGTGGGGAAAGAACCAACTCCACATATTATATCAGTTATCGGGAGTGTATGGTCTGTCAGGGTGTAGTATGGTAAAGGAAGATCATTTTGTGCGTCTTCGTCTAGTAATCTGACGGGATGTTGGACGAAAAAATGACATGCTAGAAATTCGATGCAACTAACCTGGAAACAGACCATACACTAACGCTCGAGTCATCACTCCCAGATATTAATGCCGAGCCATCTTGAGTAAATCTAAGGACGTTCACTTGACGATAATGTGCGTCCCAAGAGTTGAAAAGGATCCCCGAGGAAACCTACTGTTCCCGCAGTATCAGCGCACATGTCTAGATAAAATTAACAAAGAGTTCTACTAGCCTCCCACAAATGTATTCTTCCTTGAGTAGTCCCACCAGCAAAGTAGTCGCCTCGAGGATCTAGGGCAACACATGTTAATTTTTCGGGTAATACAATCTTCAAGGTGATTTGATCCTGGAATTCGGTGAGAGCTGTCAAAGAATGTCGTGGAGCCAAGATGTACCTTTTGAAAGTTGTAGACATGTAACAGGGACTTGTCAGGTTGAGCAGCGAGGAAGAAACCACCCTGGGCCTTCTTTGACTCCAAGTAAGTCGTGCAGTGAGGAGCAGCATTTGTTTGCTTGAAGGACGCGAGAGACGAGCCAGTGACGATATCATGCAATGTAACAGCGCCAAAGCCAGAGCCAGACGAGGATGCCGTGGCACAGAAAACAGCTTCTTGAAGCTGCATCGACTTGAACGAAAAAAAGATGTGAGCGGCAAATTGCGGCAAAAAGCGACTGATGTCATTTTGCACGTGTTATTATCGCGCGAAACCCACATTCCTACCTTGTATTTTTACTGCTTTCTTTTCGACTACAACCATCACCGTCCCATCATGGCTTCAGAACTCTACGAGACCCTAGGAATACCTCCAAATGCTCCCCAAGAAGAAAGTCCGTTCGCTTTCCTACTTGCACCGTCATGGGTCTCATGTCTTGATTGTCTTTCAGTTCGCAAGGCTTACAAGAAACAAGCTCTTTTAACACATCCTGACCGTTTACCACCAGGAGCAACACCGTCAGAAAAAGCAGCATCAGAAGAAAAGTTCAGAAAGGTGCGACACAGCGAAACAAAGTTTCTTTCACGTACTTTTATCTCAAACTGTGGCGTGTATAGGTTAACAACGCTTATGAGGTTCTGAACGATCCCCAGAACCGTAGGGTGTGTTTTCTCAAGGCTATTTCCAATCGCGAGTATGCTCACAAACTCTGCAGCTGTACGACATGCATGGTGTCTGGCCGCCTCCGGAACCGGAATATCCCTCTAGACCCTCACATCGTCACCACACTAGCAGTCGAAGGCACACCTACCACCATGATCCCTTTTCTGATCCGTTCTTCAGCCGCAGCTTTGTATTCACAGATCCTTTCGTCTTGTTCGAATCTATATTTCGCGATATGCATCCCGGCCCCCATCACCATTCACGGCATAGACGACCATCGTCTTGGGACGATCCTTTCCATTTCGATCCCTTCCAAGAACGCCGTGCGCATCGATTCCCTGAGACCGACTCTTTCATGAACAGCATGCACCGAAACATGATGGCACCGTTTGGAACTAGTCTTTTCTCTGCCTTTCCATCAATTTCTATGAGCATGCCTCGTGAAAGCGGCCGCTGGACGAGCGAAAGCACAATGTCACAGACGATCAACGGTGTTACCCATACTATTCACAAACGTCGAGATTGGGATGTAGGGTATTTTTAGATTCTGCGCGTGTTTAGCATTGAGAATTGCTTTACAGGGCAACGAACATGTCACCCGAATTTATCCCGATGGCCGTCAAGTAATCACAATCAACGGCGTAGAACAGCAAGACCAAGGGCGCTTACCGCCTACCTCGCCTGGGCCTGACCCTCGACATGTTCCTCCTCCTCCCATCATGGATTATTCCAATAATCAAGAGCGAATACCACCGCCACCACCGCCACCGCCATATCCTAGTGCCGCAGCTGCTGGAGGACGTTATAATGCTCGTAAGTAACTTACTTGGTGCGTGATTCCACTGTTTTACTGAGTACATACCCGCGGCTAGCGCCTCTGGAAGCCAATTATTCTGATCACCACAGCCATCGTAGTCATCGGAGCGCTAGACACCATACAACCGATCCTCGTAAGTTTTCTTTCCATTTCATTCATTATATTACTGAGCTTCCAAGCTTAGGCCGGTATAATCCAGGTATGTGAACGATTCATTCCGTTTATCCTCAGAGTTTTGTTTATCTGATAAGTCCCTTTCGAAGGTGGTAACATGTACAACAATGAATGCAAGTATTCTCACCTTATCCGCGATCAAAGTTTACTGACTATCTTCTCTTCGATCCAATAGTTGCGGAACCTGTTGAACATAGGCCCCACCACAAGAAGCACTGGTGGAGTCGACATTGATCTTTTTGTAGCTACCCTATTAGGTGTGGACGGTGATTGGACGGAACACGTCTATGCATTACTCTATGTAAACTAATACTATGGATGTGCTGTGAATGTATTCTATGTACGACGTGGAGAAATGTAATGAAGGTTTGGATTCAAGCTGTTGCTACATTGTATTTTATAGGATCAGAAAGACTTGGAAAGGCCCCTGTACCACTCTTCTTGTATCCGAAATGATTGTATGATGATTTGAAGATGCTGATGAGCCAAATCTAGCATCATTTGGCTCCATCCACTGGTAAGGTCTGGTTCTTCATCGTCATCCTCTCCATCCTCTCCATCAGATTCACCAATTCTATCCGAGTCATGGCTGGTCAACAAAAGTGAGTTGTTTTCAATAACAGGAGTCGCATCTAGATTTTATCATATGCAAGAATGACTAAAATAGATGTAGAGAAACACACCTCTACGCCATCGCTTTTGGGACTGTACATCAGCATTTGCTTGCTGATTAACTTGAATGAATTCTGATGAGAGAAGCCAATCTCTGTAAGAACCAGTCCCAAAGTTGTATAAAAGACACAGCGCAAATCTTATATCCAAAAGGAAATAAGAGTGCTCTAGTTCAAACACATTCCTAGGCTGCTCGCTCTTGTCTTCAAACCTGACATGACAGTCAAAGAGTACATCTGGAGTTGACATGTATTTGGAGTCGATGTCGGAAAAGTAGCATACACGCTACAAGAACAAAGATAATCAGAAATCAAGACAAAGTAGGAGGGGGAAAAATCCATACACCATTTTTCGCAGCCCACCGCATGCTGTCCCATGATCTATGGGGAAGTGCAGTCATGAGACATGCATTTTCAACCATGTCCATCCACTTTTCTTGCTGCTTTGCTTGTTCATTAAATTCATGAGCAAACCTGACCACATTTTGGATGTCCAGGTAAATCCTACCGCCCTCGTTTAGTGTCAGAGAATGGAGGTTGCAGAAATCTGTCCAAGCCTCGTTGCACCCGTTCGCAGCTTCTTGCAGCTTGAACATGATATCATGTCCAAGGTAGCGGTCAATAATGTGCGGAACATCTACATGGAATGTGGATTGCGTGACATTGCAGGAATCCCGGCAATGCTTAAGCTGGAATGCTAGGTGAACGTTGCCTGCAAACTGAGCAAGTCTCAGAATTATGGAATCCCAGATAAATGGATTGTAAGGCTCACTTTGTTGAGGCGTTCACCAGCAGTGCCTTTCCAGCCTGTACGTTGACGGAAGTGAAGATTTTGGGAGACGGTGATAAAGTTATCATTTGGAATGCCCTCGACTAGAAAGATTCAAGCGGTGAGTTGAAAAAATATCTGCACATCTCATTCAAATCTCACCCCAAATTTTCAGCCAGACGAGCTGACCATTGTTGAGTGCGTCTGCTGCTCCATCAACATCTTCATCATAAATTGCAGCATCCAATTCCTCCTCCAAAAACTCGGGACCAAGCGATCTATTTGGCAAGGATTTGAAGAGCCGAGAGCGTAAGAATCCCGGAGGACAGACGGAATTGCCATCTTGAGTCGTCGGAAACCCAAAAACACCGAGTGCAGCTCGAACACCCTCAGCTACGTCTCGTACTGAGATATTTTTGGATGAACGGGGTGGTAGGTGTGGTGTGCGGGAGCCGTGCAACCAATGATTGACGCTATAAGAAATAGATACGATGGGTTTATTGTGCAGGTTATTAAGAAAGTGTCCCGTAGGAAGGTCCACCCAGAGTGCTAATGTAAATGCACCTGGTTTCTGCAAAAAAGGCATAGTTGCAACGCGATGGTTAAGCAGGAGAAACAGAGAGCCCCTAAACCCCTAAATGCAAGGTCGGTTCATCCACGTGATTAGCATGTTACCATTGTCTCCGCGGTATCCTGCTTTCCGCTCGAGGCTCGAGCACATTGCAAGCAAGTAAAAAACTTTCAAGTTGAATGATTGTATACACAACTGGCAACCCGAGAGGCCATAATAAGTAAGGGATTGTATGTAATTGTATGGGGTCGTAAACGTCGTGACGAGAGGAAAGAAAAGGGAAGGAAGGAAAGATGTGTATGTATGAAAAAAAGTAGATTGATAAATAACCGGGTTGGAAAAAAGAGTCAAGTAACATTGACAATCTGATGTACATTATTTACCAACGACCAACCAACTAATGCAGGTGCATAGAGTACGAGGGAAAAGGCTCAACGCGTCAAAAAAAGGTGTATGCACATATACACATAAATGTATGTACGCGCGCGAGTTGCAATGAAGAAATGCATTGTAGTACAATTGCTGTAAATGCCAGAGACCGAGACGAGAGCAATATAAAAAAAGGAGTGGAATGCTGACTTGCAGTAGGGACCGGAGATGTATAAACGATAGGACTATACACAGCAGAAAAAAAAAAGAAAGCAATGTAATCAATGAAAATTATTATGACAGATTTGGCGTCCGCGTCTGCGGCGGGAACGCTGATGACATGGGTGAAACTTGTGGTAGACCATTGACGCCATCGTCTAGATTGACAGTCGAGTGGTTGTTGGGTGGAACGCTCGTGCTTGGTGTTGGAGGGACGTTGCCTGCGGGGGCGACTTTACCAATGAACCAAGAGGGGACCCAGCCTCTGTCACCGCCGTCTTCTTTCACAGCCTGCACAAAGGTTAGAATAAAAGTAATTGATAGATAACAGACGACGCACATAAGACCAATGGTTATACCTCTTGAACACTCTCAGTGAATCATCCTTGACCAAATCCAGTTCCTCTTCGCCCTTCTTCTTATAATCCATCAACGCAATGCCAGGGAAACTCGTCGATATAATGCTCAATGGTAAAATGGGCGTTTTAGACGGCGAAACCTCTCCATTCACAGAAGGAGACCCTCCTTTGGCAGCTGTAGCCTCGGCGATAGCAGATGCAACAGGAACGTTGGTTTCCAAGAGACATCCAGCGGGAACCCAGCCTTGCTTGACAATATCCGTGTCTACAACTCCAGAACCTGAGGGGTCACGTTGGACGACCCACCATCCTCGGGCCCGCGATAGAATGACAAAGGTGTCACCGCTGTAAAATGGGTGTTAATAAAAAATGACAGGAAAATTCAAGGTGTACATACACGACAACATCAAATTCATCTTCTTGCTCCGCCATGTAGGGATAAATCGCAACTGCATATGACACTCCCGCCGACGCCACCGGCATCTCTCTCGTTGTCCCACTGGAAAGAGACTGTTCTACAGATTCAGAGGAACCACCTTGTGATTTGGAGGTGTCAGTCCCCACAACTGTCCCTGAACCCGTTAGGGTTGAGACAGAATTGTTATTTGTACCTGCTGATCCAGGGGCTGATGAAGCTTCGTCCGGAGGTCCCTTTTGGTGTTCAGCGGAAGGAGAAGATACGCCTGGCTCGGGCCAGTTTGGCTGTGGACTTACGCCTGTCAAGAGAGGAGTAGAGGTAGACAAGTCGTTTACTTGTAATCTGGGAGGACGGCCCATGCTGCGGGAAGCACCCTTTGCGTGGCCTGATGTAGCAGCACTGGAATCGTTGCTCATAATAGACGAGGCTTTACGGGCAGCGTGCTTCTGTTGAGCGACGGCAATGGGGGAGCGAATGTCTTTGATGTGTTTGAGCATGAATACGGGGTTCTTTTTGGCGTCTTTGAGCTTTTGGAAGAGTAGAAGGGGTTTTTCGTCGTAAGAGAGACAGCGTTCGATACGGTTGCCTAGAGTGGATGTAAGCGACAAGTGCAATATGGGTTACACTGATAGGTACCTGGGGAACCATAGCATATGAACATGGCATAATTTTCCCAATTGTCGTTGTTGATGCGGTACTTTTTGAGAGCCGCGGGCAATACTTTCCATGTGGGGTCCTCCAGACTGACTTTGAAGCTCTTGAGATTGTCCGAGCTTTCCTGTCGCGTGGGCTTTGGAGGAGTAGGCTGAGAGGTGCTAGGCGAGTCATTGGGAGAGGGATCTAGTCGTGGTTTGTCAGAGGGAGCGGGAGTCGAGGTGATTTGAGACTGGGGGTTGCCACGAGTATAAGGAGGAATGTCGTGTTCTAATTGATGAGGAGAAGGATGGGGAGAGTCTACGGCCATGTCTGGCTTTGTAGGAGATTTGGTTGGTTTGTACTGGGCCCATTTGAAGGAGTGTTGTCGGCGGAGAGATGGACCCGAGTCGTCCTGGAACAAGTTTAAGATTTGAAGCGAGCTGAAGCAAGAGAACAAACCGTGGAGAGGGAAGACCTGAGACTATTGTAGTCGTCGAGGAAAGACTGGAGAGTAGAGTTGAGATTGCGGTTCTCTTCTTCGAGATAACGAAGGCGGCGTTCTGAGAGAGGTGAGGAACAGAAGAGAACAGAGAGAGAGATGGCGCACCTTGGTCTTTGAGAAGGGTGTGCAGCCTTTCCGGGGAGAGATTCTCTGCTCGTTCCGAGACCTCGGCTGTATGGGGTAAGTATCGAGTGAGACAGGAAACGAGACAACTGACACGGAGGAACCCAATCGTCGACGGTAAAGGGGATGTTGTATTGGATTTTAAGATGGTAGACGTTCTTGAGGATGCTGAGTCGCTGGCCAATGGAAGTGACGCCGACACTCTTGAGGGCGTCGGCGTCGAGCATGCAGAGAATGTCGCCCGAGATGCGGTGTTCTAGGAAATGAGGACTCGAATTGTGGGGGGGAAAGGCTGCTCACCTCTGAACTTGTCCTCGTACTGGGACATGCCCAAGCCAGTGAGCCATACCCTGATATCGTTCTCGTCCCAGTCGACGATGCTTCTTCGCTCCGTTTCGTCCATGAGCAAACTGTGCTTCCTCACGTGACCCTTAGGAGTTTTCATGGACTCGAACCCATGGGCCACAGATTCAGAGGATATTGGCTCTGCAAGGCCCTGGGACACCCACGACTCGCTCAATATCTGGGGGACACCCGTGCCAGACACCCAGTGGCAGTCGTCGTACGAGTCTATTCGTTTTGGTCAGTCGGAATCGGAACAGGAACAGCCAGAGGAATCAGAGCAGGAAGAACAACCAAAGCATGAACCAGAGCAGGAACAATCTGAGGAACAACCAAAGGATGAGCCAGAGCAAGACGAGGAACCTGCAGCGCAAGTCGACGCGTTTGGCACCTTTGAATCAGGTCTCGACGACGAGCAGGAATTAGATCCATGGACCCCAGCTCGGCCTGAACATTCGGAACCAGAGGACGAATGGGAAGCTGCCAAACGCCAAAAGCAAATCCAGGACCAGCTCGTCGTGAGTTCACCATTTGCATTCCACTTCATCTACTCAGTGTTTAGCCTCCCGAGGTCCTCGAGTCTATACTCGCAGAACTCGACCAAGTTTCTCGTGATTTCTGGCCACAAGACACATCAGATGAACAGTCTGCTCACTGGAGAGATGGCATTGAAGAGATTGCATCTCTGGCTGAACAAGTCATTCCTCAGCTCACTCTACCCCCCATTCCTCCTTTCAACAAGTCTGCAGTCTCAAAGCGAGTAGCAGATTCAGTGCGTCTCACTCGCAATGTTCACATTACTCGTATGGGCCCCATGTCGAAAGTGCGTATACAACTATGCTTTGACTTCACTACTGACTCGGGTACAGTACCTCGCTACTAAAGGCTCTACTGCATGGGAAGCTTCCGTCAAAGCCCGTCCAGAAGTCCTTCCCGATGCCGTTTTACCTGCTGGTTGGCGAATCGTAGAGAAGAAAGAAGAAATACCTGCGACTCCCGTAGAATCCAAGAAAAAGACTGGCATCCTTTCTTCATTCTTTTCGCGGAGAGCATCCACGCCTCCTGTAGCCGATAGCAAACCCAATTCCCCCAGAAACTCTATTTCCTCTCCCAGACCTAGCATGGATAACAAACCATCCTCTCCCGTCGCATCACCAACGACATCAACACCGCCAATTGTCGCTCCTGTCCTCTCGGCTGTGGCGAGTTCCAGCTCTAGTTCCAGCTCCACAACCACCGCCGCTACCTCTACCGAATCTCCAGACCTCTTTCCCGAACCTCCGCCTCCTCCGTCTGCCGTATCTAGATTCCTTAATCGCTTCTCCAGGGCCAAATCTTCATCGCCACATACTTCATTAGCCCTGTCTTCTGATGATCTCGATCTCCTCGGAGATATTGTTCCCAGTGCAAGTGATGATGAACCGCCAGAATCAGATCCTCATCTAAAGGGTCTTGCCAACATGATCGCGTCTGCTCCCATATCAGACAAGCTACCGCCTCCACTTGCTCCTCCACCGAAACCCGTTCCCCTTCCCAAACCGCCTACTCCAAGTATATTATCTCCAACCCAGGTTTCTAAACCGCCTTTAGACACGGCAGTGCTAACACCTACATCCACTTCTTCCAGTCCACTCTCTGGCTCGACACCAACAGAAAAGAAGATGAATGCCTTTATCTTTCCTCCTCCTCCCAAATCCACAACTGCGAGAAAGACGCCAGTTGCTATCATGTCCAATGGGGGTGCTTCATCTAGCTCGGCATCTTCGTCGTTCAGTTTTCTCCCTCCTCCGCCTTCTGCACCTGCGAGGACCTCGCCATCTGCATCCGGTAGTAGCACTCCTACCCCCAGCATGCTCTCCTTTGACGACAACATTAATATCAATAATGACAGTAGCGCTAATGACGACGACGACGAATTCTCCGACTTTCATTCATACTCGTACGCTTCACCTCCTCCTACTTCTCGACCTCTCCAGAATGTACAAGACTCTCCTTCAAGCACCACATCTTATTCTTCGTCCTCTATATCCTCCACTTCTGTCCACCAAGGTCTCTTTTCCGATCATCAGAGTCATCAGAGTCAAAGCTCCCTGCAGTGGCAACAGAGCCCTCCTGCACGCGGACGCGGACGAGGAGGATTCGGATACGGAGGACAAAGACAAGGTCACGGTCACGAATACTCGACCAACTCTATCGACCTGCTCAAAGATGATTTCGATGATTTCGTCTCTGGGGGCAGGCAGAGTCCGACTCCTGCTCCGAAAACACTACAAACACCTTCGCCTCCGAAACCACTGGCCAAGTCGCCTGGCAAGTTGCCCCCTCTGCCCCCTCTCCCTCCGCCTTTTGGCTCATCTCAAACTCGAACCCAACTTCCTCCCTCCTCCGCCCCAATACCAACATCGATTTCATCCCCTGTTATCCCAACTCCCCCAGCTCACGTCCTAGCAGCCAAGCAAAAGAAGCAAGAACAAGAACACCTCCGTCAATTAGCTCATGATAGGAAGCCCTCTAGAGAAGCAGAACACCAGAGAACGAGAAGTCTAATGGAGAACGCTGCTGCTCGAGATCAAAAAGTGAGCCAGTGGCCTGCGCCGAGGTCGCCCTTGCCTCCGATCTTGTCGCCTCCTCCTGAATCTGGGGGACCGAAAGACGAGATTGATCTGTTTGGAGCGTTCAATGAGGGGTCTGTTACGCCTACGCGCGCGCAGATGCAGATGGGAACGTTGACATCGTCGATATCTTCACCTGCTGCGTTTAACCTCCAGCCTCCTCCTGTGAGAAAGGGAACCTTGCCTCCTATACCTGCGTCTCCCGCCCCTACTACGGCTACGGCTACGAATACGGATACGTTTGATTTCGGCGTGTTGCAGCCCTTGCCTCCTCCACCTTCGTCACCGGGATTCGGATCCATGTTGCAAGCGCAAAAGGTTGTGTCTGCATCTGGATCTGGGCCTGGGTCTAGGTCTACAACGCCAGCTATGGGCTTGGGAACGGGTACAGCAAAATCTGGAGGGCTGTCTGCGCAGGACTTATCCTTTTTCGAAGGGCTGTAGTCTTAGCACGGAGTGATTTACAAGTACATAGTTTTTTTAGCAGGTATATAGGTTTTTTGTTTTCTTTGGAGTACATAAGAGTAGTTACTTACCATCCGCATACGTACCGTAGAATTGACAACCGCAATTGCTTTCGTTGACTCAAATCTCGGGACTCTGAACAAACTCTGAAAATCACGGAACTCGAAAGCCTACTCGGCTACTATTCGCCTCCGCACGTTCACCAAGGATCGTCGCTCCGCTTCTCAATGTTCCGGTGGCATTTCTAATCTTGTCCGAGTCCCCTGAAGCTGCCAGCAGGCCTCGTAATCCCGGTCCAGAGTGTGCGTTGACACTCTCATTGTATGCTTTCGACAGTGCGTAGCTGGGATAGGCATGTCTCGCTGCATAATCTCCAGTCTTCATTGCGGTGGATAGTACTGCTTGAAGGCGAGGGCGAGGCCTGGAAACCATTCTTAACACTCATGTCCTAATACATATCATTTCTTGTCGGAAACCTAGTTTTGGCGCGAACCACTTGCGAATCCCGTTGAAGATTTTTATCCTTGGGCAGAGAAGTTCGAGTCTGTATGTCGGGTTTTTGAAGCTGTTCGTCATGTATGTAAGGAAGTAATGATTATCTTTAACTGAACGGAGGATAAAGTTTTCATTTAATACACGAAAATAGGACTCGGAATGCAATGGTGATACGCATCCTTTCGAACACCTCAGTACTTTCACGCAGCAAAACGATCCCTCTCAGCATTTGTACCTCCACCGCCCAGTCGGATACATAGTTATAGCATACTAGAAGTCCGCTCTTGCCAACACATACCACATAACTAGTATTAAGACAATAGTACCCTTCGTAAATCTATGATGTGCTTCTCGCAAATAGCCGAAAAGTAAAACTCATGCTCGCTGTTATGGGGTTGTACGAGGTTGTGCGCGATTTCGTGGGCTAGGGTAAAGAACCACGAGATGAACGCTGGATTGGTGTTTCCTCTGGCGACTTCAGCGTCATCTACAATGCAATTCATCAATATGCAAACAAATACTTAATGAAAAAGCTTACGCCAAGCTTCAAAGTACCGCAGATTGAGGAATATGCTACCGTTTCGGTTGAACGCGATGAGACCGCCGCCTAGATCGTAGAATATGTGCATGTTGGTTAGAGGAAGCTTGTAAATCTCCCCGAGAGTTGTCATAATATGTATGAATCGGGCCAGGGAGTCCCGTTTGGTTGCCATAAACGTATCCGATTGAGGTACCTCTATTGAAATAAGCAAGATTCAGAACCTAACAATTGCTGCGTTGAGAAAGAACCACCTTCAGAAAGATAAACATTGACGTCTCCCATTTTTCCTATACTCATAATCAGTGATTCAAAACTTCCATAGGGAAAGTCAAACCATACCGATATGCTTCAAATCGCCTGCCCTTCCTGAGATATCACAATATCCTTCGTCCAAGGTCTCTTTGACTTGCTGCATATGCTCCCGATTCCTGAGTAGGCTTCCGGATTCCGGTCGGCATGCTCGAATAGCCATGTCAATGTTCGCATCTAAACCGAGAGCTAGCTTAATTTAATCAGCTTCCAAAATGGCCCAGGACTTACGTATGTTGGATATCGGGGTGGCGCCTTGAGAAGGGTTTCTGTGAGAGTTGGGTCTTTGAGATGAGTTGGGAGTAGGAAGGGGTAATGAAGTGGTTGTCGGGAAAGCAGGACCATCGTGACCAGATTCATCTGTTCCATGTTTTCCAGTAATTCGGGTCTTGAGTTTTTGCATTTGGCTAATAATAGATTGTGGTCTGGTTTTGGAGACACCCTTGTCATTCTGAACATCTTCATCCGGAACTGGTACCGGAGCTGGAAGTGGAGGTGATGTCGTAGTCTGTGGGAACCCCCCTGGTATGGAGGTTTGCGGCGGTTTTGATATGAGAGGAGGTGCTGGAGCTGGAACTTGTGTTTGAGACTGAGCTCGGGCAATTCGAGCTTTCTCTGCATCTTCAGCAGCTTGTCGCTTGACCCTCTGCTCTCGCAAGATTCTGTCGACTGCAAAAGTTCAAACAATTAGAATACATTTACCAAAGCAAAAGAGAACTTACCATTGTAACCTCGTCTTTTCAATGAACGAAGATCGGTAGACAAAATGGTCATGAACAACAGAGCATCATTTGCTTTAGGAGCCTCGAAAAATAGCCGATTCAATGATGTGGCCACTCTAAAAATTTATTTAGTGTACGGGGCAAAGGGAAAACCTGGGTTCAGCACGCACTCATACATATCTGGCTGTATATTCCCCGCTATCCACAACTGAATAGGCCCAAAGCCAAACCGCTTAGCAACTGCAGAAGCGTCTTGGGATTTTGTCAATCTCAAGTCGCTGTACATTAGGTTCTTAGTGACAGTCAGTTTGCCAAAGGTTTTAACGACAAAATTCCCATCTGTATTGAGCCAATTGAAAGAGACCTTTGTCTTTGCATGGTTATACTCATGCAAAAACAAGGGGAGCCTCTCCAGAATCAGTGCGCGCATGTCTTCTGCCGACTTTGAGTGAGGTATTTCTGCACTGGTCTTGTATTCTTCTTTCACTATCGAACTAAGCCTTCGGGACCCAAGAGAAATGTAAAAGTCTACGAATAATCTCAGTGGGCATGTTTTCCAGGAAAGTATGGATAAATACCTTCCAAAATGTCCTCTTGCG
This sequence comes from Stygiomarasmius scandens, assembly GCA_037954225.1. Taxonomy (NCBI): domain Eukaryota; kingdom Fungi; phylum Basidiomycota; class Agaricomycetes; order Agaricales; family Campanellaceae; genus Stygiomarasmius; species Stygiomarasmius scandens. Next base: position 64,108 of record JBANRG010000047.1, read on the forward strand.
GTGCACAGAACAAAGAGTTTCCAAACAGTTGAAGAGCATTAGTATCGTCTGCTACGATGATACTATCAGGACGCTTGAGGTCATACTGCAATTCCCATTCCTCGTCGTCGTAATCAGTACTCTGAGCGCCTTTTTCATTCTTTAAGAGTTTCCTTTGAGAGCCAAGTAACACGGCGGATTTCTTGAGCTTGGCTACTGTTGTGGGTGAAAGGGCTCGTCTATTGACAGCTATATTGCGGAGCTCATTTAGGAAACTTGAAGAAAAATCAGTCCAGCCCGCAAGATAACAATCTAAGAAACATACTTGTTTGGACCTCCAGCTAGATCATAAAACTTGAAAGGATCCGTCAGTAACATTTGGGCTATCTCATCAACGCTCGGCTCCTGTTTTGCTCCGCAAGCCATTAAAAAGTTGTTGGCTAGAGGACCAAAGTCGACAAAGGTGAACAACTTGGAATGAAAGTTATCTTGCGCAGCTCTGCCAAAGTAACACTGTGTAGGTTGCAAAAATCTAACACTGGCTTTTGGTTGTGACATTGGAATCATATATAATTGAGATAATTGAACGAGCTGTGAAGGAGTGAAATCTAAAAGAATGATTAATGATTGCTGGGAACGATTGTCCAGACTTACCTGTGATACGACCAGCTAGCACTTCAAACCATTTTCTCGCTTCAGGCACATCTTTTGGGGGAGTCTTTCTCAAATATTCCACGAGCATATTACTTGGTGGATGCTCCCTGATCCGAAGCTTCAACGCAACATCCTTGACAATCGATGATGCTAATACAGCAAAGCCGAACGCATTCCATTCAGGGTTAGAGTAAACCTGGGTACATCATAAGCTGCAAGTAATGAGGCCTTCGAGCATACTTACCTCATCTGGGGTTCCTAGATATGGTTTGCCATCCTTCAAGGCTGGTATGAACTTGACATTCCGATAATCTGAAGGCTGATACTCTTTGTATTTGGTGTCGACATTGTCAACCAGATATTGGAAGGCCGCACTACGAATCTGAATTCCGAGTTAAAAAACGTTGGATTGATTGGCAGAATGGTCTCACATCAGATGTGGGGCTAGCACACAAATTTATGAGAGTAATCAAAGGAGGATGTCTTTGCAGTCCCAACTCGAAAAGAAATTTGGCTTCAAATGATCTTGTGAGTTTGGTTTTACGAGACTCAAAGAACACGAAGAATACCCTCTGCGGTCGTGGCACGCCACTTATTCTGGATGCCCCAGTCGATGACAGGTAGACCCAAACGCCGAAAGACATCTAAGGGCTCATAAAGCTCGCCAGCCCGAAACCGCTTGGTTGGATTATTAGGATCGTTCGCCTCTGGCGAAAAGGCGCTTGTCATTTTGAGACGTTGCCACTCCTCCACGCTTAAGGTCGACTGCACAGAGACCAGGTACTTTATTAGTTCTGGGATTGTCCATTCGTTGGTCTTAATCATACTGAAGAGAATTCAGGGAAAACGAGACCCATAGATCAAGATTAACTCACCGATTGAAGATGATTTGTAGATCAACGTGCTTGCGTACACCGAGACCACTAAGCATTCTTTCCATCGCAGATTTGATCTGAATACCGGAAGGTAATGTGACAACAGGAAGATCATGGAATATATCAGCGTTGGCGAAGTAAGCATCCCCAGGAACCTTCAGTCCGCTCGTCGTAGGAATACAGACTTTCTTCTCGAGCATTGAAACTATCTGCCCTTTGCTTTCGTTAGCTAAAGTAGGCCATGCTCTTGCGAGGACGTTTAGAACTTGTTCACTAAAAGGCGCCGAGAGGCTTAGGTCGAATTCGGGTTTCAAGGCCGGCGATGAACATAGATGGCGCAACCACTCAATCAGCGTCAGCTCTTGAAAACCGAAAGACGAGATGAGAGCCTCCGAAGCGAAGTTTCTGCTGATAGAAACAGGTAACATATGATCGGGTAATGGTGCTTCAGGTGGGATACTAGCCAGTTGTTGGCTACGCGGATTCAGAAATGTACGAATGGTATTGAGTGGAATTATCTTCTCCTCTGCAGTACCGGAACGACCCATCGTCAACACAGTGGCTTCAAGTAACTGGGTCTTGATGTCCATATACCGGGCGTGATTCCCATCTTTAGTAACCTTCACCCACCACTCCATGCAAGCAATTAGCTCCGTCTCGTTCAATGGTCTCGAGCGCAGCTCTTTGAGTACATCATCAAACGTGATCGATTTAATGAGTTGCCTGTTTTGCAGAGCGGTGACCATTGCGCGAGCTTCCTTCATGACTTCCTCGGGAATAACAGGTAAATCCTTCAAAAACGAAAAGGATGCGTCGGGTAAACGGATTTCGGAGACATTCCGAACACCAACAGTCGATATCAGAGTAAAGTTATTGCCAGTAGCAGTGAAGAAAGCATTTTCAAGCAGACTCGAAACTTCTGCAGATGGCGTCGACTGATGGAAGGTGAAAAATCTGAGTGCATGGATAGAACGGTTTGTCAACCAGGACTGGAGCTCAGGATCTGGCTTCGAACCCGGAGAAGATATAGCACCATCCCACGAAGTTTTCACGTCATGTAGCTCCAATTCATATGCAGCCCGTGCGAGTACTCCGCCAACGCAAAGAAGCTCCCTATTCCAAACTAAATTCATAGTGAAGCGTCAAAATCTTTGCAGCCCGAAAAGGGAGGTGCTTACTGGCTACGTTCCGGTCCCTGTTTGATGCCTCGATAAGTAGTCGAGAACATTTCATAATCTTGACTCACATTAGATCAATTGATTCCCGTTCTACTGTTGGTATAAATCTGGAGCTCTGTAGAAAGATAAATTTACTAGAAAGGTACATATTAAAAGATTCACCATATGCCCACCCAGCCCAACTGTCTGACCTGTCGCGTGTCCCTACGCCACACTTTCAGCAGGATGTAAAATAAAAAGGAAAATAAAAAGGGGCTTACGATGAAGATTCGAGCCGATCCAGTCCTACAAACTATTGAATACAACATCATCAGAAAGGTTATGTGTACGCACCCTTCAAGGTCCGCACGCAAGCCCTGGAAGATGCTTCCTGTCGTAAAAGATTGCTGCTCGTCTTCTTTCTTGCTAGCATCGTACTGGTCCTTGCCTGTCTGAAACAGCTTTCAAGAGGCTTGAAGAAAGCTGACCATAGTAGCACTTACATAAATGAGCTCATACTTCAGTTTACTGGGAGGATTTTTCTTAGTTGATCGGTGTAACTCGGCCGCAATCTTCTTGTCCAACTGGACATTTACGTCGGCCGTGAATATTGACAACAGGACACTGGTTGTGATTGTAGAAAGTGGGTCGACAGGGGGGTTCTGGGGCTGCGGGACCGCCGGGGTAGTAGAACGCTGAGGTGTGCTGGCACCTGTGAATCCTGAGAATAACGAAGAGAAAAAACCGCCTGAAGATGGTTGTTTTACTGGTTTAGCAGCTGAAGGTAGCGGAGGCTTTTCTGTTCCAGAGGAGTAGACAACTGCCATGACCTCAGCCTTGATATCAAGCGCTGTAGTTGTAATCGGTATTATAAAGCATTATAAATTGATTAAGAACGTACGCGTCGATCTAAGAGTCGTAACATTCATTATCTTCATTTTGCTCCACGTCTGAATTCCCTGGGGCATCCCGAGTTGTTTGGGCAGACCGGATGTCTTTGACAGTCTAACTAGGCGCTTGTCGTCAAAATAGACGCTGACTTCCGAAAGGTAGGACATGAATGTGATTGATGAGGCCAGAAATCTTGTGAAGTCAAAAGCAACAGGGATGGGCGATGGTTCTCTAAGACTCATCTCGAACGATGTCCACTCGCTCGGCGGACCATTTGAGTCAGGCAGATTTCCTCTACGAGCAAATAACTTAAATGATAACCTAAGGACCAAATATGATGGATGGCGACGAAGGTGCTCACTTGATCCTTCTTGTCTTTCCAGTAAAATCCCATCCATTGATCTATGCCAAAACTAAGAAAAGGGTGCAATAGTTGGGACAAGACCATACCTCCTGATGTCACAAACGGTTCCTCCGTCACGGAGAATAATGAGTAGAAGCCTAAACTCGTCTGAGAGTCTAGTAGAAGTTTGGTTCATATGGAGAACTTGCCTACACCAAAGGCCCCGATCTTCTCTTCGTCAGGATTTCCTTCAGCTGCAATAAGAGTGAGGATCCGAACAGGCAGGAATGTGATATACGCGACGACACACCAATCTTCTTCAGCCGACTCCAGTCTTCATCTCTAAATCTTTGCCCATTATTCTTGAAGGTCCATTGATGTACCTAGCCAAGCCAAATGAACAAATATCCACCCAGAAAGGATGACGACCTACAACCGCAGTCTTCAAGTCTGGTAGTGAGCGACCAGCGCTGTCTATGTCGTCGTGAGATGAGCCGGACGAGCGACTCTCAATGTATTTCTTGGTTTCAAAGCGAATCTCTACGGCCTTAGATTGAGCATCGTCGGAGTTCTGGAGTAGCTCTCTAAATACGGTGAACTCCCCGCTGTAGCGTGCTAGAACTTTGTCAATCAAAGCTCTCTGGTTTACTTCGACTGTTTCGTCAACGCCAGTCGCCCACTACACAAGAACAACATGAGTAGGCTATGGAAAATGGGTTAATTGTTTTACCAATGCATCCTTGGCTTGTAAGGCCATCAAAGTCGTGAGTTGGAGTTGTAAAGGGGCAAGGCTGTGAAGCGCGCTTATGCCGGTAAGTGCATCATCTTCTTATTTCACGGTCACTAATAGCAAGATGCTAGTAAATCATTCAAATCGGTTTCCTACACCCATACTATTACTCCTTTGCTACTCAGTCAGACAGGTAATCTACACGTTCAATCAACCGGGCCCTCCTGCTCTTGCCATTTTCTTGTCATGGCCACGTTTTCTATTATGGTTGCCACGGCTGGCCTTGTTTTTGTCTTTCCAAGCGCGTTCACGAGCAGCGTTATTGCCATCACCACCACCTCTTCCGCCACCTCTTCCTCGACCACCACGACCACGACCACCTCTTCCTCGACTGGAACCGGGAGTAGGCTGTTCTCGATGCACCAAAACAGGATTATTTCCAGAAAATTCGTGCTTCCGGAGTATCCGTTCTTTCCCTTTCGGCTGTCAATGTCCACAAAATCAACCATTGGTAAGTAGAAAGGCAGGGAAAATCGGCACTTACATCACGTTCCAGCATAATCTTCCATCCTTCGATCTGTTCGTCGGTCCAACCTTGCAAGGTGAACAGGTTAGTATGACTCAAAACAAGATAACTTGAAGATACGCACCTGTTTGAGCCTTTAGTTGAGCCCTGCCCTGACTTCTCTTAGTGTTTGCATCTCTGTCGAATACTTTTGGATCACGAATGTATGCCAGCTCCATTATTGTTTCAGGTGCCTGAGGTTTCGCTTCCTCATCGTCTTGTTCTTCGTCGCTCTCATCGCTCTCTTCACCGTCTCCCATAACTTTGACATGACCATCTAGTTCGGTGTCATCTTCGAATGCAAAGGTGTCTTGCTTCGTCCCTTCCTCATCTTCTTCATCTGAAATTTGCTCCGCGCGTCGAAGGATATCAGCCTTCATTTGCTCTACGAAGGCCCGGTCTTGAAGGAACGTTGCCTCATCCTCGCTACGCAATCGCCATTAGTAGATTCTTGTATAATATAACATTTTAAACTTACGTCTTCTTTCCAACTCGCAAACGGGATAAATCCATATCATCGTCAAAGATATTGCGTCGATCCTCCACGGAATAGGATCCTTGCGAAGGTACAGGCACGGTGTTGTGCAGCAATTCATCGTGAGTAGGAGCCGTGCCTTCAAGAAGGGCCTCAATGACCTTCTCCGGATTACCATGGAAAGGCTGGGAAGGGCTTGAGAGTAACGCTTTTATATACTCGGCTGACTGGTCGGGGAAAATATCAAGCACTTGAATCACCTTCATCTCAAGATCAGGATCAGGTGGCGATGGAATGGGTTCGCTAATGTAGATCTCTTTCGCCTTGCCCTTGTCGATGTGCTTCCCTTTCCCCAGGTTGTCAACCCCAACCGGTACACCTGACGAGCGTAAAAGAATCTTCAATACTCCTGGATTTTTCTGGGTAGAGGATCCTGCACCAGGACTCGAGGCGTCATTTCCAGAATGAAGACTAGACTCTAGCAAGTCTAGTCTGGCATCACGTTCTTTCGCGTGATGGAGGGCGGTCGACAGAGTATGAGTGAGATCATAGGACTGTTGATAATCTACCAGCAAAGACTGGTTCAAGAAAGGTGTAGGAGGGATCTCTGAGGTCGAAGGATTCAATTGCGAGAGTCCAAAAACAATGTCGAACGCATGTTCAGTCTCGTTAGCAAGATTCTGTCCAGACGAAGAAGCAAGTTGCTTCAACCAAAAGGAAATGCATATATGGAAAGAGTCCATGAAAGCAACTTTGGTCTCCAACCAGATTTTTTCCCAATCGTCATTAGCCAGCTCCCTTCCTTCTGCGTTCTGAACAGCAGACAATCCACCATATGAATTTGCCAGGGAAATGAGTCGTTGATCGTAAGCCTTGGCTACTGCGAGGTAAAAGTTTTTGGAGCGAGCAAAAGACTGCAATATCTCCGGAGTAGAGACACGCAAAAGACACAAAATACAATGAGCAGACTTTCGGAGATGGTAGAGACCCAAAGCATCACTTGAATCCAACAATGTGGTAAAAGCTGCGACCAACTCAGCACCTGTACTGGATAGAGAAGAATTGGTCTTGAAAGCAGTCATAAAAATTGACTGGATTCGAGACGGATTTGTCGAGCCATATGTGACGGCGAGATCAACCAGAGTTTGTGAATCCAGACTCCGGGCAAGTCTCTCTGCAAGCTGAAGGACACTTTTGCGAATCAGTCTTTCATCTCTAGAAAGGGACGTATCTGGTTTCCATATCAAAGATTGGAGAGTCTGAAAAGCGGCATCGCTTGCATAGGTTGCGATGAAGAGGTGGGTGGATTGGTTATCGCATTTTATAGGTGGAAGAGAAAGTGTATCGGATAGGCAAGATGCAATCTTTTGATTGAGAGTAGCAAGTTGGGAAGGTGATAAGGTCTTTCGTGATTGAGTAGACGGATACGGCGGAAGTTCGTCGACTGTCATGTTAACGTTGCAACTGAAACGCGAGTTCCCAACTTCAGTTGTTTTTGATCACTCATAACACTTTCAAAGGTCATTTGGAGCTTTCGGAACGTTTACAATTATATGTACATAGCCCGAACACTAACGCTCAGACAGTCCCAATCCAAGAGAAGAGTCCAACAAATTAATGCATTGTACGACAAAAATGATTCATAAGATAGGTCATCGTCCGTTAACTGTAGCGGTAGAATCTCGCCGGCCCATGACAGGCGCCGAGGAATCTTGCGGTGATGGTGAAGGTATGTTGTTAGGATGTTCGGGTATCTTGTCAATCTCCCCTTTGGCTTCCTCCCAAGCTTCGAGATTCTGCATAGTTGATGTAAGTGGGATGATATGCTACATACATGAAGGATGCACACCTTTTTGCACCAGTCATGATGACTCTTCGCCATGCTTATCACCATTTCCCTGATGTCAGCCACTTTTTGCCGTTGGAACCTGTCCAAGTCAGATTGTATTGTTGAGTTTGAATATTTAAGGTCTTGAGCAGCCAAGTGTAATGCGTCTTCCAACTAAAAAGCGAAGATGATAAGTGTATATGTAACTTGAAAAAGATCAAAAAGATCACCTGAGATATAGTCTCCCTCGTTTTCGAAATTCCGTTCCTCCTCGCAGTCTTCTGGATCAACATCCATCATTCCATGAAGTGTGTAGCTGAGTGCATTGAGGAAGCCCATTCCAGGAGCTCTTGTTCTCCTGACAGGACTAGGTCCCGGATGTGGAGGCACATAAGAGGATGATGAACTGGGACGTTCAATTTGTTCGCCGTCAGGTTCAGCTACAGACTCCTCGTTGTTCTCACTCTCGGGCTTTGGACTGACCGAGGACCTGTTATTGATCGCACTCCTACCCAAAGCATCCTCTAATCGACGGGCTTCGCGTTCGCTCTTCTCAAGTTCTTCGAGTTGTTCTTTTTTCGCTGCTAAATTTTCTTCGGTCATCTCGTATTGAACATGCTTTTGATGACGGTATGCCAACAATTTCTTGATAATCAAAGAAAATTGCGAGTACTCGTGTATTGGTTCTGCCCAGTTTTGTTCTAGTTCTTGAACCTGCAGAGGAGACTCAAGGTGAGAAAGTTTTGCGTTCTGAAGACCGATGCTCACCAGTTTAGTTGTCGAGATATAAGTAGCATCAACAGCTTGACCGGTTTTCTCGATTGCTGCGGACAGCTGACCAGTCTCGTTCAAACTAAATCCATTCAAAGCTGCGCCTAATTCTGCATGATCCTGAGCATAGTCTGCATAGTGTAAGCTTTAATCGTGGCAGCAAACTGCTATGTTTACCTGACCATCGTTTGACAGCGCGCCTAGTAACTTTCTCCATAGGTCCGCTAAGATGAGACGCAAATTTGTTAGTGAATGCTTCAGAGTCAAGGAAGCGTTGGTCAGGATTTTTCAGCGGGTGAGCAGCTGAAGGATTGGGTAAAGCAGCGTATGCGGGGGAAGCGTCCTGGGCTGTCGGATCGTGCGAGGGTGCCTTGAGTATGTTCTTGGGTAAAAGAGATATCGGTGGAGAATTGAGCACTTCCGTCTGTGCGTGATGTGAGCTACAATCTTCTTTCTAAAATGCTTAGATACAGACCCATGAAACATCCCCATCCAAAAACCTGTGGAAGACGTGCGCATTCGAGAGAATTGGGTGTCTGGCAAGTCGATTCAGAAATGTCTGAAGCATACGCTTGCGTCTTGCAATCATAGCGGCATCCTCCTTTGCCTTTCCTTGCTTCACTGCGTAGTCGCCAATGCTTTGCTTCGAAGGAATAGGAGGAATAATAGTGGTTGGGTAGAGCTTGATGAGATTTAGACGTAGGGATTCGAACTCGGAGTAGCGGTGGTGAGCAACCGCATCCTAAAGGAAAGGAGTTCAGTCAGGAAATCATATTCAAGATGGGCAAAGTAAACGAACTCCAGTTTGGATGACGTATGCTATATACGGCGAGGTAGCACCAACAGAAGTTTTCACAGCGTCGGTAATCTTGCATAATAACCTTAGTCAAAGTTTCAACTGCAAATGAGAGAAACCCACCAAGATTTCTATGTCTTCTCCTGAATGCAGAATACGATCCCGGGCACAGCAAAAGTCGCTCTTGTACTTGGGTTGTTGCTTATGCGATCCAGGGGATGGAAACGGTCTGCTTTGAGGAGATTGGACCGGGGAAAGTTGCTGGGGAGGGGGAGAAGATGGTTCAGAAATATCCACTCTTAAGGCGGAGGAGTCTTCAGAGGGTGGACGGTCAGAGCCGTTGTCGAATGGGTTTTCGTCGTCAAACGCCTCCATCTTCAAGTAGAATGACCGGTTTAACTGCTGAGCAAGAGTGTCGTAGCAAAGGGGATTGTGACGGTAGGCCGTGAAAGCCGTCAAAGGAAATCAAGACGCGTATCGAATATTGTATATTTATACTTGTTGTCTACACTATCCAAATACTCTAAAGCCTTCCAATTCACCAACTGGCACCTCTTGTGACACAGTATCCGTATCAGGAATGACGCCGCTAGCTGCATGTTCAAATCCTTTTCCAAGGAGGGAAGCGAACAGCTCATCAACTTGTTCTTCCTGCCAAGCACCGCGGACGACAATGGGTCCCATGAAATGTTGTAGTTTTTCATGCACTTCGTACCTGTAGCGCGACCTTGTAGCTACAGAAGAAAATTAAGAAATGACAAACTGACCTGAGTTTCCTGCCTTTACTAGCCTTTGTGTCGACCCTTTTCTTAGCCTTTTTCTGCTTCTGTATGGCCATCCAGTCATCACCACCAGAAGCCCCTTTGGAATCAATGACATCTCTCAAAAGCTGCTGATAAAAGTCCGTGTCGTCAAACACCTCGATGTCTTCCTGATTCTCTTGTATCTCTGAAACACCGAATCTGGGATTTTTGCCTCGCCATATTCGGGTCCGCGATAACAGTTTTTCATGACCTTCTAGAGTTTCGTCGATCAGCTGACCCGCGCTCTTCAGGGCTGAACGATCTTTTGAAAATGCATTTCGGTTAGAGGGTAGCAGGACTGAAGGCGCAACAGCCTGTATTTTAGAAGACCATTTGGACAGCGTTTGAACCAGGTGAGGGTGGTATCTAATGCATGCAGAGAATGAGCGAGAAGCGGACAACATTAGTTGACAACGCACGTATGTTCCAAAGAAGAGAACGTGCGACTTGCATCCCTAAGATAACCTTCGTAGTCAGTATCCTCAGAGTCCACGCGACGTCTCTTCCGAGGTGGAAGCTCGATGGTCTCGCTGTTAGCAAGCAAAGACTGGAGTAGATTTTCGTCAGATAGCCCAAGATCTCATTGTCTACTCGAACTGGTACCTCTTGCAATTCAAACAATTCTTCGGAAAGCAGAGATGCTTCATTGAGCATCTTGGCCAACGATTGCTGATACTCGGGCGAGGTTTCATGATTCGAAGCCTAACATAGATTAAAGACTGGGAAACCACAGAGAGCAGAGTACTCACAACAGGAAGGGCATTAGCCGAGGAGATGGATTTCTGTAGCCGTATCCGAGCGTCTAGCAAAGAATCCCAAATGCTCTAGCCGTCGCAGTAGGATTAGTAGCAGACCAAGAAGACGATTTAAGACTTACAATTTGCTTCGAGACAGCAATACCCTTCCGTCTATCCTCGTCCTGCTTTCTGAGCAAAGCAAAAGCCATGACATCAGTTTCCTTTGAAGATGACTGTTTTCCATTCTCTTCGAGCCCCTTCTCCGACTGCTCTTCTGCCTCATCTTCACTTTCCGAGTCACCAGATGGTATATCGGCATCCCTATCACTTTCAACCCCCGCATCCTGTTGTTCCTCCTCACTACCAAACTGGCCTTCATTCTCTTCCTCCTCCGATTCCGAGTCCACTTCATCGTCTTCCATGAGCTGTTTCCTCGAAATCTTGATACCATCGTATTTGGGGTCAGATATACTGTCCTGCAGTTTACGAAGTTTGCTTGAACTACCAAGCTTGTTTGCCAATGCTACGCAAATAAAAAAGGACTAAAGCGCACCCGACTTCTACATAATGTTCTCTGCCAATAAAATCGGTTTTGTCTCCAGGTGCATCAGCGAAAAACCCTTCAGTGTCGACTTCTACAAGAAGTTGAGAGACGTGTTCCCTGTTAAGTCCATTGAGACGTACCGGTCGGTGCGGGAGTTTCAAGTTGAGCTATTTGTTGGGCGAGTGAATGGCCTGAAAGTTAGGATGAAAAGTTATTCACAGAACATGACTGAGAAATAGACAACTTACGGGTCGACATGACCGAAACAGAAATCGAAAACTTTTTGGTGGATGACCACATCTTTGTAATCTTATCTTATCTAAGGCACAAGCTCACCGAAAAAAAAAACACCTTTCCTGTTACATATAGACTTCTGCTAACAATGGCACTCTCAAGGTCTTGAAACGATACACAGCCGACAAGGCAACGTTTTTGAATTCACTCGATACACCATAACTGCGATTCAATACGCTTCAGTCATCAAGATTACACCGCTTCTCCGGGAGTTAGGAATCTTGGGCGCTGGGTCTTTTCAGATCGCTTAAATATGCACCAGACTGACTAGTCCACTATCCCTGGATCTCTGCACTGCAAGTTAATCCTATGGCCTCGAAAAAACCTGCAATTCCTCTTACCACCCCAAGGTCTGGCGTCAACGTGCGATACTGTCGCCCCGAGGACGTTGAAGCTGTCAAGAGACTTTTTAGTGTCTGCATCCTTCAGGGAGGCCAGTGGAATTCTACATTCTCTCCACACATGTACTAAAGATAGTCGTATACAGCCGGTTCTCCTGCCAGAGTATCACTTGCAGTGCGGATGAAAACCTACCACATGTTGTTTGCATATTTTGCATTCACACTTTTTGCATTCGCATCATATATTCTCTCTGGAAGAGCAGCAATAATCTGTCTCTGTTGTATGCTCACAGTCCTGGTATATATCAGTGGCACGGCGTATTCCAGCTTGATATTTTATATCTTTTTCGTTTCTGGGAGTCTGGAGGACGATCTGAAGGACCCGATCGCACACTACGGATTAGTCCCACAGAAAAGCAACGAGGCCAACAGTGATTATGTCCCTTCTGGTGTCAATGCATTCTGGGTAGCAGAGTCGGTGTCGTCTACTACCGGAAAGACAGAGATAGTCGGGGCTATCGGTCTTGGTATGTCGATCCTTTTGTTGAGCACCTCACTTGCTTGACAGTTCTTTTCAGATCTTTCTTCTCGCCACAAAGTAGCAAGGACGGGCGAAGTTCGCAGAATGGTCGTGTCTCCATACCATCGTCGACTTGGTATCGCAGCCGCACTGATGAAAGTATGCGAAGACAGAGCGAAAGCATGCAATCTCTCTACCGTGGTGTTAACCACTTCACAGTATCAACCTGGGGCGATCAATATGTACGAGCGCGCCGGATTCAAAATCTACAACACGAGGGCATTCCCATCTGGCTGGAGTACGATTAATCTATTCGATTATGGGAAGGATTTGGCCCCAAGCTCGAAGGTCCAGTAGCTGGTACTGAGACTTCATTCTGGATAGTGAGTTTGCGACTAGAAGCGACGTATCATCATTGGAGTATGTTGTACAATTAATTCATTATAATTGCATTTCACTACGATAGAGACATAATACAACCTATCCACAGTATGCAGCTTCTGAACTCAGATGAATGAAAATAATGAAAGAGAAAATGATATTCAAAATGCCACCGATCCCTGGTGCATCTCATATAAAGGTAAAAGGCGACTCGCGCCACTTCTTATGGGTTTCCCAAACAAACGCCAATCACAAAAAATGTTTTGCCAGGGATATGGGCATACATGGAAAAAAATCCCTGATATACCTGAGCTTGCCTGTGGAAGACGTCTTTTTGTGACTTGGGCGTGCTTTCAAAGGCTTTGTAATGTTCGTTTATACTTATGATGGTGCAGTGGCAATTTGTCCTTCGTCCAACAGGGTTTCAAGCATTCTTCGACCCTGCGCAAAGGACTCTGTAGGACAACTATACTTTTACAGCACGCCTTCAAAGCGATGTGATGTTGAGTGAATAGGCGCAGACTCAACCAGCTAAATCCGAGGCGATATGGCCAAGGCTACACTGTTGCATGCAGAACTCCACCCATGCACTGTATTATCATAAACCTATGGATACAAGTATGTACGTAGATAGAATGAAAAAGGAAACAAATCGACGAATGCTACAAACAAGTTACTCTACCACTCATCCAAGTCAAACCGTTCTAAAACTGCATTGGCATCTTCTACGTCCTTCTGTGCTTTCTTTCTCATATAGAAGATAGGGCAGTCTTTGCTCGTACAAAGGACATCCTGTATAGCGAGATTAGTGGTGATATAAAAAGGTATCGATCAAAACGCACTTGATGAAGAGAGCCCTGACATCTTTGGCATTGTGTCCACAAGCGGGAGAATCTCACTTGCAGCTCCGAGGCCGTAGTAATCTGCTTTTGATACAATTCGGCCATCCTGGGTCTGCAATTCTTGCAGACCGCACCGTCCTCTGGAAAATTGTCAGGGTCCGGACGAAGGTGAGAAAAACAATTCAGCTCACTATTCAAGCTATTGTTTGCTCGTAGCGGCGTTTTACAACCAAGACATGTTATTGTCTTGACTGCAAACTTCATCAAGCCACCTACAGTGGGCGTGGCGATTTGAATAGTTCGTGTATGTTCTCCCGCCACTGAAGGGTTTTCTGAGAACTTATACTAGCGTAGAAATAGGTGCCCACTTACAAAGAGACGTAGCTTTGTCCCCCAAGATGGGTTCGAAAATACGCATGAGGGGCTTGGAAAGCTGATTCTCGAGGTAATATCTCGTGTCCACAGGAATGTTGTTTTCCAACACGTAAAGCGGGTCTTCAGATTTTTCATACGCAGCAGCACCTGTAAGGATACGATCAGAAGAATTGTGTCAGGTCTTCAACGCAGAACATACCTTTGACGCCCTTTGTGATAACGTACGCAACGCGATCACCGAGGGATGGTGCTGATCCTGCATCTCGTTGTCTCATGCGTTTGGCTAGTTCGACGTGGGCAAGCTTTCCGTCATAGTCGGCTTTGGCCAGTGCTTTCGTGATCACCAATTGAGACATATCAATTTTATTTTGTAAAAGGTCCGAGATAGTTTGCTTGACATAGCTAGAATGATGTGAGCTTGGCATAAATCGTAGATTCAGGTTTTTGACTCACTTTTCAGCACCTTGCACATCTCGATTGATCAACATCTTGTGCAAACATGTTTCAATCACAGTAGAAACCAGTCGACAATTGTCTCGCCGAACGGTCTATTTAGGCGAGTTGAATGTCGTGAACAGACGGGTTATGATTGAAGACTGACCTCGATACCTTTCGAATCCATCTTATCCCATTTTTCAGGCCTCGTCCAGTAGAGACCCGCATACCGCTTTTTGCTGATTAACAAGTAAGGATAATACACCTTCTCGAATTCCAACTTGATAGGTTTGATGAACTTGGCGGTCACGAGATCTGCAGCTTCTGCACCTGGGCTGCGGCATCAGATAATGTCATATACAGGGAAAACCCGGGGCATACCAAGTTGCATCACTCTGGCAAGATCGTTTGGTCCAAATTTGACCATAACTGAATCGGTGTCGCCGTAAATAACCTTGGCATTAAACTGGTGTCCGTTTGCTTTGCTGTACTCCGATTCTACTTCTCGCTTCGTATGTTCTATCATCTGGCGGCCATACGAAGTTGTACTGGATGAAATGGCTAAGCAAGGAAGTTTGCCAATGGTAGCGCCCGTGAAACCATATACGGAGTTGGCGCTAATCTAATCAAGCGGTCAAAAACCATTGACAATCTGAAACGAACGAAATCTTCACCTTTAAAGCTAGCTGCCGGCCATCCAACACCGCACGTTTGAAAGGGTCGGATTCTTTCTTCAGATCAGCTTTGGCTCTTTTACGAGCGGAGATGAGGTCTTCTAAAATTGTGGGCAGGAGACCCTTTCGCTTTTCTTTCACGACAAAACAATCTGCAGAAAACCGGAAGATATCAGCGCGAGATGTCAGAGAACAACAGAATAGCTAATTGACCACTGTTGGGTGTCTGAATATAATCAACATCTTTGACCAAATTTTGTCGTTCAATCGTAACTTTATCGAGTAATGTTGTATAACACAGATTATGAGCCATCATGATAGAAGGATACAAAGAGCTGAAATCCAAGGTTGCAATGGGTACGTCGTAGTAGCCTTTAGTCGGCTCAATGACAGTCGCTCCTTCGTACTGATCGTCCGTACCTGAAATCAGGATGAGCACTGGTATTCAAAACAAAGGGAATCATACGTGCCCTCTCCTTTGAGTGTAGGAATAACATAGCCTTCTTCGTTAGCCTTTCTAAAAAGCTGCGAGAGCACCTTGATAGACTGCCCTCGAGAAAGCAAATAATTGAAAGGCACTCCGGTAACACGAGCCATTTCAATATAGTTCACGAAACACATCAACTTGTCCAATAGTCGTTGGGGTAAGTAGGCATCCTACCAAGCTTGTTTCAGCTCCGCCCCGGAATCAGTGAACATAGCAAAACCTTACCTTCAAACAGTAGACCGCCAAGCGTCTCCTGGACTCAGGCGTTCCATTCTGCAACTCAGTGATGACAGAGTGATGTACGTCTTCCTTCTGCTCTCCGAGGAACTGGGCACAAACGGAATTGAGCGTATAACTTCTGAGCTTGTGTTCCCTCTGCATATACTGAAGTACATCCAGCTGCAACCGGCCGTCTAAAGGGGTTTCCTTTGAATCTCGTTGACCGTGGGCCTTTGACGAGAAATGTGTGTCCCTCGTTTTCGTCATGTTATCTGTGGACGGGAAGCAAAGTACTATCAGCAATATATCGTGAACTCTTTACGAGTACCCACTCTTTAAACGTCCGAGATAGGGGAACTTTTTGCTCTTGAGAGCACTTGCTCTGTCTATGAGATATGGAAAATCGAATCCTGCGATATTGTAACCAATAACGACATCTGGATCAACTTGCTGGACAAAATCTTTCCAAGTCTCCAACATTTTGACTTCGTCGTCAAACGACAGCACTTGGGAGCCGACTATGTTTGAACAAGTATTCAGAGTGAAGACGTTTCTGATGAACGGTTGAGTTTCGCCTTGAACATCCAAAATCAGACCCTAGCACGTAAAGAATGTTCGTCAATGCATTACCTTGACGAGTGACCATGTTCGCAATCTGGATAACAGGATCGACTGAGGCCTCTGGGAATATGCCTTTCCGGCCAGCACACTCGATATCGAAACTCAGAATTCGCAGAGGAGCTATTTTCTGCCAAGCGCCTTCAGGGGCATGAGAGATGAAGTGGTTGTATCTAGACTGGTGTTCAAGCAGCGTCAATGGTTTCCATGGACGTGACTCACCGAACACTAATTTCTAGCTGACAATGCGACCGTTTCTTGTCAGCTGAAAGCACTTTGTATTTGCCAGCCGGGATCTCTATCCAGTTCATACCCACCACCTACATCCACAACTCATAATCAGCGTCAAGGATTTCGTTACCGTTATAAGCACACCTTAGTGTCTATCATAAAGCGGAGAGTATATGCAATGTTGCTTTCGTACGTGGGATATGGTTCTCCCATAGCGACACGGAAAAGCTCACGGAATGTACACTCGTTCCTGTCGAATATGCGTATTTACGAGAACACATTGTCAATACAAAAAGCTGGAAAATAGATTGTCAGAATACTCATCTCGGATTTTAGGAACTGCTTTGGGATCGGATAATACAATCTTTAAAAACGGTGTCCATGCATCCCCTTTATAACCCCACAAGGTTCGCCTCGAGACAATCTCGATATTTTGAACATAATCTTTCCCCGCAGTGGCCTATTGGAAGCCAAGTTAGCGTGTCGAAGATTAAGGGAATAACGACGCACATTCAGATACTCTTGGAAGGGTTCCAAATCGTCAGCCGTAAAGCCTCTGGGTTGAGCAATATAAAAGTAAGGCTGGAAATCATGGACATGGGCGAGGACACTGTGCCCTTCCTGCACGTCACATTAGAATTCATTTCGAGCTCAACAAAACATGCGCAACGCACCTCCGTTACTCCGTACATTCTCAACGTAGTATGATCACCCTCTGTGTAATATTCGACATCAATTTGTTGGAATACTATACTGCTTGTGAGTATCCTACTCAAATTTGTATAATTGACAAACATACCAATCTTGTCCTTTTTCTCATCGATTCGTGGCAAAGCAGGCCGTGCCCATTGATCGGCCCCACCCTCTGTATCTGTGGGCGACACCGTGTCAGGAGCAGCGGGTGACGCGAGAAGAACCAAGACTCACCCTGCTGGCCACCTGTCTCTGCATTCAGTTGCTCCAATACATCGGCAAAGGACCGTTGAGACTGAGAGCCCGACGGTTGAGAGGATGACGGTCCCAACTTGCGCTTTTTCGCGGAGGGCTGAGAGTCGAGTTCTGGCTTTGCTCTAGGTTCGGAGAACGAGGTGTTAGCTTCGGGTTGCAGGTACCGGCCAAGAAACTGACCGTGAACGCGCTAATGGGACATTAGAGGCAGAGCTCAGAGGACCTGGCATGGTGAGTGAAGAGGACAAGACGCGTTTAGTCAACAGAAATGTCACTCGATTATTATTCACGCGACCGTGACTCAGTGACCAAAAAGTTAAAACGCGACACAAAGGGAACGCGTGTTTGACGTGTGAACGCTGAAAAGATAATTCCACTATACAATTTTCTTCAACTACCAAGTACAACTATCTGAGTCCCAAGTGCCATTTCTAATTGTCTAAAAACAACCCTTTCAGTTGCCGAATCGTGTCGTCTGGGCCGCTCACAGAATGACCAATGGTACGGGGATCCACGAAAATCTCATAGTCATTACCGCCCTGAAGATGAAGAATCGTCATGGTGGTGATGTGGATTCAGTGAGATTATATACCTTTTGTGTCCTGTCACCGAAGAAATGAATCTCCTCAAACCCTTGATCCTCGACATGCTTGAGCGCGTAGGTCTTGTCCCATCCACAGGGGAAAATGTCGAGGGATATTTTTCCACCAATAGAGAAGGTTAGACCGTAGTCGGCGAACTTTTCCTGCAGGACCTTGACAAACGCAGCCCTCACACCGTGTTGCTGCATGCAGTAAACGCTCGTTAACGTTGATCAGATACACGGCGACTCAATTCAATGCACCTTGTCATAAGCCTCAAATTCGTTGCGCTCTTGAATGCTAAAGGTTACGACTTTAGTTGAGCACGGACAGCATGTAACATGGACCTACGTGGCGTTACGCCCCATGGGACTCACATTGATCATCCCATTGCGGAACTCAACGAATGTTCCACTGAGTAAAGAGTAAAGTGAACAGGACCGACTCATGACAACTGCGCGTACCGCTTGATAGGGACATCCAGATCCGCGAGGTAGTGAAGAATAAAATTGACTAGGGGCTTATATCGATCTTCTCCAAGGTACTTGATGAATGATTGGGAGGCGATAGGTTTGCCCATCTTGTATGCAACTAGTCCATTTTCAAAGAACGCGTAGTCGAAATCCTCAAGCGCTAAAATGATATGGGGATGAACGAGCTAGATTGAGCGGGTGTGTGCCCACCGTTACTTCCATTGACCGACAACTGCTCTGTAATCTTAACCAAGTCCGAGCCACTTACAAATCCGATGGCGACCTTCTTCCTCAAATCCTTCAAGGTTTGAATCATTTCTGGCGAAGCAGCCTGACAATGTTCGTCAAGAGGGCATTCTCTTGACATATAGACTGTAACGCACCCGACGGGCTAGAGTAAGCGTCTCATCTACATCGAAAAGAACGAGTTTTTTGTGAGTTCTGTCGGCAAAGTCAGCAGAGGCCATGGTATACCTCTGACTCTGAGTCTGTAAAGGTAATTATCAGGATCAACAGCCGGCGGCATTTCAATTACTCACCTTGATTCCGCCTTGCCTTCGGAGCCGTACTTTTCTTTCCTTATAATCATGGTTTCCAGCTAATTTTTACTGTAGAATTCTTGTTGTATCTGGTAACATGTCTTACCATGTATACTCACTTCCCCCGGAACTCCTTCAAACCCTGACACCACGAACTCTTCTTAATCTAACCGAACCCCGACCTTCAAGTCCCGAACCGGAACCAGCGGTAGCGCAGTCTTCATCGGGTCCTCGAGCGTGTAATATTTGTCTAGGAGTGTCATTTGCCGATGTCGATGCACAACGTATGCACTTTAGATCAGACTGGCATCGTTACAATGTCAAGACCAGATTAAATGGCGGACAACCAGTTTCCGAACCGGCTTTCGCACAATTGGTAGATGGTATGTCATTGCATCCTGCAATATGCGCTTCGAATCCAACGATATTCCATTCAGGTCTCGAGGAATCCATCTCTGGCTCAGCCTCTTCTTCTTCCGAGTCTGAATCTGACTCTGATGCAGTAGCTACTCTTCTCCATAAACAAAAATTACATGCCCGCTCTCGTTCTCCGTCGCCCCCATCCAATTCTCAGAGTGTTCCTCGCACTGCAATAACATGGTTTCACTCCCCTCCTCAAACTCAGATCGGTGTATATCGCGCCCTTTTCCCTTTGGAGACGCCGGAGTCTGCTTATCTCGATGTTCTCAAATCCATGCAAATAAAACGTCCAAATGGGAGGAAATGGGCCTTGTTTATGGTCGCAGGAGGTCATTTTGCCGGTGCTGTAGTCAGCGTCAGCCGCCCAGGAGAAGAGGAAGAAGCATCGGTACCTAGTAAAAAACCCAAAAGACCGAAAACTGATACCGAAGTGCTCAGACACAAGACTTTTCATCGGTACACTAGTAAGTGATTCCCGTCCCGCTATACTTTTGGGGCTCATAAAAGACGTTTTACACAGCTCGGAGAAAGCAAGGAGGTTCACAATCCCTCAACGACAACGCCAAAGGCAATGCAAAGAGCGCCGGTGCTCTCTTGCGGCGTTATGGTGAACAGGCACTAAGAGATGTGAGCTCATTCATCATATAATGGTTGATGGCGCTGATCCTTTTCATGAAGGATATTCGAAACCTCATCGAAGATTGGGCCGACGAGATCAACGAGTGCGAATTGATCTTTATCAGAGCCAGCGGTTCCAATAGAAAAATATTTCTCGATTATGATGGATCTATCATATCAAAGAGAGACGATCGGCTACGAACCTTCCCATTCCCTACTCGTCGCCCGGTATGTCCATTCAATGCGTTTGAACACGAGGAAAGATTTTGATGACGTCCGATTAGACCCAATCCGAACTCTCTCGCTGTCTCTTGGAGTTGACTAAAGTCAAAGTCTCTCATCTAACAGAAGAAGTCCTCCGAGCCCAGGACGAAGCCTATCTTGCATCTCTTCCCAAACCAAAACCACCCCCAAGCACTGCCCCTGCTCCAGACCTCGAGCAGGATAAACCTAAGCCGGTCAAACTTACCAAGGAAGAAGAAATACTGCGAGAGAAATGGTCACGTCTACTAGAGATGGTCAGTAAAGGACGACTGGAGCCGCTCAAAGTTTTCTGGGAACGAGAATCAAAGAATCTAGGCGGTGTAGATGTTCACATACCAGAGTGGACTGGTGAGAGACGGTCGACATTGTTGCAACTGGCTGCATTTTCGGGTCATGAAGAAATTGTAGAATGGTTATTGGAAGACCAAAAGGCTGACCCAACGATTGCTGCACCGAAACACGCCAACATGGAAGCAGATGCAGACAGTAAAGAAGATGACACGAACGAGACCGATGACATTCCGCGTCAGAGTGGACAGACGGCATACGAATTGTCAAAGACACGACCTGTTCGTGATGCATTCCGTCGTTGTGCAGCTGCCCATCCAGATTGGTGGGATTGGTTCGGGGCTGCTCGTGTGCCCAGCGCGCTGAGCAAGGAAATGGAGGAGAAGAGGGACGAGAGGGACGAAAAGAAGAAGGCAAGGAGAAAGGGCCTGAAAGACAAGGTAAAGGAGAGGGAGGCAAAGGAGAAGGAAAAGAGTCCACATCTTGCACAAGAGCCTGCCGTTACTGCTCTACCGATCTCTACGCCTTCATCAGGATCTCAGAAATTGGGAGGTGGGTCGGGGGACACGGGTGGACTTGCCGGACTTACCCCAGAGATGAGAGCAAGAATAGAAAGGGAAAGACGAGCGAGAGCCGCCGAAGCGCGTCTGAAGGGTCGTTGATTGAAATGCCGTAGCATAGTCGTTTCGGGTTGTAGTGCAGATCATTAACATACAGGCATATGTGGTACATACATAACTGAGCAGTTGGACCCGTATTCACACAATTTCCAGATCCCTTAGAAATCGGGATCTTTAAATCGGCACAAACCATAACCATTCTAGTAATGCATCGCTAAATAGTAAAGATATGGAGGAAAGAGTCAGAAAAGGTCAGAGTCTAACGACGGCAAACGATTCACTTAGAGTTCATCACCACCTCGTTTCGAGCGCTGTTTCAACTCCTGGACGCTCACAGACACCACACCATCGGCGGATTTCAAACGAGTGAGGATATCGTCAGCCACACGGGTCCAGTCCTCTGGAGTGACACTAACAAGCTGACTATCAGGCATCTGACCTATCTGGCGAACGTGGGTCAAAGCAGGATGTACTAAGGCTAGAGAAGCGGGAGAAGCGACGTAAGGAGAATTGGCTGTAAGAGTGACTGCAATATCGACCATTGCGATTGAGGTTAACGATTACTTATGTCACATGGCTATTCTCAACCTACATCGACCACTCACCAAAACTGCTTTATCTACAATACGGTCTGCTCTCGCCTCTAGTTCTGTTATTTCAGTTCCAAATCATGTCTCTTCGGGCGATGCAGCAGTTCTCATTCCACTCACCAATGTTGGCAACGTCCCTGGTATTCTCTTCCAGGTAAGAGCCAAGGACTTGAGGTCCCATTCAGGGGAAGTCAGGTATGCAAGACCTCTTCCGCTATACGTACATGATTCAAATGTCCTACAGCTTTCCAGGTGGTCGTGCCGACTCTGTAAGTCGAACCACCTCTCCTCGGCTCACACGTTCATCACGAGAGTCAGACTGACTCGTCTCTTCTCGATACCGCCCTCCGCGAAACTCGCGAAGAATTAAACATACGCCCAGACTGCATTGAAATTCTTGGTCGACTAGGTCCGCCCGAACACAATCTGCGTGGAGACCTGACCGTGTATCCTTGGGTTGTAAGCACATTCCAGTTACTATACACTTTCGCTAGCGCTCAAGGCTCAAGCTCTTCAATAATATAGGGTTTTGTGTATCCTGAGCCAACAACTCTACACCGATCCTTCGTGGATGACGAACCTCTTCCTTCTTGCGATCTCGATATAATCCAGGCAGGTATCAACGCCCCGGAAGTAGACAGTGTTTTCCATGTTCAACTCTCCGAGCTTGTATCGCCTTCCCGTTTGCGTCATTCCATGTTCCGAGGCCAAAGACCTTATTCAGCCGTCAATGTATCAGACATTGTCCGCGGCACACCTTTTGGCCTCGGAGTACGCACTGAAGCACTCGAAGACGACACAGAGATTGGAACAGGTAAAAATGAAGGCGATTTAGAGATTTGGGGTCTGACAGGCTGGTATCTGAACTTGTTGCTACGGGCTTTGAAATTAGAAATCTGAGAATAGAGGCTAGAAGCTGTATTATAGAAAGATATTCACGATACATATATACTAGGAATCTTGTACAGTCCTGGTGCGTTGGCGCAATCCCTTGGTATCGACTCCCTCCAACTCAATCTCTCTGGGAGGCACGTCTTCAACCTTCTTTGAACGAATATATTTCTGTTGTTTCTTGCGTTCTCCCGGTGATGAGCGACTTTGCCATAGAATAAACAGCACAAGCTCTGAGATTGCGACAACAACTGCAACGAAGAATGAAAACAACACCCGCTATTGTCGTTAAGGACATGGGGCACAAACGTCCAGATAGCACTTACCCACTCATACTTCCACCCAGTGTTAGCCGAACCTATCCAAGCTGCTGCTCCAGCCCCTCCAACGCTGAATACCCCGTTGACAATCGTCGTAATTGCTTTTCTCTCCCTTTTCCTTTCAGCTGCCAGAACATCTTCGCTTTTAGGGGGCACATAAGTGCCAAACTTGCGTTCCGGGGAGGTCGTAGTCCCGGCAAGGAGAGCAACCATCGTGTAGTCGTTTGGATTCAGCGAAGATGCACGGAGAGCAGTGGGATTCGAACGCGTCCATTTAGAAACGTCGAGAAGTAAGGTGTATGGAATTGTTCGAGCATCAGTGCTGTTGATGCAGGAAGCAAGGCGGTGTCGCAACGAAGTGTCAAGAACAGGTAGAACGGGTTTGAGGGTATTGAGAAGATGGGATTCCAGTGATACGTTTAGGTCTTCCATCAATGTCGACGTCAACAATCAAGTCAAACAGACAGCTAGTCGTCCATATGCTCATAAAGTTCTGCTACAAATACCCGCTCCGGACCCACTTTGCTTCCTCTCCTGAATACTTCCTCTCATGTCCATTTCTAACAACCTCGAAGACCTTCTTGATCAACTCCGGACGCAATGTTCATCATTCGACGTCAATTCACCCATTAAACGCTCTTCTCTTTCCGGAGTTTTAGATTCCATGGCGATAGAGCTAGCCCAGAGCGAAGAATCAAGGTACATCATGATATCTTGCATCATTTCTTTTTGGTTTACTTACCTGATTGCTTCTCAACAATTCACAAGAAAATACATTGGATCTGATGACGTTGGCCTATGGGGAGACGTCTCCAAACTTTGGCGAAGTCTCGCGCGTGCTCAACTAACATTCTGGGACGGAGATGACTCCAGCTCGGAGGAAGGTGACACCGACGATAAGAACAAGGATAATGGAAGCATCACTGCCTCAAGCTGTAGCTTCGGTCTTTTCTGCGTCAGTTTATCCAGATTCACGAGAAACCTTGTTGCTGCTGTTCCTTCAAATCAAAATAAAGCTTTGTGAGCCTCTGATAAATTTGCGACGTCTGTCTTGTTGATCCCCGGTGATAAGTGAAAATGAGCCGGACATGCGAAGACTTTTACATTACTATACTTCATGGTCTTCTATGGAAGATAAAGATGGTATCCTTTCAATTTTACCTGCTCATGCATCATTTGTTGACAGCTATCTTTGTCCGACAGCCGTGCTGTCTGCTCGAATCTTAACCCAGACCCTCTCCAACATAATCACGGGAAACAATGCGCTTATGTCTACACTATGGGAAACTTATCTTAACCTGCCTGAAGACCAGGTGGTCTTAATGTCGGTTTCTTTGAAATAGCAATCTCCGATTACCATTCTCAATATGAACGATCTACAGCCGACTCCTCTCATCTAGGGACGAGCGTACCCTTGTTGCGGTCATGACACTAATGAAGAATTGCATAATAGATAGTAGAACACGAACGTATGTACGGACTTTGCCAACCGCCACAGAAGGACTAACTGATCCACCTTTTTATTTTTTGTTTGCCGTCTACCCACCTCCAATCCGTTTAGAAAAATGTTAACGCGAACAACAATTGGTTCTCGGATCTCTGTTTCACTTCTTGACAACATGGTCAAATTATACGAAGCCGATGAGGGAAGTGATGGTGGTAAAGCGTTCGATACAGGGTCGGTCATCCCCGGATTTTCTTACCACAGTGGCACTGGCAGGCATTGATAAATTTTCCTCATCCTTCAGTTACGAAATTTTCACTCGAGTCTTCGAGGCCGGTCTGTTGCCTGAACTTTACAAAAAATTGACCATGTGCGTATACTGACGTTTCTTGTGAATTGCACATGGATCATTGACACATCTACGTCTTTACACTTCCCATACTTGCTACTTGACACTGTGCTCGGACCTGTTCGGACTTGATTAATTATGACAGTGAAGGGGAAATTGTTACCCCTCATCAAACTACCCTTTTGAAAATCTTGGATTCATATCTTCAGTCTACGAATATCCTATCATCGCCGCCTAATTCTAAAGTCAAGAAGACACATGTCAAGCTAGCACCAATGCTAGGTACCTGCTTTTTCGGGCTCTCATCCTATGCGCAAACTGCGTTTCGCCGAGCGCTTCGTCCCTCCGAGACGGAGCTTTTGTCTCCTACTTCCCCCATTTCTTTGCCTACGCCACATAGTACATTTCCTCCTGCTGAATTAGATGTTATGCTTCCCAAAGTTTGTGAGGCCCTTGTGCTCGTTACCCAGTGCATTGTGACTATCATCTTGGCTTCGCAAGGCGCCCAGGTGTCACCAGACTCTGAAGTCGGCTCCGTTGATAACCTGCAGGATTATTTTAATAACATCAATAACCCCGACAGTATTGGATTGGTGGAGAATCTCATCGGTGAGTAGATTGGTAGCCGGTCTTATTCCCGTTTTGTACCCGTTCCATCCGTCGTTTCTACTGCCGATGGCTGATGACGAGAACAGCCCTACTCCGGTTATTGGATAGATTCTTACCCCGTATCAACTTTGGAAAGCCCGTTCAGGTCCCCCAAAGTCCCAACTCCACCACACCTCAACACATTAAGGGTAGTGTAGATTCTTCATCACAGCCACCGATACAGCAACTAGCGCCCGCTTCAGGTTTTTCATTTTTGAAACGGGATCTTGTACGTCTTCTGGGAATACTTTGCCACGAGTCTTTGGCTGTGCAAGATAGAGTACGAAGATGTGGAGGTATTGAAGTCGTTATGAACCTGTGTGCGGTCGATGAACTGAATCCATGTATGCTGTTTCTCGCTATTTTTCTTCTAGTTGAATATGACCCCTCTTGCCAGACCTACGTGAGCATGCAATCTTTGCATTGCATAATTTGCTTAAGGACAATGCTGCGAACCAAGCCGTTGTGGATGAAATTAAACCCTTAGGGCAATGGGATGAGAATGGAATACTTCAAGATACGCCTGGTGCAGTTAGGAGATGATCGATTCCGGAGTTATTTATTGCATCTAGGAACAGTAGTACAATTCAGTAGAATGTACAGGACCGCATGCAAAGAAAGCAGCTTGTGACAAAATGGGTCGCACGGAGTGATGTCAGTGGGCCGAACGGGGAGAGAA
The DNA here is from genome assembly GCA_037954225.1 of Stygiomarasmius scandens. NCBI lineage: Eukaryota > Fungi > Basidiomycota > Agaricomycetes > Agaricales > Campanellaceae > Stygiomarasmius > Stygiomarasmius scandens. The sequence continues at coordinate 90,345 of JBANRG010000047.1, forward strand.
AAAAACTACTCTTCGTCGTCTTCTTCGTAAACCGCCTGTCGCTTCCGAGAACCTCCTGCTCTTCTGACCTTTTGGTCCTCCTCTTCACTCTCCACTTCCATAGTCTCTTCGTCCTCTTCGTCCTCGTCCATACCAGCCTTTCGTTGTCTCTTTTCAATTTTTGCATCGATTCGATCTAGCGGGTCCTCTTCCTCTTTTCTTCTCCTACGTCGGCTGTACTCTTCATCCTCATCCGACTCATCTGCTACTACAAATCCATCCTCTTGGTAATCTCCCTTCTCTTCACCATTCTTCTTCCTCTTTACTGCACCTTCATCCTCATCGTCTGATTGCCCATAACCAGCACCATCCATATCATCGCTGAAATATCCTTCGGACTTTCTCTTTTGTCTTTTGTACTTGGCTGCAGAGAAACCATCGTCTGGATTCCGTCGTTTGGGTTTTTTTGCACTCTGCTTCATTAATTCCATCTTCTCTTTCTCGGGATCCATGGTCGGGTCAGGGGCCATACGAAGACGCGCCACTTTGTTGTGTTTCTGCCCAACAGCACGTACTAGCATACGATGAGTTTCAGACTGCATACTTGTTGGGCGCAACGACATGTATCCCGTAATGACAGCTTCGGCCTGTAGGACTTCAGACCGTTTGTGCTGTGCCACCAAATAAGTGAGTCCCTGAGACTTTGTCGTAGTTTGAGATTGCGACTGCGACTGCGGTTGAGATTGAGACTGTGACCGAGCCCCCAACGTCTGACGAGCAACAGTTGCAGATGTGTCTATGCTTTGTGTGATATCAAAAAACTCTTTGCCGAGTCGAAGGCTGAGTGAACCATCAGACCAGCGAATGATACGACCGTTGGACTGCCTGGTCTGTAGATGTTGGTTGTTCGTACAATCTGTGGTTGACTGACAAATGGCCTCACCTCGTCCTTGGTCCACCTCCATCGCACCGTGTTTTCCACCTTGAGCTTTATAGTCATACTCTTCTCGCGAACATTCTCGGAATGCGAGGTTTCATCTTCATCATGTTCAGGACCCACATAGGTGTCCGGATGGAACGGTTTCGAATCGAGCTTCACGAAATTGGGCATACGGATGACCCAATTCTGAATTGATACAAATAAGGACACAAGGCAAAGAATGGGTAAGTAAGACTTACATCGTCATCCGAGCTATGGGGAACGGGTATGTTTGGGAAGGATACATTGGCTTCTTTGACCTCGACAGCGAGCTCTGGTGGAATTTCGTTCTCATCTTCCTCATACTCGAGGGCCCTGCGCTGGTCTGCATCCGCAGCTTCAGATTCCGAGTGAGCAGATGAAGCACTGCAAGAGTTGGATGAATAAATAAGAGCAAATGAGATGTTGTATAGACCAACTCTTCAGCCATAGCATCGTTTGCAGTACTTTCGTTCCCGAATAGATCGGTCATTTCTTCATCGTCTTCTTGCCGGAAGTCGTCGGGTTTCATGTCATTTTCGTCGTCTTCGTAGACATTTTCCTGTGATGGCGGAAGAGAATGTTCTTGTGGAATCAAAGCACCTGCTAAAGACGACATGGAGTGAAAAGATGATGGACTAGTGCAGACACTGCCGAAATCCCAACACCGCCTGCACGTGACGCTGTCTTGCTCAAACTCTACAGCAGTAACTGAAGCTGTTGTAGTAAACTCTCCGAGTTGTGTCCCCGTGCCTTCTGTACTGCACAATCCACTGCACGTTTCTATAGACCTGCGCTCGTTTATTTCATTGTTATCGCTGCTACAGCAATTACTCGAGCATCTGCCGCCGGCTTTCCTTTTTCGTCAGATTCATCTTCTCAGCTGAAGCAGCGAGTCAACTTCGCAAGATGCTGTGTTCCGGTGTGTTCTCAACCTATCTTGAGCATTGAAAGATTATTCCACAATCGTCTTCATTGGAGCTTTTGGTACCGGCTCGCTCAAGATCTATTGCACACTTGTGTACTCTCTGTCGGATGTTACTCTCCCGGTTCTTCGTTTTGCGCGCAGATCTCTCTCATAACAACGGATATGCTGTGATTCTTGTATACTTACGTCGCCTCTTCAAAGTTTGTTTTTGAGATCAAAACATCTATCTCCTGCTAGTCCATCGCAGGCACATTCCGTGCTTGGTGCCCCGATCCGAATATGGAACAACCATGTTTTCAGTTTATCACATAAATCATCCGGCGTGTTGTATATAGACTCCACAGCATTAATAGGTTTTGATGCCCACGCCGCCAAACTCCGGCGACACGCGACCGACATCCAGGCTAAAACCGAAATATGGCGGGGATCTTAAAAGGCTTGTTCCTTGCGCATTCCTCGTCGAACTTCTTAAACATGCCGGCATCTCCAAAGCAGTGCGTTTCTCTCTCATATAATAGCTGTCAACTTTTACAGACTTACCTGGTATTAGGTTCGATCCCCAAACTGAAGTTCAAGACGAGCGTCCACAATCAGGATCCCCATTGCCAATGACCATGTATTCTGAATCCACTTATACCCTTCAACATCATTCGCCTTCGCATGTTACCGGCTACGGTGCCCCTTATTCGGACTATGTAAGCTGTTTTTTGCCTACGTCTCAGTGATAGACATTGACTCATCTCTCAGCTGTCCTATGAACAGTATACTGGCAATTCAGAGGAGCATTCTGGCCAAGCCAATGACAACTATGTATCGGAGTACTCCTCTTGGCCTCGGAACACTAGTGGCACCTTTGGCCACAGTGGGTTAGGCTTCAACGAGACCTATCCCAACCAGTGGGGACAGGGCCACTTGTCCCAGTTGCCCAACCAGTATGGCACCCTACCTACGACCTATTACCAAGAACCATATGTCTCACAGTACCCTGTTGGACCTACTCCGCCGTTACTTTCCCCTCCGTCGCAGCAGTCACCTCCAGGTGGCTCGTCTCCAGCCACTCCTAGCAGTACGGTACATGAAGAACCTTTGCCACCAACAACTCCGCAGGTTAGCAAGAAAAAAAGTAATCAAATGTTGGCCTCGCTCACATTGTATCCAGGTTGGAAACAGGCCACTATACTCCCACCGCGAACAGCTTCAATTTTTCAGAGAGGCACTGTTACTACCATCCTCCCCCATGGCTGGCCCCTTCATCCCGCAACAGATGTACAAGCCACATACTAATAGTGATCGAAGACGGTATGTAGAAGAAGGTTCGTATCGACCAACTTTGAACGAGTGGTGAAATTAATTCTCGTTAACAGTCGATCTCGATTTTCCCATCTACTTTTGGTCTGAGCATCCTACCGAGTGTGGCATCACATTGTCTGATGCTCTGCACTCGCGAGTCAAACGACTGACAAATCGTGATGAGACTGTCTTTGAGGGCCGTGGGCCGAGTGTATCAATTCGACTAGAGGTATGCACCTTTTTCTTTCAGCTAAACTTTTTTCTCAGTAGCTGGAATCTGTTTAGTGGCCAGGATATCGTCAATGGAGCCGTCAAATTCCCACTAGAGACTTCCGCAGCCCTCCTGGCCCGATCACAAAGGCCAAGCTTGCCAAAAATGTGGCGAAGTGTGTTCAAAGATTTATCGCAGTATGTTTCACTTATATTGACTCGCCTCACTCCCGCTCATGCCACATGCTTCAGGAGCGTCAAGGACACCCCCCAGAAGACGAATCTGATGCCCGTTGGCGAATCGGGACTGGGCCAGGGCTCAACCACATCAGATTTGAAGATCTAGTTCTCGTCAGTATTCACCATGTCTCCATGGGATCCTGGCAACCCCAGCTCAGACTCAGTCGGCCGTTTCCCGCTTTCCCGGAGGGTTCTAACCAGTAAAATCTTGTCTTTATATAACTTCACAACAAAATTTTGCACATCTTCTTGACATCTGGAACTTTCTAATATCATTTACTGTAGCCTATAGTTTTTACCTTTGCTATTAATCCACACTTTGTAGCCCTCCCCTCCCGAGCAGAAAACTCGGTTAGAGCCCCACTGTAGCATTTTCTCTATCTATTGTAACCTAGTTATGACCTTTACGTGATATACGAATGATATTGATTTATATATATTATTTTGAATTACCCTGAGCGCGCTTCCTTTGATTGATACAGGTGTCGAGTTGATCCAACGTCGCTCTGATGATCTTTCAGGTCCTCGGAGAGTAGCTACAAGCGGTTGTTGACCTGCCTTGCTTCTCGGAATTGCAACGTTCACGCGCCTTCCGAATGAAATGTCTTGTTTACCTGAGAACTCTCGATAAGGTCGGCCGAAAATTTCGCGTGTGGGGTCGAAGCGGAACTTTTTAAAATCCGATGCTCTAGCTTTTGTTTGGACAAGAAAAACCCGCAATGATATGTATCTTCATTTTCGACCACCTTTGCCCCGTGGGTGGTGAACTACTCCGAACGTGCGCGCCACGTGGAGTCGGTACCTGTCTACGGAACGGGAGCGGATCAATGATCCAGATAGATCTCCGCCAACTGAATGTCTTTGATTACAGAAGCTGCTCTCTTATGTTTGCATACTTCGGCCATCCTGTATGCGTTTTTAGTATTGGATGATCTTCAGTCAAGGGTACCGACGAATCAGTGCAGATCTTTCGATGGAAATAACACGATACATCGACATCACATAGCACAGAGTACGTTGGTTGCATCAGTTTACACCAAGCCTCGAGTTCTTGAAAATCAATTGAAGGCTCACACATTTCCGTCGACCCCCGTCGGCTGGTCGACCCGTTCGGTTTGCATGCAATGATACACTTCCTTCAAGCGCTCTAGTGGCTAATGATACAACGAAAAAGGGTGCTGCGTAGGAACGAGGTATATCGTGAAATCCTGAAGATGTATAAATTGGACGCTGTGGCTCACGTTTCAGGGAGTATTACATTCAGCGAGACTATTCATTCGACAGTCGAGTTTAGGATAGAACATATACATAAGTGGTATAAAGATTCAAATCAAGTGATAGATGAAAGCTAGAATCGTCCGTATAGGGCCACAAATCAAAGGTACAACACGTTTAGGTAGGTATGTGGTACTAGGGTGGATTGTAGGTCTCTGGTAAGCAAAGCACAAAGATAGAATAGATCAGACAGCAGTAGGAATCACAAAGACCTCATGCGGCTGCGGTAGCATCAGGATCGCGGTAGACCTGTTGGATGTGGTAGTAATTAGAACATGTCCCATAAGATGGGACTGCATTTTACCTTAAGGTTCCAAATATCTCCTATCTTGGTGTCAGCCTCGTCATTGTCAGTAGCCGTCTCATTTTGAAGTTTAAGTCCTTGTTCGTTGGCTAAATGTAGAAGACAGATAAAGCAGAAACTGGTACTGATTTCTTCCATCTTATCTCGGGGATATGTTTTCTGGAGATTAGATATCACCGAAGAGAACGATCGACCCTCAGAAGCCTCGGTTAGAACAGGTTCTTCTGTTTCGTCAACATCCTGTAAGGGTAATTTGAGTGACAACATAAGGCGTGCGGCAGAAGAAACCAACCATGTTATCCTCGTTGTCATTTGACTTCTTTGCAGGCACTGTGATATCGAGACCCTTCCAGATATTTTCCTTGAGTTTTCTGACGTCAACCCTTTTAGCGCGTTTCGCGTATTTCACAAATTCAGGCTTGACGCGGCGTGATTGACCAAGTGAAGAAGTGAGAACATCTTGTTCATCATCCACTGCCGCAGGTCCAACACCATCTCCATCGTAAGGGTCATCGAAACCTGGCCCATCGTCATAATCGTCGTGGAAGAATTGAGTATTAAACGGAATAGCGCCGCCATCAGCCGCTGAAGTGACTAAGACTCAGTCAAAATGATTTTGCGGGAGGGACAAGTGACCTTACTTTCATCGCCATCTTCGCCTCTGGCACGCCCTGCCGCTTGGTCCGCCGCTGCTTGGGCCCAGAAATTCGCATCTACCTCGCCATTAACGTCATCGTTGTTATGTAGTCTGCGGCCACGCATCTTAAGCTGTTACGACAATATCGTCAACGATTTCACCTGGCCGAAAAAACATATACGCACCGCAAACTTGGGTTTGAGGAAGAGGGTTACGAGTTGTTTACTTGAGAAATGCATATCGTCTGGTAGTCTGTGGTCGTCTCTCTTCTCCTTGGGTTTAACCTTCCGTTTGGACTTTTTGCCCGGATTCGAACCGGCTAGGTTGATAGACGCGCCTTTGCCTGGGGGTGCGAATAGCTCTTTGGCAATGTCTTCCACTGTTTTCTCAGGGTCCCGAGGAGCAAGGAAATCAATCTTGTTGGGTTCCTTCTTTTCACGACGCGCTTTCTTCTCGGTAGTATCCGTTTCCGCTGTTAACGACAAGTCAGTAAGCATATCTATGTCAAAGTGAATGCCTCACGTCTTCGGATTGTTTTGCGCATTTTCCAGTGTTCCGGTCCTGCCCAGTTCTTACGAATGAAATCCTCGCCAAAGTAGTCCAGGGTCCCACCACCATTTTCGTCAGTCATCGCCAGTATCAAATCTCTCTGGTCAGGTATGCGACGAGGATCGAATGGCACGAATGGCCCTGCTTCACCAGCAGCACCTTCTCCCAGAGGACCAGCACCAGTAGAGCTATTATCGTCATCGCCACCCACCATATCGAATCCTCCCGTGCCATAATCGTCCGCGACGGCGTCGTCGCCCACAAAGAAGTCCTCAGCTGGAGTAGCATCATAGCCTATGGGCATATCATGGTCAGCCCCAAAGTCGTTGTTCTCTTCGTCGTCATCATCATCATCAACTTGAGTGTTGTCTTGGAAGAAAGTAGTGTCATCGTGGAAACTGTTCTTGGAGAAGGAAAAATCTTCCAAGGAAGGACAGATCGCCATCTCGTCCAATACTCCGAGATCCGGCAAAAAGTCTCCTGTGAGGAAAGTCAGGTTTGTGGGTTTTGTGAAAGAGATGAGGCCTACTTCGAAGCTGACTCAAGTCTATGAGATCCTCCAATTCCTCCACTACTTCCTCCTCCTCGGCTTTGGCAACAGAATCACTGGCGTCAAAGACTACCCTAAGCCCACCATCCTGACCAACGCCCAAGCTCAAATGATTCATTAACAGACCCTGAGCTCCACCTTCATCGAAATCGGCACAAGTTTTCCTGAACAAAGGGTCGACACTGAATTCTAACTCCAACTTCTTGGTCCGTAGCTGACTTGGGTCTTTGACAAGGGTAGCAGCAGACCGATGAGCCTTCTTCTTTTTTTCCTTGACCTGATCGTCATCTGGGTTATCCGAGTCCGCGTCATCATCATTATCCATCGACCCGCCGGAAGCCAGGTTGTTGGCAAGCTTGGCCGTTTCTGTTCCGACACTGTCGACACGGCTTGTCCAAATCTTCACGCAGCCGTCGAGGGTGTAGGATGCACGTTGAAAGTTAATGGAGTTGTCGTCATTATTACGGAGAAGAGACATGTCATGGAAATAGTCAATGAGTGCAAAGTCCCATGTATTTGTGGCATTGATTTTCTAGTGAAAGCGTTGATCGATTGTAAACCAAGTGTAAATGGAAGGACGTACATTGTCGGTTGCCAGCTTCATCCATTCCTCATAGTTGAGGTTCATGACTTCTTTGGATTCAGGTAGAGGTGCTTCAACTGTTTTGAGCTGCGCCTTTTGCTTCCTGATCCTCGAAGTGTCGCCGTCGGTACCTTCATTCGAAGGACCAGCCTGGGCATTGTCAATGGTAGCAAACTTGGTACTTTTTCTGCGTTTCCGTTTCTCTGCAGCATCATCGTTGATAACGCGAGCCCCTGAATCTGAAACAAAACTAGCGTCGTTGGCTGGAAGGTAAGCCTCGCTGAGTCGCTTTCTGACACCGGATCTGTAGGGTTTTGGGGTACCCGGTTCAGTGTTGTAGTCTTCGTCTTCGTCGTCATATAGAGGTTGAGAACGCGCCATCGTCGTCGAGGTCAACAAAGTGGTCGTGCAACACGTGAGGTGTTACATTGCGCGACGCGTAACAGTCACGATCATATGACCAAAGTAATCGGCATCTGGCTGAGTTTGAACTTTATTAGGAACTATACAGACAACAGACTGGGAAATTTTGAGAAGTCAACGACTCCCACAAGTCAACGTCAAGACAGCCAATTTCCGACAACAGCGATGGCCCCCACCAAAAAGTCCAAGGCAGCTAAATCCACCGAGTCCATCACCGCAAGGCTCGCTCTTGTCGTCAAGTCGGGCAAGTACAGCCTTGGGTACAAGTCCGCTTTGAAGCAGATGAGGAACGGCAAAGGTGGGTACTCGAGTCAGCTTGTCTCTCCGGGGGCTGGAGCGTGAGGCTGAGAAGGTCCCTTGAACTGACTTGAATTTTTTTTTCTCTCTCCCACCACCCCTTATAGCCAAGCTTGTCCTCATCGCTGGTAACTGCCCTCCCCTCCGCAAATCCGAGCTCGAATACTACGCCATGCTTTCAAAAACGCAAGTGCACCACTTTGCTGGAACCAATGTGGCGCTCGGTACTGCTGCTGGTAAACTCTTCCGTGTTGGGTATGTAAAGTGTTACGGCTCAGGTTGGCGATACTAATGTTCTCTGCGCAGTGTCATGACCGTCACTGATCAGGGTGACTCTGATCTTCTCACCATCGCTGAGAATACTGCGTAAACAGTCAAAATTGGTATATGTACTATGCATATGTACTTTTCATGCTAATATGAGGGAGCCTTGAGATTACAATGACATTGGGTGTAACATTTGGAAATCAATAAGAAGAATAACTTATATTACATTATAAAGCGCAGAGCAATTCACAACAATGCAGGCGACATTTCCACTATCGAGTGAGGCCCTTTCTGACTGTAATCTCCCTTCGAAACAAAGTTCTTCGCATGTGGGTCGTTGATGAAAACGAGCTAGAGGGCAGAATTAGTCCATGCGAAACTCCAGAGACAAAGTAAATACCTTGGCCACTATACTGCTTCCCAAGAATGCTGCATATCCTTCACCAGTGTCCCTATACTCTGGATAATACTCTGGCACATTCAAAAGACGGATAGACCGAGGCTGCACATCTGTCTGTAGTTCTGGGTTGACAACATATGGTGCCAAACGTGATTGGAGAGCGATTGCTAAACCTGTATGCGACATCTGTTAGTGACAAGAGAACGAAAGCAAATCACAAGTGATACCTTTGACAGTCTTGGTCAAATCCCCAGTGACCAAAACGCCTTGCCATATATACTGTCGTTGATCCACGTCTGTCTGTCGAATAGCACGATCAACCGCTTCCTGCAGCGATAGATGCAGCGTCCGAGTATCGGAACTCTCGACTTTGCCTACCAACGTAGGATCAAATAGAGGTTCACAGAAACGGTGTCTTTCCTTCCCAAGAGTAATCGACTTTTCTTTGAATTGCACAGTGATCAAGTCCATCGCTTCGATTTCTCTAGCGCGCGCCTGCTGTTCAGCACTCTGTTTTTGTGATTGTTTCTTCTTCATACCGCTCTCGATGACAGCCTTTTCCTTTCCTGCGACAACGATAGCAGCAATGTCCGTTATTCCTTCGTCCTCAACTATCGCAGTTTCGCCGTCGGACGGAATTTTGATGTGGCCATCTTTCCAGATCTGCTCTACAAAGGCCAAGAGGGCAGAATTGAGTGCGTCGGATTCGAGAGGAGATTCTGGGGGAGAGATGGCTGCCATGACGGATTGGTTGGATTTCAAAAGATTCGCTAGGTACCTCTGACAGTCGTTGATACCAACGGACGTAGTAACAGTACCGGGGTGAACGATAAATCCTTCGTATATAGGAGTGATGTCGCTTTTATCATAGTCAACATCGACAACGACACCGCTGAGACTAATAGTCGAGTATATTTGGGCCATAGGACGTTCGAGGATTCCAAAGCCAGCGACATTGAAACGCTCGAAGAAAATTTGGCATACTTTTTCATATGCATCTCTCGAAAGACCAACTGGGATGGACAAGAGGACGGGGGATTCGTTTTGGACACGTTTGCGTTGTAGTCCAGTGAATAAGACGTACTTCCTGCAGAGAATAACAATCGGTGAGAGCGTATTACCACAAGAACAAGAAACTCGCACCAGATAGCCTCGGCCTGCGTCCAGTCTCGTACACTCCCATCCGCAAAGGGCCAAGAAATAAGAATGTCTTGTCCTGCCGCCAAAGCTTCGTCCAACTGGCTTCCTACGAGGTAGTCATTGACAGATGCACCAGGTATCGATGTCTGAGGCAAGGATGATGCACGACTGGTAGATGCGCCGGAATCTGTGCCCGCTGTTACATCGTTGACCGATGCGCTCTTGCGCAAACCGACGCGTGCTGGGATGTTCTGGATGTAAAAGCAGGGCTAAGTATATGAATTTACAAAAATTTGTTTACGCACGAATGAAGGGGTCTTGAGTAGTTCATGGAGACCAAGACCAGCTCGCACGACAGTACGTCCAGTTTCAATAATAACGACAGTAGCGTCGCGAAAAGACATTTCCAACTCCTGGTCGCTCACGTGAACTCGGAATCTCTGCCTTGTGCAATGACTCGCGTCTGACTCTGAAAATCTGAAATGCGGGGCTATCAGATCTATATCGTCTTGAATACTAGCAAGGAACGGAAACAAAACAGCCACATCCCCCGCTCTATCTTTGACCGTCTCCCATCCCAACCAACAAAGCCGACGAACCGCAGAAACGCCACCTTCAATCCCCACAAGAAAGACTACAGATTTGGTCCTATACGCATTGATTGGCTAGATAGGTCAAAGATGAATCCTTCAAGCCTTTTGGGTAAAGAAAAAGAAGGAGCCTCTGGTATGTTATCTATATTTTGGGCTGAAAAACTGGCTCACTGAATAAAGGTCCTGCTGTTGCGGAGTTTATCCCTCAAGGCACAAGCTCTGGTTCAACAAATCTACCTGACGGTGTCGTTCGTGTATTTCGTGATTCTTCGAACACCTCAACCGACCCCAACTCAGACTCTGTGGACCGACCCATTACAGATGGAGTAGTTCTAGGAGTACTTGCTGTGCCTTCCTGGATGACGCCATCAGATTTTTTGGCCTTTGTCGCCCCAGCAGCAGAGAGTATCTCACATCTCCGTATGATTCGGTATGTCTTCTTCCTTTGGTTGAATATACCAATCTAATCCTCGTTAGAGACTCTGTTCCTAATCGTTCAATTGTCTTGATCAAATTTTCAAAACCTGAAGATGCAGCAGAGTTCATCGAAGCTTATAATGGAAAACCTTTCAACTCAATGGAAGTGAGTACCCCGCCCTTCTAGACGACAGTAAAAACCTTACCGTTATCGTAGCCTGAACTTTGCAATGTAGTTCGCGTCCTCTCGGTTATTATTGACACTGAAGACACAGTTTCACAAGGCATGGCTCCATTCATACCTCCGCAGAATGGCATGTACGAACTGCCGACCTGTCCTGTCTGCCTGGAACGGATGGACTCTGCTGTTACCGGTCTCATTACCGTGCCATGCTCTCATTCTTTTCATTGCATGTGTCTGAGCAAGTGGGGAGATAGTCGGTAAATATTCGTATTCACACCATTTGTCTAGTCTAGTCGCTCATGGTCTTTACAGCTGTCCCGTTTGCAGATATTCACAAACACTGATGTCCTCTCATCCTGCCTCCTCCTCGTCGACTCGGCCCACTCCAATTCCATTTGCAAATCCATCCACTACTATGCTGTCCTCTTGTTCCTCTTGTTCTTCAACCACGAATCTTTGGATTTGTCTCATCTGTGGAAACATTGGCTGTGGAAGGTACGGACGAGCCCACGCACATAGTCACTACCAATCAACGACACATTTGTATGCGTTGGAGTTGGAGACCCAACGTGTATGGGATTATGCTGGTGACGGCTATGTTCATCGCCTCATACAAAACAGAGCAGATGGAAAGTTGGTAGAGCTTCCTAGTGCTGCTTCATCCATGGGTACTAGTCCCAGAGAAACTGGCCTCGGGCCGGGTCCCGCAGATGCGTTGAGTGCGGAGAAGATCGAAGCAATAGGAATCGAATATTCTTACCTGCTAACCTCGCAGTTGGATTCTCAGCGCGCTTATTATGAAGAGCAAACTACTGAACTACAAAGCGAGGCAGGAGAACTGAGGATAATGTTGGAAAGAATAACACGTGAGCTAGAGCAAGAGAGGAGAGCAGCACAGGAAGCTCAAAATGAAAGACGAAAGGAGGAAGAGGCTAAGCTTGTCGAGTTGGCGAGAGATAAAGCAAAAGCAGATAGTCGTGCGGAGAAGATGGCAGAACTGGCTCGCAGGTTGGAAAAGGAGCTTCGTGAAGAAAGGGCAGTTAGCGAAGGTTTAATGAATAACCTCGCAAAGATGAAAGAGAAGACTGAGATAGCCGACAAGGACCAGGAGGAGTTCAGAACAAAGATCAACGAACTGGAGGAGCAACTTCGAGACCTGATGTTCTTTTTGGAGGCCAAGGATAAGATTGAGAAGGGTGAAGGGATGGCCGGCGAAGCAGCAGGAGGGTCCGTCGGGGTTTCACCCTCGACGAAAGAACTAAAGAAAAAAAAGAGAAAGTAGTGTAGATAAAATGTATACCGTGGAATCGTCACGGTCTGTCACAAGGAAGATCTGACATGATAATGTAGTACCTCTGAACTGTAAACCGAGCATGTCTGGTACTCTCGAAGACAATGGCCAGCAGGAAAGAGTTTTGTTGATTTGCGTAGGCCTCATAGGTTCGGGGAAGGTCACCCGTTATTTACGTCCATGATTTGATCACCGGCTGACTGGATCGACTCGAATATTTCTTTACAGAGCACTTTTGCCATCTCACTCGAGAAACACTTTCCAAACTTTGTCAGGTGCAATCAAGATGAACTCGGAGATAGGCGTAGCGTTGAGAATCGAGCTCGTGCATCTTTGAATGAAGGACGGTCGGTCTGTATAGATCGAACTAATTTCAATCCAGCGTCAGTTCTTTGTTCTTCGAAATGATGCATTTCAATGAATGCTGCATGAACCCAACATAGCCAACGGAGATACTGGATAGACATAGCCCACGAATTTCCCGGAACACTCATTTGGGTTATTGTCTTTGATACGCCATACGAAGTGCGTAATCAACGTCCTTAGATGACTCAAATACAAACTGAAGTGATGTAGGAATGTACCCAACGTCTGCAACTACGTAGGTCAACCAGTTCTACGATCCTATGAAATTCATATCCGGCAACTTTGCAGGCACTTCACATCCTACTATCAAAAATCCCGAGCAGGCAATGTCAGTCCTCGCCCGATTTGCATCTGATTTCCAGGCACCAGTCGCCGTAGAGGGATTTGACCGTATGATTTACTTGCGTTCGTCTGAGCAGGCCCACCCCGAATATTCTCAATCCCAAGTGACCACAGTACTACAAAGCATTCGAGATTCACCTTCTCTTTCTCATACTAGGTCACATTTTCATGGTACTTCCAGGCCAAGCCGTTCCCGTCCTCGGGGATACAATCGCGGTCGTGGTCACGGCCGTGGCTACTTCAACTTTGATTATAATCAGGAAAATGAAAGTCACGGTGAGCCTGAAAGGTCTGCACATCTTAAGAGAGGCCGGGAGCAAACATCTACTTTCAGTACGAAGACACAAGCCTATTCGTGGCTCACCGCTGTTCAGGGTCGGAGGTCAATCGTCGCCGACCTAGGCATTAGGAATCGGGATAGTGTTATTGCTCCTTCCATAATATACACTCTGGCGTCTGTGGCTCCACGATCTGACGGTGGATTCGACGCGCAGTCGATTGATTAAACTTCGGCCAGTAGCATAGTTGTTGATTCCAATGTACTGTACGACTATATGTGGATGTAAAAAGAAAATTTGAACCGAAAATGAGTATCTGAACATACCAAAAGACAATAAGAGACGATCGTCGTGTGAGCACTAGCACCCCGCGTACCGGGAACCCCTGGTGACTTACCTCAGTCTTCCTTTTCCCCTGATTTTTCTTGCGCTCTTTTGCTCAGGATCTTTGCGCTTACCTGAAGAAGGGGGTTTTCCGTTCATATACATATATGGCTCTCCAAAAGAGGACAGACCTGACTTACATTACGAATGTGTACGGTGGCCCGATCAACGCCGTATGCTTCACTTCGTTTGTATTGCTCCAATGCTTCCTCCAAACGTCCGGCTGTTGACAACCAGTAAATTTAGAGACAATAAAGACAGAAAGAATGGTCCGCACTGGCTTCCAGAACGGCAGCAAGATTGAAGGCAATCTCAGGGTCCTTTGGCGCCAATTTTGCAGCAGTACTAAATTTCCATTCGTCAGTCAAGTATACAGCGGATGTAATCGGTCGACGTGCTGTAAATGATGTAACGCCAAATCGGGACGAGGTAGTGGTGATATAACATATGCGCTGGCCAAGTCTGAAGAACAATGCGCAATATTTGACATGAGAACGTTCTTTGCCACCAGATTAGATTACACTCACTTGTATGTGCATCTGGGCTTGATGGCTGCATCTCTATAGACTCCTTCCATGCAGCAATGGCTTGATCAAAGTCCTCTATTCATACCTTTCATGAGCTGATGGTAACGGAAAAACTAGCTCTGAAAGACACACTGAGATGATAGAACGTGACACCGAGGTTATACAATGCACTTGCATTGCGGTGTATTTCGACACTTCGTTTGTACATATCTTTGGCTCCGTTTACGTCGCCACCTTCTAACAATAAGGTGCCTTGTTCGAGACATCTCAGAGCTTCCTGTTCAGCAGGATCAACAGCAGAAGAATGAGGGGTTGTCGACGTAGCATAACCTATACGTTCTCGTTTAAATAACAATGATTACATTTGAAGCAAAGTTTGAATTTACGTCGGAAAGTCGCAGGACCCAGAAAATTGGATGGCCTTGAACGTAAGAACGAGTGCATAGCATGAGTACGACCCAGAGATCTCAGTAGGGCGTGCATTTCGAGACAGTGGTTGGGAGTAGGGAAGAATGCGAATCTCAAGTCCTCGACGTCAGAAAAGATCACATGACTGACTTCAGAAAATTTCAGCCGCGTTTGCTGACGACACTGCTCTTTCGTCGCCGACCGTCATGTCTTCCAAAGATACCCAAACCCAGAACGAAGCTTCTTCCTCAAAAGGTGCCGCGGAATATTTGAAGACTGCTTCTTTTAGTCGTCCAGATGGTGCTGCAGTCCCTGCAGATGCAGTGACAGCCAATGACCTTTTGATGGCTGCATACGATCCCGCCAAATTGCACCCCCTGGCGGACCTTGGGGACAAGCTAGACTATTTACTTCTTGAAGATGACAAGACAAGTGAACTTCCCGGGTCTGGGACGGCAATACCTTCTCGAGGGTGGAGTGATGATCTGTGTTATGGAACCGGCACCATGTACCTCAGTGGTACGTCTCTGGATCTCTTTCAAATTACTACTTTTGCACTCGTATACTGCCTTTGGACTCCATTTGGGTCCATTTCTTCTCTCACCTTATCTTTTCATCTCGGACGAGCCCATCTTTAGTCGCTCTTATTGTTTTTTTTACCCGTCACATGTTCACCTCAAATTTCTAGGTCTAACTATCGGTGGTGTATGGGGACTACGCGAAGGCGCTCGAAGACCACTTGCAGTGTCAAATACGAGGTTACGGATCAATAGTATTCTCAATTCTGTGACACGTAGAGGGACATTTATTGGGAATTCTGCTGGGGTGCTGGGTCCGTACTTGGTTTTATTTCCATTTACCTTTACTGACGTGGGTTTTAGCATTGGTTTACAATGGAGTCAATGCGACGATTGATCATGCCAGGGGACGACACGATGCTTTCGGAAGTATCGCAGCTGGGGGAATTACAGGTGCACTGTATAAATCAACAGGTAATTACAACCTTTTACGTTTTTCAGTTTCTCTTTGGCTGACTTCTGCGTCACTAGCCGGCGTCAAACCCGCAGTTTCTGCTGCAGTAATCATGTCAGGAATGGCGGGGATCTGGAGTTATGTGAAAAAAATCGTTTGAATATCTCGCATGTATTCTACATCTTTGTCTAATTTTCTCCCAACTCTGACTCTATCTCGGCAAAAGTATCAGCGAGCTTCTATTAACTTTATGCCTTCAAGTGGGTGTCCAAGCCTGATTAGAAAATAGTCCGCATCTATATGGTGTAATGTTTTGGCCATATCTGGAGGGGGGCCCTCAATCTGACACTATTCCAGAACCTTACCTGATTTATTTACCAGCCTTTTCATTCTCGGAAGCCCACATCATCTCCTCTGTGCAAATGCTATAAATGATGAGACTGTTGCAAATGAGGTTTCTGCGGTTACTTTCTGGCTCACCCACTTTGTGGCGATGGCTTCCCACATCGCCCTCTGCGCCGACCGCGTCAGCACCAAGACTTCGTCGTGCGAGGTCGAACATCTTCGGCCACAGAGTGATGGATTCGGCATCAATATCTGCAGTCCGATTGCACGGCATGGATCTCGTCCAGGATTCCGACGAAACATCAAGGTCTGCACAAGTCTATTTTCCCAACGCTAAACCGTAAACAAAATATACTCTCCTTTCTAGCTTGCTCGCCTACTCTTTTCGGCTGCCGTTAGCCTGAAGAGGAAAAGAGCTGATCGTGCGTGCTTATCGCTTCAAGACCTCACATTCTTAAAGGAAAGCTGATAGCAAACAGATTTTTTGTCTTCTCACCGTCATTTCCCCCCTCGTTTCAGCCATCGTTCCCGAGCATTCTCCAGCAGTGATCCATCTTCACCTCAGAGTGTTTTCTCGTCAAGTGGCTCATTTTCCTCCCCAAGGAGCTCTAGCTCTTGTTGTACCAGTCCCCCTTCTAGCCAGGGGTCCTTCTCGGAACAACCTCCTGTTTTTTCAAGTTACCACCGCAATCAGCCCCGAATTCAAGTTTCCTCTCTGTTGTCTGACACTCGAGCAGTGTAGGTTTACTTTGACTATTATCGATGCGCATTAAAACTGAGTCACACTATTCAGATCCTATCACCTCGAGATCGTCCAGCAACCACAGAAAACGGCGGAATTCCGGGATGCGCCTTTGTCTCGACTTCCAGTTACTCCGCCAGTCATTGCCCGACTCGTTATCCGAGACCCGTCCGGAAATCCAGTAGTTCCGTAAGTGAATCACCGCTTACGCATCGGACGACCAACGGATGCCTAACAGACTCGTTTGACTCGTGCCTAAAAAGTGAATCAGAACTTCCGTTTCTAGTTGCACACCTATCACTGTACAGTGAAAACGGGACGACAAGATTAGATATGGGCTCTTCAGTGTCACACAGCCAGAGTGCACCCATTTTGTATGGAAATTTGGTTTCGTCTGTGGATCAATTGGAAGATTTGCAGGGTAATAGGGGTCTTTTCTTTTTGTTTCCTGATGTGAGTATACGATGGCGAGGACGTTATCGACTGGGTATCACACTTTTGAGGTTATCCAAGTAAGCTTCTTTAGTGACATCGTTTTCTCAATTATTCATGGCTTTGGTAGCTCTGGCCACCCGCCTTCTTTGAGTCAACCTGCTGTTGGACTTGCAGAAACGAGGACTAATCCGTTTGATGTTCTTCCTCGTAACCAGTATACAGCCGTCCGTGTGTTGAAATTTCTTTTCTTTCCTGTGCATTCGATCACGACTAAAAATACTATAGGACAAACAAGATTAACGCAGAGTTTCATAAGACAAGGAGCCCGAATGTTCACGTTTATGACGCCTCGATAGACGTTTTCTATTCTATACACGATTCGCCTTCCAAAACGGATACAAGTCGCGTAATACAGAATGACCATTGTTCTTCGTTCTCGGTCTATTCTGTCCTACTTATTTGCTTGCAGTTTCGTTCTTTTTTTAAATGACCCAGGGGCTGTACTGCCCACGGTCGCATCACCTTTATCAACTGTTGATTGTTGCTTTCCACTATCGTATGATCGTACAGTGGACTATCTTGTACAGCTCCTATAATAGTAATCAGAACTCTGCTTCTGCATCCTCACGTACCCCTGTGTCAAACAAGATACTGAAACGCAATCTCGCAAACGACACGTTTTTCACACGAGGTGTAGAAAAGACGGTCTGCGCAGGGAAATCGTTCTCTGCGGATCAGGTAGCATCGCTTCCACTGACAACGAAATACATCTTTGCTAAGAATAAGACTGCGCACCCGAAGGCGATGCGGAGAAGATTTCGCTGCAGGCTTGGAGACAACGAGAATCCACGTGCTTGGGTCTTATAAATATCCAATCACGCCGTTGTAAAAGATTCTCTCTGCTCTTCCATACCATGTCCGCCAACGATTATTACAACAACCAGAATAAAGGTCCAGGATACTACCCACCTCAAGGTATGTTTTCCGGGCCGTATCAAGCATAATACGAGCCCTGGGCACAAATACGGTGTTCTTTATGTGATTCTGACTTGAAAAACACAGGACCTCCCCCCGGTCAGGGTGGTTATTACCCTCAAGTATGTGGCTCATTATCTCATCACAAAGCAGAAGCTTGATATGGAATGGATTATAGCAACCCCAACAGGCCTACTACGGGGGACCTCCCCAAGGAGGGGGATACTACCCACAGCAACCTCAGCCTCAGCCTCAGACTGTCTACGTCCAACAGCCGCAGCAGAGTTCAGGTGGAGGTGGGGGCTGCATGGCTTGCCTTGCAGGTGCCTGCTTATGTTGCTGCGCTGAAGGTGCGCTACATATGTTTCTAAAATCACCAGCTCACTCACGCCTCGTTGTCACCAGAAATTTGCTGCGACTGTCTATTCTAGAGACATTTCTCCTGTCTTGATCCCCAAACTGCGTCGATATGACTGCAGAAGATTTTTCATATCATATTTCGACACACTGGAGCTTTACGAACCATATTTTCTCATGTATATCCTTCCAATGACATTGTAATGTTGCAGCAACATTCGAGAACATTGAATAGGCGGGCGGGATTACAAGACCTCTATCAAAGGCCACTGAGTATAGCGGAAAGTTTGTTTTTCGCCATCTCTCCAGTCTTCGGTATACGAAGCGTGAACCTATGGCCAGCGATACGCGCGCATATCTGAGATGGGATTACAACTGCGCCGATATGACTGCAGAAGATTTTTCATATTGTATTCCGACACACTGGAGCTTTACGAACTATACTTTCTCATGTATATCCTTCCAAAGTATAGCGGAAAGTTTGTTTTTTTGAGTGAGGATGGTCAAAAAGAGGCGAAAAATTCTGGCACTTTTATGGTCGCTTCAAGCATTCTAGAGCCCTTCTTCGTCTTCGGACTCTGCACCACTTTCTGCAATGAAGTCCAACCTCTCCTTCTCCTCTTCTTGTACTAAAAACCTTTCAAAAGCTGCATCGATATCGTCTAGGTCTACGCATTCCTTAATATACTTCAAAAATACTCCTTCAATTTGATTTGATGTCACAATAAGTAGACTAAGGCTCGACATGGATCCCGGTACCTGTCAGGTTAACCGTGGGAAAACCGGCCGGTTCGGATAGAAAATCTATCCGCAACCGGCAGATGCAGATACTACCGGATGTGGATGGAGATTTTGAAAACCGGTAGGTATCCAGCATCCGTAAATAATGTAGTCTTAACTTTTAGTGCTTAAAATCAATGCTAAAAACAATTCAGAACCACTTTGAGAAGTATTATTACTTGGTGTTATCTGTTGTATTCTCCAGAAAATATATAAACAAGTTATTTTACAATTTGAAATCAATGAATTTATCATGCATATAACAATAATTGAATATGATGTTTTGGTATCAATTTTGTTGATTCTATTTGCAGGCAGTATATCTGTCCCTTTTTCTGTCAGTAACTGTGTTTTGAGCATTAAAAGTTTTAATGCTCAAATCAATGCTAAAATAATTCAGGATGGTTTATATTATTATTTGATGCCATCTGTTGTGTCCTCTGGAATATATACATAAATTTTATATCTGAAATCAATGAATTTATCATGTATATAACAATAGATGTTTTGATACCAATTATAATGATTCTATTTACAAGCAGTGTTCTTGGCCCTTTTCTGTTGGTAAACATTTTCTCTACAGGGCTATATAATGACTTTCAAGAGGAGACCTATAAATGACTTGTTATCAAATAGCTAATATCTACACAATGGTCCATTCCACATAATTTTCTGAAAAGCCATTCTGGTGAAACCAGATGGTGCCACAATATCTGCAAAATAAATGGATAGAAATTATTTCTAAGGGCACTTTTGCAGACCAAAAATGTGAAGCCATAAACTCCCTACAGTAAGACCTCAAGAACAGGAAAACTGCTGTCTTATAGCCTCTTCAATGAATGATTTGGTAAGTTTCCATGATTTAATCTTGAAAATTGACTTATTTACTACATATAGAATTATCTTGCATTACAAAATTATATTAAGTTTGAATATATTTGTTAGTGCCTGAAATCAATACTTCTCATAAATTTGTATTGAAAAAACCTGTTGGTGCCCTGGAATCCACAGGTACTGGCAGGTTGGATACACCAGTAATAGGTGTGTAGTTGATAGATAGTAAAACCAACTAAAACCACAAGTAGTGTATAGTTCGGGTGTGTTCAAGTATAGAAATACTTTGAGTAGTGAATTTAAAAGCAGAGACTTCAGAGTGAATGCCTGAGTGAATAACTAGTACCAAAGGTAACCAGTAGAACAGTTCTTTTGAATGCATAGTGTTTAAAGACAAAAGTCTAAGGAAATAGCTTTGGGTTTTGGTAATAGCTTTGGATTTTATAACAGCTTTGGGTTTTTATACAACTTCAGATTATTGTAGAGCTTCAGATTGACTTCAAATAAAACTTCACTTTGCGTTGATATGAATTTCAATAGAAAATATGCTTCAGTTGTCACTTTGCTTCAGACAAACGTCATATTTCTTAGCTTTGCAAAAGTAATTTGTGCTCTGGACTCTTCTGTGTATTTCCCCCTGAACCAACTAGAGTACCACTAGTAACTATAGCCTTAGGAGATAATCCTGAAGCTGAGTATGTATGGGTCACTGGCTAAACTAGCTAAGGTACCTATGGTATTTATGGACTCAGGAAATGTTAGATAAGTAAAACTGTACAGTTGCAGACCATGCTTTGGCAGTGAGTTGTGTCAGTGTAGCTGAGTTGACACCTTCACATAACCATATCACATTAGCTAAACATTTGTAAAGGATTAGACTTTCTGAAGCTTATAATAGTGTGCAAGCAACCACCTTTGGGGTATAATGTCCATTATAGAATCAATCCTTCGGTGAATGGAGTATGCATAGGGTGCTAGTATAGCGTACCCTAGCATAGAGTTATAAACTGCTTAGGCATATTATAGTAGGAACTAGACTATAGTCCTTTGAATATAATGGGGGAAATGTCATGAATCACTTTTATTCTTTTACCTCCACCATCAATTCTTCATTACACCAACAGGACCATATCATTGTCCCATGATGATCACCTGGATACTCTCATCAATTCATCTTTGTTCATTGTTCCTTATTCGGAACAAAGCATAGGACAGTACATAAATACCAGAGACATTGTAGTAATACCTCAGTTTGTCCTCTTTGTCTCTACACTGTACAACAGTAGTTCTGCACTGTATCTGAGCAACAGATGGCCAGCTCACTTTATCTCTTACCTCTTTTCACTTACAATCTATCTTTTCTCTCTCAGTGTCAGGAAGCTGCACAATCAACAAGAAATATCAATAAGCAACATAGCTATAGGGCAGGTACAAGTGTGCAGAGTACAAGAAGTCAAGCTGGGGACCTATCTACAGAGCTATGAAGTATATATGTAAACAGTACAATAAGACGAGGGTAGATCAGAAGATACTGATGGAAATAACCATAGAATGATAATCATGTATCTAAGAGATGTCAATATGTGCAATAACAGATATGATCTGTCAATCAGAGAATGATATATCATAAAGATGGAAACCATATGTCTTGGAATATGTGATCTAGAACCAAGGTAGTGAAAATAATGATGAAAGTAAAAAAAGCAAGACCAATTCGTGACACTCAGTTGTGTGTGTGACTTGAGTAGTTTCAGTGTTGTTGACCTGAGTCTTGACAGGAAATGCACAAATTAGTCTGTAGAACTATAACAGGCATATCACCAGATGCCAGTATCCAACAGTGCAGATAATGCCAGATGCAGATTGTCGCGAAGAGGCGACAACGAGAGGGCAAACGAGAACGAGATGAGCGCAAGAGACCTTAACACAAACTAGTCCGAATAGACCAAGTTAGATTAGAGCAGTAAGGAAGATACAAGGCATACCTAGTCCAAATAGACCAAGAGGTCAAGATGAGGACTAGGTTACAAGATGAATGGTTTTAAATACAAGACTACAGGAATTGGTGATGTGAAACTAGGGTTAAGGTCTACAGCACTACCAATGCATGTTCGGGAAAGATTATGGTAAGGTTATGGAAAGGCTATGGACAAGTATGATCGAAAGGGAAATGAAAGAAAGGTATAGACAGGGTGTAAAGGTGTGAGGCAGCGATAAGGCTGCGTGCACTGCATAGTTTAGGTTAAAGGTAATGGTAAACAGGAACATACAAATGTAAATGTCTGAAAATAAAGGAAAAATGAATATTAGTAATCGGGATAAAATGTCAGTATTTAATCTTCACGACACAGATAGAGATTTTTTCAATGTCAAAACCTGCTGGTTCAGATGACAGATATCTGCAGATGCATCCATGTCAAGCCTTACAATAGACATCCCTGACTGGAAGATATGAAATCAGTTATCGGAAAAAAATACAACGTCTAACTCTTGGAAAGAACTACTTCGAGGTGTCAACTGAACGATGACACCATCACGTTGACTCACTGTAAATGCAAGTTCCAGCGTTTAGAAAAAGTGCTTGACAAATCACTGGTACGGTCCGGGTAACTTGCTGATGGTTTTGGAACAGGCTTCGACGCCTCGTGACACACGTGCTCGTCTATCAACATGAAGTGACAGCAACGTAGTGTCAACACCCAACTCTCAACTTCTCCCTCAAGACCTGAAAAGCGTCGTTTGCTCCTCTTCAACTTCCTTCATTGCAATGGAATTTTGAAGATTTCGATCCTTTCCGAATCTCAGATCTGCTAACTGTCCGAATCTGGTTGCCGTATCGGCGATGACGGGGTATTGAGGGAGATCCATTTGTGATCCATCTCTGGCTGTTCTGAGGACCGTAACCCAGATGAAGGTGCGTTATTTAATTTCACCAGAAACTGACCACTCATCATCACTTCCATCATGTCAGCTCCAGATCCCAGTGAGGCTGTAGCTATTCTTACTTCTTTGCAGAGATTTTTCGGCACTTCTAATAATTCTGTCCCTTCCGCTCCTTCAACTTTTGCTGCGACTGCAGCCAATACCAATTCGGTCAACCCGATCAATGCAGCACCTCCTCCTATACAGCCCTACATATCCCAGCGAGAGCCCGTTTCCCTCGGCCACCCTGCTGCGGCTGCTATGCCTAGCAACACACCAACTCTGGCTTCTATGCCCGTCTCTACCACTCCTTTCCGCGATGGTCATTTCCGGGACCTTATTCCTCAAGTCGATCGGGACCGCCGGGATGGAGCAGCTCGAAACCGTCAAAATCCACCACCTCTTCAGCGAAGGACAGCCAACTCCGGACGCAACCAGAATCAGAATCAGAACCAGCGGACCCGTGGATCCGCCGTCCCGTTCCCGACCTTAGGAAGACGAGACCCAGCTCCCAGCATCGACGACACGTTGATGACATTGCCGTCTGGGGAGCAATTGCTGCGCATCCAGGTGTCAATTCACTTGCCAGATCCCAACGGGGTGAGCTTTTTTCTTGTACTGTAGTTGGTGCATACCTGATGTTTATTTTGTCTAGGCAGCTCGTGTTATTCACCACGTCACCCGTGCCAACGCAGTGGAAGCATTTCGAACCAAGATGGATCTCCAACCTCAGTTCCAGGTTCCCCTTGGTACCTCAGTCAGCGATCTCATGACAATGGTCGCTACTCGACTAGCCAGCTCAGACCACTGCTACGTGCTTCCCGAACCTGCATTAGATGCTCTCAACCGTGTTGAACCACAGTTTTTGGTCTTGGAGTTCACCAATGCCGGCCGGCGTGGCTCTGCCTCCAACGTTGTCTATATGAGGACTTGTCGCATGGATTTGCAGGCCAAAGTTGCAGACTTGGCAACCACGCGTCACATTGCGGTGCCCCAATGGGCTATTAAAGAGGGTTATTTTCAGGTGCATTTCCGTAAGTTATTTCTGCTCTGCTCGTACCGCTGTGTTTAACGGATGCTTTCAAGTCATCAATGCTCCCCAGGTAGAAGCTCGGTTTTCCTTGGCAGAGGCGGGACTTGGAACTGAAACGGCGGTAAGGCACCACGTTTGCTTGGCCGAGCGCTTTCATCTACCTCACTACTTTGGGGCTGATCAAAGGACTGCTGTCCCATCGTCCGAGACTGGTTTTTGTGACTGCCCACCCGATGACGAAGAGGAGGTTAGTATAGACTTGATGGCGGTGAGCAGCGATGACGAGAATCTAATAAGCGTCAGTCCATGCGCTCTAGTATCTGCTTATTTGCTGACGTTGAACCGCAGAGTCCTCCTACACAGCACACATCCGGTCGCCGCCGCCGGCGTCGTTCACTTACTCCTGCTGTTCAGCCCAGGCCCCGCATTTCTGGCACCCCCCCAAGAGACACAACTACTTCTGTCACCACTAGATCAACTTTAGGGAGATCAAACGCTCCATCTGATGCAGCGCAATCGACACCAGCTTTGCCAGAGCCAAGATTACGCGGCTTTGGCATCCCTGTCTCCCTCTTCGCTGTGGAATACACTATTCCGGATCAAATCGCTTCTTTGAGTGAATCAGTCATGGAGGTCAGAGACCTCGTCAAATACGTTCGCAACACAGTTCATCCGCGTCGATCTGCTGCCCCGGCTACCCTAATTGTCGGAGCAAACGTGGAAGATGCAGCTCGTAATTTGCTCTCGAAGATGGAGGTCTGCTTTCAGAACCGGGATTTTAGTAGCATCCTTTCACCCAATCGATTTTTTGAAGTGTGAGTTACTAAGCAGTCGTTTTTTCCTGATACTGACGGCCTTTCGCAGAGGCAATCCGATCAACGGCGTTACATCTACAGGCGATGGGGTCGAAAGTGAAGTTGTTTCCGTTGCCTGGAAATCACTTTTCGAAAATCAACACGCGTACTTTTTTCGTATGAGTGGTGGCGACAAATGCACTTTGGCCTGCTCTGTTCCGAATGCCATGAGCTACACCATTCCTGCTGCTCAAAAAGACAAGCTAGGAGTCTTGGGTGCGATGGCAGCGCTCATGATCGTCTATGGGAAGTACCCCTTCCCTCTCAGTCCCGCGTTCCTCCAATTCATCATTCATGACACCAATCCGCTTTCTTTGACTCCGTCATTCGTTAGTGAATGGCTTCCTGAAATTAACAGCACTCTGAGACAATTTAGGCTTGTTGCAATACACGGAGACGCTTCCGCTTTTCAACCTTTTTTTCAATCTTACACTGGGCTTGACGTTAGGTTCTTACCTTGCCCCTTTACATGCTGCTCACAACCTCTCTTACAGGCCAACACCCTCAAAGACAGAACTCCGGAGTTTCACGATACCATCGCGTCCCTTATGCTTTATCAATCCACCATCAGCTTTGAGCCGCCCACGCATCCTGAGATACAAGCGTTTCTCACTGGGTTTAAGCTTCCCGCAGAGAATCACTTTGATTTTGCCAAGGTAGGTTAGATCCCAATGCTCATGCCCTTATCTGATTGCGCGCGTAGGTCATTCGACGCTCGTTCCGTGGTGGCTCAGAAGCCCTTCTATCCCAGATATCCCTTTCCCATATATCTGGTCCTGAGTCTGTGAAGGACCACGTAGCGGTTGAAGTTCCCTCCACTGCTTTGGTTGACAGGCTCACTCGTCTTTTTGATGAGCCGTTCGAGTTTGTACGCCTCTTGGAAGACTTCCTGACTGGCATAGGAGCACCTTGTCCAGATCTATGGGCCGACCTTCTTCCTCACCTCAATGAATGCGTTCGAAAACGATTAGAAGACGTCGACCAGCCCTACTTCCGAGCTCAAGTGTTTTTCTGGGCTGCTACAGGTTCCCCCGAGATCAGAGCAGATCTAGTGGATGGAACAGTTCAAGTGCGTAGCTGAGTCTGTCCTTGAATGGTTTCTGAACTGCTTTCCAGATTCTTCTAGTTGAGGATAATGACGAGCAATACATGGATGGCACTTCGACTAGCGATGACCAAGCTAGGCTTCGAAGAGCTATGCTAGACGAGGGCAAGATTTGTTTTAGAACCTGTGCCGCCGTTGTTCGCATTCCTGCCTCTTATCTGGAGAAGCTGGTGAGAGAATGCACATCCGCCAGTATCCCTATTCTTCCTCGCATCCACCATTGGCTTTTGTCGGAGTGTCTTAATGCGGTAGGGAAGCACTCGATGATTTAAGAGCTTGCTATTCTGTCTCACTTTTGATCTGTCTGTGCTTTTGATTGATGACTCGAGCAGCACCCTTTCTCTCTTTCATATCTCTGATCCGACCCTGCTTCCAGTCTGAATCTAATCTTTCTAACTTCCTTTCTAATTTCTGTTCAATACACCTACCGTTGGTTTTGGTGGCATTCGTTGTTTTAGTTTATTCTCCAATTTAATGTGAATGCTTTGATGCGCCTGTCGTACGTCTAGCGATAAGTACGAATGCAAAAAGCTCCATCTAGTATTGGTGTATTCTCCAACTGGATGCAAACGCTTTCAGCATTTCATGAATGTGTGTATCGTGTTATTTGAGGGTAATGACAGCTAAGTAGGAGTGCAAAAAAAGTTCAATCTAAGAAAGTATGTTCTGAACGGGGAATAAGCCAGACTTGAGCAATTCCTCCACGTTACAGTTGGTATTTACACCTGCTGCTTGGGCTTTCTTTACTGTGTCGAAGCCTAGCTCAGCGGACTGGAACATACTGGCTTGGGAAAACCAAACCATCGACCCTCTACCGGTACCCTGGTTCCAGTCTTGATTCTTCAAATGCTCTTCTTCTGAGCATGAGCAGGAGAGGCTTTTCAGGTTACTTCGAGTAGGCGCTTGCCCGTCGGGTGTAGTGTAGAGAGGCAGGTCTGCACTGGTTTCAGCTTTCGAGCATCTCGGAGAGCACGGGCTTACCTTGTAAGTCTACGTTAAAGTGGAGAAAGAGTGTGGAGGGATAGAGCAGAAATACGCCAGGTGGTAGCTCCAAGGCAATTCCAGCTTCCCAAATTACAATCCAGCACCTTTCTCTGTGATTGAAGTGGCCTGTGTTGGGTGAGAGGTTGCTTCATCAAGGCAGAAGGCGGTCTCACCGAATACAAAAACCATGCAGAGGCCGAGAGCCAAATTCTTGTGGTCGATGTGTGGTTTGCAATGGACTCGAGGTATGCCGGCTTTTGAGCGTGAGTAATTGAGGCAGAAGTTCCAAAACAATCCGAAAGGAGGTTCTATGCCATACTGCGTCTTGAGGCGATCTGCTGCCGCCTGGTACCTTTTCCAAACGCCAGGGAACTGCTGCCTGAGTATGCTGTTACTGATCTCGCTGTGTCGGGGTATTAGCGGCAGTCAGTGCAGCAGAAGAGAGCAATTACGTTAGTTCTGATAGTGCGTCGCTGGGTTTGAAGAATAGGTCCAAGAGGTTGCTGTTTTGTTTGTGGAAAGTGCTTAGATCCGGTTGCTGTGGTTGGAGTTAACTTCTGTGATTAAAGGGTGCAAGGCGCTCTTGCCTTCCTGTTGTTGCGGTCGTAGCCTAGAATGGAGAACCAGTGGTTTCCCCGGGCGTTATCTCTCATGTCTGCATTGGTGTAGGGATGCTGAGCTGCGTTGACGAACTCCTGCGCAACCTTCATGATGCCAGACATGCTGAGATGCTTTCGAGTGATAATCCTGGAACGGTAGGCTGTTACAAGGCCGTCGGAGTCCAGAATTGCGACTGCGAGGCCCCTAGGGTTTCCTGGAGGTCAGTCTGCTTAGAGTTCATTGCAATGCATAGCTTACTCCTCATACGGGACGAGCTGGCAGCCGAGTAGGGCTTTCCTGAGCTCAAGTTTGCTCTCCTGGTTGCCCCATGTGCTGTTCATTAACTTCTTCGTCTCCGCTCTCAAATCAAGGCCCATCCATCCCGGTTTTGACAGCCTCGTTTGCTGGATGCTGAAGCCTGGCTTTTCATCGCTATGGCGTTGCACTGCGCCTCCGGTGTTGGTGTTGCTGACGGCCTCGTTCGCATCGACGGCAAAAGCTGGGGGCTTTGGTGTGGCTCGGCCTGCGTTGGTGCTGGCGCTGGTTGGAAGCATCAGTGTGACGCCAGTCTGCGCAAGGGCGCTTTGTCGAGTGAGCCTTCTCATCTCCTGGCGTTTGCGCCGTCGTTCTATCCCAGTGAGGCCGTCCAAATGCGAGCCGTCGCCAATTTTTATGGCAGATAGAGTCGCTGAAGGCTTGGTGCTAGGGTCTCGAGTTAATTTCGCCGGGTTGCGTTTTACGAAGGAAGTTTGACCTACTAAAGCTGGTAGTGCAGGTTGGGAATTGTTGGAGTGGCCTTGAGTGCCGCTTTGTTTCTCAGCGGTGTTTTCTGTTTGCCAGCTGTCTCCGGCGCACGCGTGGTCTTCAGCCGTTTGTTGGCACAGTTGGGCTCAGTAGTCGGTGTTTGGCAGCGTTGGTGCAGAGGTTTTGGCGGGCGTCTTGTTGTGGGCGAAGTTTCGGGTTTCTGGGCGGGGGCCAGCTCCCGCCGTACCTCAGGGCGTGCTAGTAGGTTGCTTTGGCCGAGTCTGCAGTTGGTTAGCATTTTTTATGTGTGTCACGAACTGTTTACGCACTCTTCGCAGTACGCCTCAACTCCGACGCTCATTATGTACTCCAGTATGAGCGGGTCTTAGTTTTTGATCTCAGCCAGCTCTGGCTCAAAGTGACGTTGGCACGCTAGGTCAGCGAGGCTGAAGTCAACTCTTATGTCGATGCGACCGTCCGACTCTGCCTCCCTGGTTATTTTGCGTTTCTTGGACTCTGGAAAACTACGGTCTCTTCAGCGGCGTAGGCGTGCTTCACCTCGGGTCACTTACAACTGGTGGCAGAAGCTTGCAATGAGCTGTCGTTCGGAGTGTCGAGAAGCTGACGGGGTGTCAGTTGCGCGCGAGGACGGGGTTGGCATTGGGGTGAGTGGTGTGCTGGGAGCGGTTGGGGAGTGGCTGCTGGGAGGCGATTGGATTCTGGTGCAGACGCGTATTCTGTCTTGTAAATCCAGCTGGGAGACCGCTAGTTATCATACACACGCGGACGCCTCCCGAGCTGGTGGTGGGGCCTGCTGAGGTCGTGTTTGGAACGCGTCCTGGTGGTTTAAACGAAAGAAGCGCGTCCGCACTCGCAGTGACACGTGATGTGCGCAGCTTCCTGCTCCGCCGTCCCTCCGTTATGAGAAACCTAGGTGGATCTTTGGAAAATCTCTGTGCCTTGGGTTGAGCAAGTAGGTGAAGGTGGTCCCGAAAGGTAGGCTCGCTTATGCATTACATATCCGTTGATGAATTAGATCTGGGCACGGGATTTGTTTCTCTGTAAAGTTTCTCAGTAAAGCTTACTTGGTGAGTTCTCAGTGCTTCAACTCTGGCATGGCAAAGTGAGCTTAAAAACTTAGAGTAACTAATGTTTGGCCTGTCTTTTTGAAGGAAGAAATGCGTGCGATTAGTGCTCAGGCCTGGTTAAGTGGTTTGCCCGGCCTAATCTTAGAATCTCACGCATTTCTTGACCTCTCCGAAACTCATTTTGATAGAGTTCTGACACGTCCTGGTCGCTCTCACTCGAAAAGAAGCTGGCCAACCCTATTTCAATTCAAAACTGTGTTGTATAAGTATGGTTGATGAAGTTACCGTCCTTCATCGGGCTACTCAGAATGCAAGGTGCGTGGTTGAGCTATCTTTATAGAGCCTCTCTGACTTGTAAATGCTCGCAGCTGATCCCTGCGACGTCTTTTTCTTTCTTCGATCGGCCGAATCCAGTATCATTTATGCAACAATGCTCTTTGCCGACTTGGAGGTTCCCGTTGACCACGACGAGTGCACTGTCGTCAACCTCGTCGACGTTTTCCGCAGCATATCCACCCACTCTCGTGGATGCGTGCCACACCAATCGTGCACCGAGCATTTGCAGAGTCAAAAATACGGCGACTTACTCCATAGGCTGCTTTCTGAATGCACCAAAAGCTCTTCGTCGTTTTCCTCCACGTGCTTTTACACCAGCCGTGTTTCAAACTTTCGAGATTCGGATGCCTTTCAGAATGTATCAAACGGATACCGATACTTGTGTACACTCGGCGAAGTGCACTCGTGTTTGGAGAACGGCTCGAGCAGCGTGTCTCTCCAACTTGTGTCGCTGCCACAGGTTAATTGCCAGAGTTTACAAGATTGGTTCCCCCGAGACAAAGTTGCTTTTGTGGATGTTTTTGTTGTAGAAGTGAGAGTCTCGTCTAGCTCTCTGCAGTCAGTTATTTCAGAGGAAAAGGGGAAAGAAGTGGTGTTGAGCCAGACTAGTATTGCTCCGCAACTGTACATGGCGGTGGTGCTCCAGCCGCGGCAGCGCAAGGATTTCGTTCGTTCAAACACCGGAGTATACGAGCGACTGCAATTTGAGAGGCGCGCTGAAGCCTCAACGTCTGCGCAAGCAGTACGAGCTGGTCACTACGCCTTTCATTCAACTACGCCTGCTCAGCCTTACCAGGTGCTCGGGCTTGCTGCTTCCTATCCTTTCCCGGCTTCAATGCCAGGGCCAGCTCAGGCACTTGCCACTGGTGGCTACAACATCGCCCAAACTCACTCCGCGGAAGGCTACCCCGACACAAACCACTACTCCCCTGAAGCCCGTCTCAACCCAGAACTTTCCGCTGCCCAGTCCAATGGCTATTGTACGTCTTCCGATGCCAGCTGGGCTTTGGGTTACTCCTCTACTGCTGCAGAAAGCTACTCCAACCACAACACGCACCCTTCGAACCGCTCAGACGAACTCTATACCAGTGTGCAGTCCATTACAGCAGAACACGCACATCGTGCCTACGCTCATCAAACCACTGCTGCAATTAGCTCCTACACCCAGCAAACTGCTGTTGTAGACGCTGTCTACGCGCAACAAACCGCCGTAGACCCTGTCTATGCCCAACAAACCACCGTAGACCCTGTCTATGCCCAACAAACCACCGTAGACCCTATCTATGCCCAACAAACCACCGTAGACCCTGTCTATGCCCAACAAACCACCGTAGACCCTGTCTACGCCCAACAAACCGCCGTAGACACTGTCTATGTCCAACAAACCGCCACAGACCCTGTCTATGCCCAACAAACCACCGTAGAGGCTGCCTATGCCCAACAAGCCGCCGTAGACACTGTCTACACCCAACAAACCACCGTAGACGCCGCATATGCCCAACAAGCCCCCGTACATACTGCGTATGCCCATGAATTCACTGCAGAGCAGGCCTATGCCCACCAAACTGCCACCACTGCAGACAATGCATATGCCCAGGACTTTACTGCAGAACAAATCTGAGCTACTTTAGTCTATTTTAACAATAGCTGCTACTGCTTTGCCATCCATGTTTTGTAGAAGTACTTGCCTATACTGAACTCACCCTTATACACTCTTTTGCAATTGCTGCTATTACTACACAATGTATACTGATGTGCCGATGAGATCAGAATCACAGTGATGTCACATTTGAAACAAACATGCCATAACACTGCAGCAAGAAGCACACCCACCACCTGTTGTAAGAAACTATGTCCAGAACTCGCTCTGCTTATCAGATTTCTCGACCTTCTCCTGCTCCTGTTGCCCCTAGGCCTGGTCTTAACCTATCATCTCGCAGACAGCCACCTAAATCCCCGGGCTCTCCTACAAGCCCTGACACCTCTTCCTACCCAGCCCTTCCTAGCAAGAACAGGTATCAATTTCTTTGCTTATTTCAACAATCACAAGTACTAAATCCTCATTCCATTAACTAAGGCCTCTCACAGTCAGCTCATCTGATCAGTTAGTTTGTCTGGGCTCATCTTTTTGACGGATAATTGATTTTCTCTAGGCTACGACAAATCTGTGAAGAATCATTAAAGTCAGTCTGAAATATCCATTTGAGCCTCCTCTTAATTTGCTTCTAGGAGCACGGAGAATCTTGTTTTGTGTTTTGGAGGCACTAGCGACTTCACTGAAGAGCAGATACTCAAAGAGGTCGACGCTCTACCCTGGCGTCGAAGCATTCGGTATGTATTCATAGAAACTAGCTGCCTCAATCTCAAGTTCTGTTAGTGTCTGGAAAAAATCCACTGGCCTGTTCTTTGAGTTTATGGCCAGTACAGTACACGAATACTGCGCCCAAAAGTTCAGCAGATTCGTTGAAGATGTGTTTATGAGTGCTGGAAATGTAGACAGAGAAGAACTCCCCTTTGAGCCTCTAGGATGTCGGAGTAAGATTTCATAGCCTTCACCAAAAGCACTAACCTAAGCAACAGATAGTCACTCACCTTCATGAAGAAAATAAGACAGTCCCCGACCAGAGGAAAGAGCCCAACCAGTGTTGGGTTCCCATTGATCAAAATGGAGTACCACTGGGTGTGCCCAGTGTGATAGTTGAGGCAGGTTATAGCCAAACATATAGCAGCTTGGTGGAGAAGAAAAGCTGGTGGCTTGAGCATTTCCATGAAGTAGGTGCTCTTTGGCAAATTGTGGATTGTTTAATGGAACCAATTCAGGTCCGGCTAGTCGTCCTAATCAATATTGTCTACAACGATAAGGACCCGTCTAAATCCTTCATAAAGATTGAAAACTGGACCCGTTCAAACGCACCAGCCCATAATCTGCCCCTGAGGTCACCACATCGCCCAGGGACTGTCCGCATTCATACCGTGGATATTGGCAAGCAGGACACTAACTGCACACCGTACGACATCCCTACAACCTATTTTTATCAAGGTGCTGCTCCACTTTGGTTGGCAGACAAGCCAGTGCTTCAAATTCCTTCATCCCGATTGATTAGGTTGAAAAATTCGGCTTTTGTCTTGGCAGAGGATTTCGAGGCACAGAGGAAAGAGAGATCGGTGCAGTCTTGAGCTTTGTCGCGTTTGTTTCAACGCACCTGAGTTCCTTATTATTTACTTTTTTGTTTTTCATTGCCTTCATCGAGTTTACGAACAAGCTTTCAAATTGTTTGCCAGTACATTCCATTGGTAGTTACGTATTTAAAGAGTCCAAATACTCTTTCCTGCTGTTAGAAACCGTCAAAGCATGCTCCCAGAACTCAGCTGCAGCATGCATAGGACCCGCTGCAACGTCTTCCTCGAGCAAAAAGCAACCCAGATCCTCGACGGCCCACTCGTCCTCCAGCTCCTGGTACTCTAGCAGGTCATTCAATCGCTCGCTGTCAAATAGAGGTACGAATCTATAATCAAACTGCCCGTCAATCCATTTCTTCAGGTCGCAAGGGAATTCCCAGCCGAAAGTCGCTTTTACAATCAAAAGTTCGAGCGGTGAAGGCTCTGCCTTCTGTTCGCATTTGTATAAATCGCCTGATCCCAACGTGCATGGCATGCACTTGTTTAAGATGAGGCCGTTAATGTCCCAAAAATGCGACCACTGGCCATCCTCAGTATCATGAACAAAGGCGGATAGGGATAATCGTTTGAGGTTGGCCAGCGGTCGAAGGCAGAGATGAAATTTGCTGGCTATGTCGTCGACGTCACCAAAATCTAGCACCAGGATTTGACAAGACGGAATAAAGGCTCGCACAAATAGATTGGAAAGGGGTTTCGAGTACTTGCTAAGGCAGATGTGGACTTCAAGAACTGATTTCAAGGCGTCCCCTGAATGAAGTAGTTCTTGCAATTCTCCATCCAAGGGAATGCGAACGAGGTTCAAAAGGACGATATGACGGCTAATTGTAGTGTCTGAGACGGTTTTGATGAACACGGACCTGTCTTCCGGGCAAGGAGACAAGAATTTATACGCTTCTCGCTGGATGTAGTAACTGAGAATGGATCAAGTCAAAGAAGGAAAGAAAGCAAAGAAATATGAATTTACTCGGACCGTATTTTTCTACAAATGAGCTTAATAACATCTAGTCCTTTCTTTCGAGTACTGGCGGTGTCAAATAGATACAAAAGAATCTCAACAAAGACTTCGTGAGGAAGGGAAGTTGAAGAGATGTGGGTGTTCTAAAAACAGTCAGTGAAGTGAGGATGTGAGATAAGATATTCATGATATACCTTAGATGTTGATATTTCCAGCTCCTGTGTGGAGGTCGTCCTGGGCAGAGAAGCAGACATCGAGCGACGAGTACACACACCACGTGCACCAGAATTTCTACTCCCACACCGTGACCGAGTTACCAAACCCTCCTACCGCCTTCTGTCCACTACGAGTGGAATGACACTTGTTTGAGGTGACAGTTAATCCGAATCTGTTCCTGACGCAGTCAAACAAGCTATTGTCAATGCCTGTCATTGCTGCATAGCAGGCTGCGTGTTTCCCGACCGCAGGTTTTAATCGTCTTGTTGATTGAGGGAAAGGTGAGTTTGTGACTATTGATAGCTGCGGTTTGCTATAATCTGAACGCACAAGGAGGACATCGGCATCGAAGGAGAAGTATTTCTCGAGATAATGGCTGGCTTGGATCAAGACAATCGCTGTAGCCAAACAAAAGACCTCCCTCTCATGCGCATATGCGCCTTTTCGAAGTCCATTTTGTCAACAATGACACTCGCCAGTCTACAGACCCTGTCACCCAGCTCTGGGATCTTTTTTCATATGGAATGCCCTTCTGCTACATATTCGACCAGCTTCCAGACGACTTTAACAAAATCAACAACTCGGAATACGTCTAGGACGATGAAGCCAACCCAGACCGTGCAAAGAAGCACGGCACTGCCGTCTTTGCCATGCAGGTTCGCAACAACAAGGTCGCTCAAAACATCCCCGAGTGCGCTTACCGTCACTGACCTCTGGGACCGTGGCTCGACAAATGGCCTCGTAAAGGTGCGTACCCCCTACTCTTCCGTTCTTGTGTATCCAACACCCGCGCCAGGTCATCAAAACCCTCAAAGCTATCGTCAACCATCTTTCACCAGACACTTTTGAAGATACTCCCCCCTCCCCGCCTTATCTCGCTTCACACGACTCGTACTCGTCACTTGGCACAGACCTCCATTCCTCTCTACCCCCAGCAAACGCCCAGGAGGCTGCGCGCAACAAAATTGTCCGTATAATGGTAGAAACTGAACGCAAATACGTTCAGGATCTCGAAATCATGCAGGTCCGTTGCCATCCTCCTCTCCCCATTTTATCTCTCACTCTTGTCTAGAAATACTCGATCAAAGCAACGTTATCGACTAAGACACCATCCATCTCCTCTTTCCCAATCTCAACAAGCTCTTGAATTTCCAATGCAAGTTACCCATCCAACTCGAAAGCACCGCCGAGCTCCCAGCAGACTAGCGATGGAGGCGGCACTTTTTAGAAATCGTACAAGCTCTTTCTCGCTTCTAGTTGCAATTTCAGGCTCTTAATCACCTGGTCAATGTTAAGGACGAACTACCTGCAGCCTGCCTTTCTCAATTAATCAATTCAACGCGTCTGTAATTATCACCTTTTACTCGACGTCTTTCGTTGCGGTTCTCCTTGTACAAGTCTGCTCCAGTCAGCCTTTGTCATGGAAGATCCCACAGTTTACGCTTCTTTGATAGACAATGCCCCCCTACCCACAGCAGTTCTTGCGCCCTCGCCATGTCTCCGATGTTCCTGAAGACACTGATACTGACTTCACCATGACACACCTCAACGATCCTAACATTGATCTAAAGCGTCCTTTTCGCGACTCCGATAGAATCCTTGGAGCTTGCCGATAAGAAGTCACAGAAATTTTACGCATCTTCCGAAATTGACCCAGAGTCGGATCGATACCCGACTGACAGGGCAGAGTCTCGCAACTCCACTGCCGTTGACTTTGACGAGTACGTCTTTTCCTTGTCCTGGCTTACTATATTCGTTCATTCCCTATAGTGAATCTCCATCTCGAGGTTCGCAGCTGTGACAATCCCACCATTCCCGTGAACACAATACGAATGTGGTTCTTGGGTATCTCCTTCACCGTCTTCACCATCGCGTGTACCTGCTCATTGGGGAAGCTGTGAGTTTTTACTGCTTCGTTTCGCTTTCTTTAAAGAAAAGTGTCGCGCTAACAAGCAGCTTTCAGGTAATCCATTTGCTGCATCTATAACATTTCCATGAGAGTTGACGACTGGAAAGTTCACCATCTCGAAAACTTTGGTCAGCTCCTTCTCGACGACATTTTCATCGTCACAAAGTCGGACATTGATAGGGAATACCACGTCTTTTTGTTTGAAAAGATTATCCTCTGCTGCAAAGAGGCTCTCCCTCCTCCAAATGGCAAAAAAGCGGGCAATGGCAACTCGATACTCAAGAAGCAGCCAGCTCCCCCAACACCAGACATTCCCGGGTCTTCGACAGAGAAAAAGACCGCTCTTCTGTTCCTCAAAGGCCGTAATTTGGCAACGTGACCAAGGCAGAGCCTCAATCTCCCCGAAACTCTGCGTGTAAGTGCTACATCTTGCAGTTATTATTAGCTTCGCTCCCGCCTCAATATTCCTTTGCAGTATGGAGGAAAGGAGATGACGACGTTGAATACTTTACTCTCCAATGTCGCTCTGAAGAACAACGACAAAAGTGAGAGTCTGTCCTCATTCGTCTCATTACAGAGGCCAAGCAGCGCTGCGCCTCAGAACGCGGCTTGTCTCGCCTCGCTTCCGACAGCACCAACCCCAGACTAGGCTGTTACAATAACGGCGTACAACATCCCGACTGGATCCTCAAGATGAGGGCGTTGACATGGAAGCCGAAGTACAAAGACTATCCTACCCCCACGAGACGCACCCCTTATGGAGATCGCGAATCATGACCTACCGCGTAAACTGAGCAATGCATCAATGTCGAGTAGTAAGCGTGGCTCGAGATCGGGATCGAGTCAATTGACAGGATCACCCAATTCTTCATCTCCTATCACGCCCTATGGATCATCAGTCTTCATTGGCTGGTGTAGGCCTTCGGACATCTCGTTCACAAACATTTGAACACACCGTCGCCTTTTCTGCTTTTTCTGCAGAGGATTCAAATTTGATCGATTGATTTTCACCATCTCTTTCTCTGTAGCTACTTGCTTATCAACAACTAGGATATTCAGCAATCAAATCGAATTCTTTTCATTTTATCCCTCTATACATCTATCCATTCTACTTAGGGTGTGTTCTCTCATTAGAGGATGAGCTCTTTCTTTGTAGCTACTTTGCTTATCTACTATGACTAAATATTCAACAATCAAATTTCTCATCCTCACTGTATACATCTATCCATCTAATAGTTTCAGGCATATGTAGAACTTGGGCAGTTTTTTTTGTATATGGCCATGGAGATGAAAACTCCTTGCAATCTTGCAATTGATTCAGTCAGTTTTGCCAGGCCAATCTCAGTGCATTTATCAATCATCTCGGACTGATTTAGCATGCCAATATTAATAGGACATCATAGCAGATTGAACAGATGGGATGATACAAAAGGCCTCTTAATCAGATGACTGATAGATTTGATGGAAACAGGGAAGGCAGCTGACGCATAAGGTTTACAGATATACAGCATCATGTAACTGCTTCTGTCAACTCAACCCCCCACTTCTCTAAGCCTTGCTTCTTGTCCCCTTGCTATCATGGAAAATCCTCCTCCAGAAAATCAGCCCTTCTATATGGACCGCAGCCAGCTAGTCCAAGCCTTTCGGCAGCATTATGCTCAATTTAACACTTTGGTCAATAATGCAATGATTGAGTTTTGGCGGGATTCATTTCATTTAAGGAGGTTGGGAGAGGATCTGGCTGAATTTGAGTCAATTGTAAATGAGGTGAAGTTGCCTTTCCTCTAGCTTAATACTTACTAAACAATCATTAGCATGGTTCAGTTTTAGAGGAGCAGGAGCTTCAAACCCTCAAGCTGAATCTGATTCAGATGAAGCATGATGTTTCAGTCAGGTTGGATCAAGTCCGTGAATCTGAACATGCTGGAAGACCTATAGTAGTATGGGAAGAAAGGACTGGAGGAAGGGGAAGACCAAGGACTGTGATTCACCCTTGGTTTCTAGCATTTGCTTATTACAACAGGCGTACTACCCACCTTGGCCAGTATCTTGGGGTCAGTTCTAGGACTGTGCGGGAGAGGCTGTTGGAGCTTGGAATAGCAGCACCAGGAGATAGGCCTGCATTTGCAAGAGAGGACATTGATGAGGCTGAAGAAGTTGGAGAAAATGAGGTTGAAGAAGATGGTGCTGGGTCAGAGCATAATATTCTATTAAATCCTGATCAGGAGATTCCAGACTCACTACCAGAGGATGTGGAAACAGAAGCTCAGAATTTGCGCCACCGAAACAGATCCTATCTATCTGAAATATCTGACTCAGATCTGGATTCCTTGATCCTTCACCTCAAAACTCACTATCGTCGTGGAGGTGTTGCAATGATGTCTGGAATGTTAAGGAGACTGGGTCATGTTGTTCAAGACAACAGGATCCAGGAGTCCTTGCGTAGGATTGACCCTTACCACCGTGCATTTTCACGAATCCGCATCAGAAGACGAGGCTATAGTGTTCCTGGCCCCAATTCTTTGTGGCATCATGATGGGCAACATGGTAAGTGATTCTCTGAAAATTTTAAAGGAATCAATAAAAGTGATGATTTGATCCAGCCTTGATTCGTTGGAAAATTTTGATTCATGCTTTCATTGATGGATATTCACGTCTCATTACTGGGATCCGTGCCAGCAACAATAATTGGGCTGATACTGTATTAGCCTTATTTCTTCATTCTATTGCTGCATATGGAAGGCCAGATAGACTGAGGGGTGATTTTGGGGGAGAGAATGTTGATGTTGCAGCTTATATGGAACATAACAATGGAACAGACAGAGGATCTTATATATGGGGACAGTGAGTAACTCTTCTATCTGATTAATAACTAAATAACTGATCAATATCTCAGGAGCATACACAATACTCGAATTGAAAGGCTGTGGTTTGACGTAACAGCACAAGTCAGTTCAAAGTGGAAAGACAGGTTCATTAATTTGGAACTCAACCATGGCATGAACATCAACAACCCAGATCATATTTGGCTTCTTCAGTTTCTATTCCTGTCAGACATTAATGAAGACTTGAGGGGCTTTGCAGAAGGCTGGAATCAGCATCCATTGCGTAGTAGGGGAAGAAGGCAACCAAGACAATCACCACTCTCCATGTTTTTCTTTGACATGTTTGTGCATGGTGTTCGTGGCACTGAGGTGGATCTGAATGAAGCAGAGATGGAGGCATTTGGGATTGATTGGGACTCCTACAATGAGGAGGTCCTGCTGCAATCTCATGATAATAACCATCCTGATCTAGGTCCACAAGCTGACTGGCAAGCAGATTATAACTTTTCTTCAAGCCAAAGGCCCAGAGAGGACAGACTTAATTATGTCATTGTGGATCCACCAAGAGAAATGCTTTCTGAAGAACAAAAGGATTTTGTTCAACAGAAAGTAGCACCTCTTCAACAGGCAATGGCAGATCTCCTTAATGATCCAATGGCTGTAGCAGCAGGATCTCTTTCTCCTTTTGATGAAGTGGCTAGCAGGGCAGATCAGATTATCCGATCCATTTGGACTGAAGGGCTAACTGCAGCTAGATACTGCCGTGCAGATCTTTTTTGAGATCTTAGTAGTGGTAGTACTTACTTTGGAAAGAAATATTTCTAATTTTGTGAGCAAAATGGATATCACTACTGACTGAGTAAAATTGTGGGTACTAATAAGCTGGCCATTTAAAATGATATGGAGTGAGGCTTGTGCACTTATACTCAAAAAAAAAGAGTATAGATGCACTATTCAACTAATATAATGAAAAAGATGTGGGCCAATGCTAGCGCATGGTAAGTACAAGGCTGGAAGCTGTCAAGTGTTGCCAAATAACTGGTAGGGTCACATGTAATTGTCTAAATGGGGTTGGGGGTCAATTTCAGCACAGCCACACCCAGCAACCTTGAGTTTAGTAAGAACGAGACCTATGTAAACTCCAGCCTCGTAACAGTGATTGTATGGGTATTCCAGGATATAGAGAAGCCAGTGTGGTAGCAAGTAACAGCTTTATGGTATTCAGATTGGAATTGAGAATACTGACATGGTCTATTGCAATAGTGGCTATATGCTTGTTCTAGGATATCAAGAAGCCAGTGTAGTTGCAAAGCAGTAATGGCTTCCTGGTACTCAGATCGGAATGAGAATACTGACACACTTTATTATAATAGTAATTGTATGCTTTCAGCCAGTTCCTACACCCAGCAAACCACTGCAAAGATGTAACAGCTTTCTGGTACTCAGATCGGAATGAGAATATGGACACAGTCTATTGTAGTAGTGGTTGTATGCTTGTTCTAGGATATCAAAAAGCCAGTGTAGTGGCAAAGCAGTAGCAGCTTTCTGGTATTCAGATCGGAATGAGTATACTGACACAGTTTATTGTAATAGTGGTTATACACTTCTAGCCAGTTCCTACACCCAGCAAACCATTGCAAAGCATCAACAGCTTTCTGGTACTCAGATCGGAATGAGAATATGGACACAGTCTATTGTAGTAGTGGTTGTATGCTTGTTCTAGGATATCAAGAAGCCAGTGTAGTGGCAAAGCAGTAGCAGCTTTCTGGTATTCAGATCGGAATGAGAATACTGACACAGTTTATTGTAATAGTGGTTATACACTTCTAGCCAGTTCCTACACCCAGCAAACTATTGCAAAGCATCAACAGCTTTCTGGTACTCAGATCGGAATGAGAATGTGGACACAGTCTATTGTAGTAGTGGTTGTATGCTTGTTCTAGGGTATCAAGAAGCCAGTGTAGTGGCAAAGCAGTAGCAGCTTTCTGGTATTCAGATCGGAATGAGTATACTGACACAGTTTATTGTAATAGTGGTTATACACTTCTAGCCAGTTCCTACACCCAGCAAACTATTGCAAAGCATCAACAGCTTTCTGGTACTCAGATCGGAATGAGAATATGGACACAGTCTATTGTAGTAGTGGTTGTATGCTTGTTCTAGGGCATCAAGAAGCCAGTGTAGTGGCAAAGCAGTAGCAGCTTTCTGGTATTCAGATCGGAATGAGTATACTGACACAGTTTATTGTAATAGTGGTTATACACTTCTAGCCAGTTCCTACACCCAGCAAACTATTGCAAAGCATCAACAGCTTTCTTACTGACACAGTCTATTGTAGTAGTGGTTGTATGCTTGTTCTAGGATATCCAGAAGCCAGCATAGTGGAAAAGCAGTAATAGCTTTCTGGTACTCAGATTGAAAGGAGCATACCAGCTAGGTCTATTGTAGAATTATTTGTATGCTTGTTCTAGGATATCACCAAGCCAGTGAAGTGGCAAAGCAGTAATAGCTTTCTGGTCCTCAAATGAGAATTGGGACACAGTCTATTGTAATAGTGGTTGTATGCTTGGTCAAGAAAATTAACATTGTATAGTTGTGATACTCAAAGCAAAATTAAACAATTAACACAATTCATCAGTGTATAGCCTCAAAATCTGGGTGGTGATATCTGCTTCTGGAGCAACTCAGATGAGAATAAAATTGATGATTGATTAATAAAGTAGTTAAAGTGCATTGTATCTTACTCTAGACATCAATCTGACATCCAGAGCCACTCAGATAATCTTTATACTATATATAACCAGCCAGTAAAAGATTCATCTGTCCTCTGATCATCTCTGATGTATCTAATCTACAGATTTGAAGATCCAATGATCACACTCAATCAAGATTTCTCAGATCTGGATCTCCAGATATATGATTGCTATGAGGATCTTTTAAGATTTTCTTATACAGGCAGTTGGATGTTGTAAGGAAGATGTAGCCAAATATATTTCAGACAGTTGTCCCTAGATTAGTTGTCAATTATTGCTTCTCAAGTTGAGTGTTATTTCAAAGCTGAAAGGACTTATGCTGCTTTACAGTAATCTTGTTCACTGTCAACCAGAATATGGCTAGACTACAGTTGACACTTGCACATATTTTTCAAACACTTATCAATCCAGTCCCAAGCACAAACTATGACAAACATGAAGTTGACACTTGACACTTGAATGACCAAGACACTTGACATGTGACACTTGCATAAGCAATGGTTTTTGACGCTTGCTGCAGAAAAATGAAGAGAAGTTGAATATTTTCCGAATAGCGGCGTCATAGGAAGACCTCAGGAAAATCAAAGGTTGGATTTGGGTGTGTGCTTGGCAGTGAGGTTCCATGATACATTGATGGGTCCCAACCATGAGTGGTATCTGTGGCAGGTCAAATGCAAAGGCTGTCGTAACCAGTTACTATACTGTGCAAGTAAAAACCTCCACTTGTCACTACACACACTTGGTTGAACAATCACAGACCAATAGCTCAGTGGTTAGAGCAAGGTCACTAGTTATGCCTAGGTCCTGGGTTCAATCCCCAGTTGGTCCAAGTCATATTTATCCCGAGATCAAGTCACCACAACAGAGGCCATAATCACAAATGTAGAATGACCCACCAGCAGTCTTGGGCTTCTGAAATGTCCAAGCTATACTCCATTTGTGAGGCTGGTACTCTTGGTGCATGTACCTAGGGTGGAGGGTGGGGCTGCTTAGTTTTGGCCACTAGTAAGTTGCTTGAGACTGACTGGAAGTAGTTTGCAGCAAAAACACCATAACATCAGGAAAATAACAACTTTGTCTTTTTGTTCTTTTTTCAAAAAGATCAAAAAAGACCAAAAGGACCAAAAGATGCACATCTTTTTGCAGAAGTACATAAAATTTTTAGGGATAGGCATCTTTTTTATAAAACAGTACATAAGAACACAAAAAGTACTACAAAACAGGCATGAAAGACATGGTAAAGATGGATCGTTTTTTGCACACACTATAAATGCCGCTCCCTCAGTGCCCATAAAAATCCCTATTCATGCAAGGGAGAGCAGTACATCTGCAACTTGAGAATAAAACTACTATTAGCAAGCACTTTTAAACTGGCAGTTATCACTATGTACCTTCGAAAAATTGCATACAAACACCTTGTATATTCATCTGAAGGCATTAAGCAATCCCAGAACTGAAAGTAAACATTATTCGTTAGTAGGAATTTAAAAAAAAAAACAGCACCCATTGCCACACACCTTGAATAAAACCCTTTGTACTTCTGTCCAATGCCAGCTGAGACACCATAACTATAGAGGACCAACATGACTTGGGAATGCAACACTGCCATTTGGGTATCTTTGCCAAAAGACTAGTGTTCGAAAAGTCTGGTTCAGTCTGGTTCAAGCAAAAATTTTCTGAACTCTGAACTGAACATTAAGTCCAGTCCCAAAATTTTCTGAACTTTGGACTGGACTCTGCATTTGGTGAACCCAAGTCCAGTTCAAGTCCACCAAGAGTTCGAATGCATTTGGACTTTTTCAGTAAAATAGTATTTCTTTCTCCAATATCTTGTTACCAATTTTTCTGAGGCTGAGATAACTATGGCCTGCTCTTTTCTACAACAACTATGTAACTCTTTTGTAGAGAAAAATAGCTTTTACTATGGGAGAAATTGCAAATTGCAATCTGATTCTCCATTCAAAAAATGCAGATACTTGTCAGATATGTACCCAACACACACTTTGGGGACCTCTTCAGTGTGTAATTTGCAGTACTAGAAAAAACCTTTCTTGCAGATTCACTCAAATGCCCTGTATATCATAATATATAAGCCATTTTCAGTGGTATTCATAGTATAGGTTCAGA
Source organism: Stygiomarasmius scandens (assembly GCA_037954225.1). Lineage (NCBI taxonomy): Eukaryota > Fungi > Basidiomycota > Agaricomycetes > Agaricales > Campanellaceae > Stygiomarasmius > Stygiomarasmius scandens. Next base: position 134,236 of record JBANRG010000047.1, read on the forward strand.
CGTGTCCAAACATGTTTGAATGCATTCAGCAATTCTGAGAAATTTTTGAATGCCAAACTGGACCTTCAGTCCAGTCCAAGAAAGTTCAGTTCAAACCATGGTTTAGAACTGGACATTTTGAACACTACAAAAGACAGCTAAAAGCCTGATCATAACATAAATGGGAAAAAAGAGCACTTGCAAAACAGAACACCCCATGTTTCCTAACACTTCCATACAACCAATGGATCTCTATAAAATCCAGTTATGACAGTAAAAATTATTGAGAAATAAGATAAACCCCTATTTGTCAAAGTCTGGGGTCAGGAGGATGGATGGTGAGTGCCACAGGGGCCTTGCAGTAATAATGACATGGTGGGTTTGGAAGGGAAAAAGCAGTGAGATGTGCTGAAAAATCAACAGAAATTTGAAGCTCTGTTTGGTTAAAGTAACACATGATCACGTCAGCTTGCAAATTTGCTAAGTCCAAGTCACAGGAGACAGTGAAGGGCTTGGGAATCTGCTAGGGCTGAAAGACTCTAGAGCTTAAGTCTCTCTGTAGCCACTGCTAAAGACTCTAGAACTTAAGTTTCTCTGTAGCCACCACTAAAGACTCTAGAACTTAAGTCTCTGTAGCTGCTGCTAAAGACCCTAAGAATACTCCTAAGACCTAAAACTACCACTGGTGGGGCCTAATGTTGAATTGGTGCTTCCATAGATGCCATCAATGCATTGCCACATTTATGTGGCAACACATCTTCTATCAGATCATTCTGATGGAACTGTTGTAGTATGTAGAATAGCCACATACACCCAGTACATATTGATATGAACAGCCTTATGCTGATAATCATATGATACTTATCATAGGTACTTAGTATAAATACCCTCAGTAGTTGTACTGTACTTTAGCACTCTTAACAGAGATCTACTATTGTCTTATTCGCCTCTACTCATAACACTCATCCCCAGGTAGGTTAAGGAGGCTACTGCCTTGCTGCCTACTCAGGCATATTCCATACCTGAATCCCTTCACCTAATGCTTTCTAACAGTTTAAAAGCTCTGAAAGGTGTGAGTGGGTATGGAGGACAGAACTCATTCAAATCTGAAGTTAAACAAGAGACAGCAATCAACTTCAACTGCTGTATAGGATTCCTTAAGAGCAAATTTTCTCTCTTAAGAAGTAATCTCATTGAATGACTTGTCTAGTCCTTTTCAATGAAAGGGTGAACAAAGGTTTATTTGGTCTAGTACAGCAAGTACTATGCACAAATACTGCACAAAACAAAATAGAGCACTGAGATAGCACAAAACCAATTCAGCAGAACTCTTAAGACAGGTAGATCACAGTCACTATGCTCCTAAGAGGTTTTAACCAAGAGTATATCACACTCGATACATGCTAGATCAGACTAATTGACATTCCACACTTGTACTAGCCAATTAGGACTAATTGATGTTCCACACTTGTACTAATCAACTAGAAACTATGGTCTCACTGTATCAAGGATCCCTGTCACCTTGTACAACAGAAAGGGCCTGAAGTAATCAACTTAAGACACAACAGAAGTCACAACTCAAGTAAGCATTGATTGTGAGAAAGGTTTTACAGAGTTATCTTGGACTCTGAGTGTGATACTAGCAAACTGGCAGTAATAATCTCTGCAGGCACACAAAAGCAGCTTCAAGCACAAGTGGCAAGTTTCAGCTGGCTCTTCAAGAGATGTTATACAAGCTACTAGCTCTCCTAAGTCCTTCATCAGCTACATACTGTCCTTATATACTAAGTAGGGAGTATTTCTATGAGAAAATGAAAAGAAAAATACAAAAATATAAATCATCACAGATCTATGACATATTCCCTTTCTTGGAGTGTAACTAGTAATATCTTAAGGCTATGTGCAAGCATCTGTGTCCATATCTGAAGTATGAAGACTAGTATTTGACTATTGGAGCAGCTGCCTTTATAAGATAGAATGTCTTAAGGCCTTCTTTCTGCTTCTATTCATTCAGGTGGGTGTCAAATGCACCCTTGCTTGATAATACTATGCATTTCCAGTGTCTTAGCAGGTCATAGCTGTGCTATATCTGCTAAATACTGTCACTTTCACTTGTTCATAACCAAGCTGCATGCTTGTCAAGGCTCTGCTGACTATTTCAGTTACTGGGGAGTACCTTAAGCAAGTCAATTCGTTTCTCTGATCTTGAGTAATTTGTTATGTCCTATTTGACCTCTAAAGTCATAGGGCAGTAGAATTACTGAGCAGTTGTTACAGAGTTGCTTCAAGACATTGCAACCTGTCATAAGGGTATGGATATATTGTCATTCCTGCACAGATCATGTCAATCATTGTTGATCATGTTCTTTTAGGAATTCCTAACATTGATCAAGATTTCTCTGATATCCAATGTGTGTTTCACTTGTTGCCACACTTAGCATTGGTTTCTTAAGCATCACAACACTGTGCAACACTTTTTAAGAATGATACATGGGTCTGAAGGATGTTCAAGACTTTCTCTTGGGTTGGCAATGTACTTGTAAAGTAGTAACATCTTCTTAAGAGTTGTTTGAAACTCCTTAAGAGCAAGATCAAAGGTCATAATTTGTCAAGTGTTCCCTACAAGCCATGATAACTTGGTTCCCAATACAGAGCCATAGCCATCTCATTCAATTTCACACTCAGACTAGGGGTGGGTAGCATTCCTATAATCTCTAAATGCCATATAGTTTCTTAAGACCTCTGTTAAAGTCTTAAGGATGGATATACAAATACATCCCTTTTGGCTAACAGTTTGGGACTCACTATAGCTCACTCTTGTAAATCTATTGCATTGTTTAAGAGTTACAAAATACCCTTAAAATGTGCAATTTCAAGCCTAGCTGTTTTTCAGGCTCATTATTGGTTCAAGCTGTTGCACTGCTAAATTAACATGATATTGCACTTCAAAAAAAAATAATCTGACTTGCCTCTATTTCTATCTGTTACATTCATGCTGTCCCACATTGGATCCACTGGTTCCATATTTCTTTTATTCACATCTCATCCATTATTCAAGACATTTGTGCACTTCAGATCCGTTGTTCCAAATTCTTCTGTTTCACTCTTCCATTTATTCCATTTCCTTATCCTCATGTTTACTTGTCTCTCCTCATGTTCAGTCTCTGACCCTCCCATGTAATTCTTTTATTGTCACAAGGGTTTTCACATGATGATGATCTACTGAGCATTTCCCATATACATTACATTTTTCTCTACATTGTACAATGTGTTACCTTGGTCCAGGTCCAGACCCATACTATATAAGCTCTATACTTTGTAGTATGTAGCTTAAGTCTAAAATCAATTTAGCTGGTTTCTATCACTTCATCTGACTTAACAGCTGGGTTCTCACTTTAGTCCTTTAACCCACTGATACCATATATTATACTGGTTATTTGGCATGTAAATGTGTGAAAATAGCCCCTATATAGTGGTAACCAGTTTACTGGCACATTATCACTAAAGCAACCTTTGTCTTATACATTTTGCTTCTCTCAACACCCATCATAAGTTCATCCTCACTTGCATTCTCCTGCAATGTCCAAAGCCATTCTTGTGTGAAGGGTTCCAAAACACAAATAAAGTGATCACTGCCATTCAAGTGAGATCCCAGAATTGGATCCCAATCCAAGGAAAGCCAGCAAGCATATTCCAGTCACTCATGGATCCATTCACATATAAAGTTGACAGGGGCTTTTGCACCTGCAAGCAATTGGAGAGCCTCAACAGAACAGTCTATAATTGATTTCTGCCCCTATAATATTTTCAGTAAACATCAAGTCAAAAGCTCCAAAAACTTATGCCATAGCACTTGTTTTCTTCCTTAGTGATGTAGTCCCAAAGACTCCAAACTGCTTCATTTCCAGGATCTTCTTGGAGGCAAACATTTATCCCTGGTTTTTGATGGCACAGTTAATTGGTCCCATGGGAAAGACTTGTCTTTTTTGTTGTGGCTGTGTGCTGTGTCAGTATAGTGGAACAGTTAATTGGTCCCATGAGAATAATGTGCCTTTTTGGATGTGGCTGTGTGCTGTCGTCAGTAGTGGAACAGTTAATTGGTCCCATGGGAAATATGTGCATGTGGCTATAGCTTAAGGCTCTAAGATGGTACAATCTTGACTGTAGACATAATAAAATGTATATTAATAAGTAACTAGAAGTGCAATATACAGTAAAAATGTGGATTAACTTCATCTTATCAAAAAAATAGGCCATCACTAGAACCAGTGAGTTGTTGAACTCATAGGGACTAAATACAGAGCAATATTCATCACAAAAATGGCACTTTATTATACAGCATTTATGAAGCTTATAACTCATTGAAATGATTTTAGTTGCCATTATACAGATATAATCTAAATGCAATTTGTTTATAATGATTTTATATACTCAAAAGGCTATTACAAGGCTTGATAAATCTTGTGGCATACTGCTATCTACTTATAAGCTGGTTATAACTGCATATAATGATTGCATAAATTATAAGGAGATTATAACTCATAGAGTTTTGCTGTCATTTACAAAGATAATATACTGGTAAGCAAAGAAAATGTCTTTGAACAACCATTCTTACCATGGAACACACTAAAACATAATTTACAAGTTGCATGAGGTTACCCCACATATTGTATTAAGTGCCCAGCTGTATACAGCAAGATGGCCCAGTGGATTAATTGCCTCTCCTCTACAGATCTGTAGAGCTTGGGTGTTTAATGCTGGCAAGTTGTGTATTGATAGATTGAACTGTTTGGTTTCTTTGAAATCTTTAGTTTATTTTTCTGTACCAGATTTGGGCATATAATAGCTAATGTTCTTGGTAAATTATAACACTATTGACATAAGTGTGAATTGGTACAACCCTATTATAATCCAGTCATAATTTACTAGAGTGTTTGAGGCTTTTGGAGATTATGAGGATTATAACTGGATTATAATAAAACATTATCTTGTGTCCTAAAGACATCTTAGATGAGGAGGTTATAATAGATATTTTTATACCCAATAATCTACATTTACTATATAGTTACAAAAAGACAACTCTGATCATTGCCCACCCTCATGTCATTCAACTTAGCTCATGTCTCACTTTCCTGCTCTTCTTCATGATCCATACCTTTCCTCTTTGTGCCTTGTATTCCTTTTCCTTGCTGTTGGAACCATTTGTTGCTTTTTTGCAGCCCAACTGCAAGTCAGACAATCAAGAAAATACAGAAGAATATATACCTACCAAGACATGATTATTGTCCATCCAAGTAACTATAATTGTGATTATGGACAATGCAATTATTTAATGAATATTACTAGAACTTTTATTAATGCACCCTATATATTGTATCCTGTTCCCACATTTGAGATTAATGGTAGAGATAGGACATACTGGGACTTGAAAATTGCAATACCAGTTGGTGAAGCAAGACATCATTAATAGATTGGCAGGTATTATTTATTATAGATCATATCATTTTACTGCATGGGTCATTGATTGATGCTTGTTTTATGATGGGATGCTAAATGAAGGAAAGTACCAATGGAATGGTAATACTTCTACAAGCAACATTAATCTCAGTAGCTGCTGGGGAAAAGATGTTATTTATGTATTAGTAGAATAGAGGAACTATGCTGTTATTTTATATTCCAAAAATATCATACAATAAATTATACAATGGACTCATACTTGCCACCATATACAGGGGCCCTCATTCAACTAGTCACTGCCAATGTGAGCAGTATATTCTGGTTTGTTGTGAATCCACTTTTTGATGTCTGCAGATGAGACTCTATTCATGCTTGAGAAATTGATGGCCTCAGTGACAATGTCTACAACTGTTTTAGCAGAGAGCTATTAACATAATCAATCAATACACCACACAACAAAATGCTAGAAGCTCACAAATTTCTCTTTTCTCTCAATAATCTCTCTCTTGACATATTTCTTCAGCACCCACACCTTTTCACTAGGAATGTGAACAAAATGGGGCATATTGGACTTGGTAAGGTAGCTCTTGATTCTAGTCTTCAAGGGTTCACCTATCTGCTGAGCATATTCTGGTCACCCCCTAATCTATGTTAGTATATCAGCATAGGACATCTTCTTTGTTGGACTTGAAGCAATAGCTTCAACAACTATACAGATATTTGTCTTTATGGGATGGTCCTTCAGTCAAAGCTTTACAAATATGCTGGCAAAAATTTTCACCTTTTTTGCCAATGTAGGAACTAAGAAAGTATCCACAGGTGAGGATGAAGGTGCTAAAGACACTAGAGGACAAAGACATTGAAGACAACAAGATGCTGAAGGATAAAGACATTGAAGGCAATGAAATGCTGGAGGACAAAGACACTGAAGATGATGAGATGCTGGAGGATGAAGACACTAAAGATGACAAGATGCTGGAGGACAAAGACATTGAAGACAATAAGATGCTAGAGGACAAAGACATTGAAGATGACAAGATGTTGGAGGAGAAAGCTTTGGGCTGCTCAGCTATATTCTTTGCAAGGTGCCAAAACCCATGCAAAGACACAAATTTCTTAGATCCACCCAGCACTAGAGTCCTCGGGGAGGTGACCACACTTGGGAGTACTCCCAAGTCTACCCATGGGAAAACTTGCCAGCACTTGCACTTGCCAGAGACTTGACTTGCCAAGGCAAGTTTTAGACAAGTGCAAGTTTGAACCTTCAAAAAAGATTCAAACTTGCAAGTACTTGCAAGTACTCCTTCATTATTCATATCATAAAGTTCACTTTCACTTCAATATCATAGATCAAACCATGATATGAAAATTCAATATAGTGGAATTGTTTGATTAAAGGATTACAATTTATTCTTGACCATTAACCACTAATTTGAAAAAAAATATATACATACACTAAGTATCTCAGGGCAAATTTCTAATGATATCACTAATCCCAAGTTCCTGCAACATGAGCAATAAGGCTCAGCATGGATCCCAGTAAGGATTACCAGCCAGATTACTCATGTGACAACCTGCCAGATGTGCAGGTTATAGATACTTTACAGATACAGGTTTAGATTTTTGAAAAAAAAGCAAATATCTGAAGGTCCTGGGTACCAAGTAAATAATGTTTTTAACTGCATATTAATAAATTGAATCACTATACAGTCAATTTTATGATTAAGCATATAAAATTTATCCAAATGTGTGGTTTGAAGGTATTTCTTCCACAGATCTCTGAAAAATGAGTTTCTAAACAAGACCCAGAGATAAAATTTGATCTATCCAATGAATTCTACAAACCTGCATTACAAACATATTTTTTCTATTGATCCTTCCCTTTACAATATGTGGTGCCACAATATTTAAGATTCTTAATAACTCATCAGAACAAGGTTTCTGCAATTACTTCTAGAAATGAAAAATAATTGGGCATACACCAGCTACATAGCTGTGTATGAATTATTGAAATCAGATACTATTTCAGATATTTCTTTCTTTTAATATACTCTTTTGTGAAATGAACAAGTACTTGTGAGTACTCCCAAGTACTTGCCTCTGCAAGTGTAAGTTCCCACGAGTTTTTGCAAGTGGAAGTCTAATTTTATTTGTCCAAATACTTGCAAGTTGCGAGTGTGAGTAACTCGTGAGTGTACTCATCAAGGACTCTACCCAGCACCTCCTTGACTTTCTTTCTCAAATTAACATCAGGAAGATCTTTGAATTGGTCATGTTGCAAGGCCTTATCTTGTATTTGACCCGTGTGCAGATTCTTGTTGTCTGCCTTCTCAAGGATGTTTTTGCAAATATCCATTAAATACATTTTCTGTAGATTAGATGCACTCAGTAAAAGTGCTGCTGAGGATAAAGTTGAAAACTCACTGTGTTTTGATTTTTTGGCTTTCAAGGTGGGCTGTGAGTCACCTAGTTTCCATTTGCGCTGAGAATCAAACAAGTCAGAACCTGTAGGACCCAAGAATCAGGATATTTACCCAGCATATCTTCTAGCTGACACTGACACAAGGTTTGTGGATGTATTGGAAGAGGGTAATGTCTCCTCAGAGACATCAGCCAATGAGAGTGACACATCTGGATTTTGGGAGGTGTCAAAGGACTTGTCAGTACTGGTGACAGTTGATGCACTGATGCCAAAGGACATGTTGGTATTGGAGACATCAGTTGAGATAAAAGAGGTGTATTTGGGTTCTGAGATGTATCAAAGGACACATCAGCACCCATCATAACAATGTCAGGCAGTGAGCTGACATCAATGCAGGTCTGAGGATGGGAGGGCATATTGGAAGATGGTGGTGGAGTAACATCAGATGTAGGAAGGAAAGGAAGAAACCTGAAGTGAGCAGTTTATTGAGGCCAGGAAAATGGCTTACAATCAACTCAATCAAATCCCAACTTGTTGATAGCCTTAACTGGAGTGTTTATTTTTGCCTGCTCAACAAGCATTCCTCACCTTTTTATGTATATACCATGTTCTCTGTTCCCCCCAATGCAGCATGTTGTTCCTCTCTCACAAGGTAGGCTTACACTTCAAGCAAAGGTACCCAAAGTCCAATTCTGGTTCTCCTGTGCCTATCTCAGCTGGACTGAAGATATCTGTTAATCCATCAGTCTTACACACAAATTCTTGGACTTTAAGTACACTCCTCAACCTCTCCATCTTCCAAAGAGATTCACGACCTGTGGTAGCCTGTGTCAAAGCCCAAGTCAGTCAAACAATCAACAGTCTCATCAGTGTGTATCCCAGTTGTAGTATCTACCTTGTTCCAATCAAATACATGGCCAGTCTGCTACAAATAAAAAAGCAGGATGCTACAGTTGCTCTGGGAACCTGGGTTCATATCTATTGAGGGCAGTATGTAGATATTCCATGCATTGATCTCACACCCTGCAATGACAGTGGACAAGAAGAGGAAGACTGTGAGCATGAGACCACTGTCATGGTCAAACTATGTTTTAGACCAAATGACATGAAAAATAATCTAGCAAGGAATACACAATTAATACGACCCTTACACATGCTCTATTTTATGCAAAACACCTCTAACCTTGGTTCGGAAATTTCTAATATTTTTCTAATATTTTTCATTTGGTTTTCTTGCTTCAAAAACTTCTATGTTTGGTCTTCAACAGTTTCTAACCCCTATTCTGAACTCTGTTATGCAACAATGATTACTCATAACTTTCATCACCTAAACACCCTTATACCCTAACATTTGATAACTTCTTACATACACTAGCAATTGGTAGCCTCACACTTCTATTCTGGGACACTTCTCCTAAATTAGTATACTGAAGGGAAGGTTTCACTCTAACTCTGGATAGTCTCATTAAAGAGTGGAGCTAAACCTTATAGGGTTAGCTTGAAAGGGGGAATGAAATCAGACCTTCTAGGGTGCTCCACTTATTCTGCTCAGTCACATCAAAACAAGAATTTGGTGGAGCATCTAAATTTAGAAGACCCTGACTAGCCTGATAAAGGCATACCTTGCTTAATTTTAGAACACTTATACTTAGTAATAGTAGTAGTACTAGTTATGTAATCAGGTACCCCATGGGGTATAAAAGGAGCTTGAAATCAAGCCCTAAATAATAAGAAACAAGTTGGAAATTGAAGTGAGAATCCAGAGTGATTCTTCCTTTTACCCCACATTTGTCTATACTCAAGTACACAGGTACTTAAGTCAGCATCCTCTGTTGACAAGACTTGCTCTTGTAACAGAACACTAGTCATCTTATTGTTAGTTAGTTTCATAAGTACACAGGTACTTACAGTCTATACTCTTCCTCACTGTTGCCAAGTAACCAGTCTTGCTACAGTACTCTATACTCTACTGAATAGGTTTGAAGGTAACAGAATATTTGTTATCTAGCACCAGCTTGTTGATAATCTACCTTGAACACTGCTTACTATCTACATTTTGTTTTAGGTTATTATTAGCTTTCAATACAAAGTACTCACTTGTAGCCCAACTTCTATCTACAGAAACTAATACTAGTTACTGTAGAATTCTTACTATATACAACTCAATTACATTCTTCACTTCAGGAGTGAATAAACAGTTTCAATCTTCCTATTTAGATTTTCGAGTCACCTCAGACTAAATAGAATTTACCCCACAAACGACTAGGTGACTAGCTTGCCTACAGAAACTCAATTCACAAGGACTGCTACACCTAGGTTAACTAGGACTGCATTCTTGTATAGTCTATATCTATACTATCTTTCCTAGTGTTGACACCACCTTGGAAATTGTGTGACTTTGAAGAAGTGATAAAAGTATATGATCATGTCTCAAAAACAGGACCACTTACATTTTTCAGGGTGATACCTTTAAAGGTAGGTTCATTGAAAAGGATTTCCTGGGGGAATGTCAACCCAACTCTGGATGAAATTACTTGAGGCAGCAGGTCTGATTAGAGGACAGCATGATGAATTTGTCTATCACTGAGATATCTCACAAAGCTGTGATCTCAGTGTTGCAGCCTATTGAAGTCTTTGAGGGTGAATTGGCTGGTGCACATGGTGTAGTAGAGGAGATGTTATCACCTTATCTGCTGTACGCATGAAATTGGAAAGGGTGATGTTGCCATAAGTTTTGTCCTTTCTGTCCTATGTTAGATTGTTGTTTACAAAGTGACACATTAGTAAAATAACCAGTTTTTAGCAGGTATAGAAGTATAGTAAGTATAGATGAATGTTGTGGTGACTTGATCTTGGGATAAATATGACTTGGACCAACTGGGGATTGAACCCAGGACCTAGGCATAACTAGTGATCTCACTCTAACCACTGAGCTATTGGTCTGTGAGTGTTCAACCAAGTGTGTGTAGTGACAAGTGGAGGGTTTGACTTGCACAGTATTGTAACTGGTTATGACAATGAATGAAATGTCTATACTGTCTATACATTTCCAAAAGATTTTAAGATTGTATAGCAATTCTTTCAAGTATAGTCTGTATAGGCTCTATAGGGTCTATAAAAGACTTGGGTAATCATAGTAATTACTATGATATTTATTACTTTAAAGCAGAATTTATAGTACTATACAGGTACATATTAAGTTGGTCCAGAATGTGTAGCACTGTTGATAGTACATCAAGTGCCTTGTTGATGCCAATGCATGGCAGCTTCAAGAAGAAAATGAAGTTTAACTTATAAGTCAGGACAAATATTAATGATCAGAGTCACAAGGTTGATGTGACAGTCATGTGATAATTTGAGCAGAGCTTGAAGTTTTTGTTGACATCTGTGACATTGCATCTTTTCTTCTCTTTGCTCTATCATCTCCCCATGTTTGCCTCAGGCTCATGCCCTTTCAAACCTTCCTCCCATATCTAATAACTACACAGACACTTTATAAACATGGTAAGGCTACTTATACACTTCCAGTCTGGAGGATTAAAGAGTGGGACCACCAGTACTTTGGGCTCAGTGCATTCTCATGGTTTCAATTATTGTTTTGTGCTAACTTTTGACTCTGTCTGCAGGCCACCCAACCTTAAACTCAAGAACCTTAGGTCAGTATCCCTCTTTTGCAGTTTGGTTTTAGTTGTGCTTCCCATTAATCCCTTGTCTATCTCAATCATCCCAAGAGACAGCAGTGGCTCATAGGATGATTGATATTTTGTTACCTCTCTGGAAGTGCTCTATTCATGCCTGCTTTCCAACCAGTATCACCCCTCTTTTAATCCTACTTTTCACCCATCCACTCCTAAACCCAATTTTTATAGGCTTCTTGTTTGACACCAGAAGGATACTAGGTAGGAATAATGACCTCATAATGTGATTAGTATATGTAGTATGTATGTACAATTGTAACAGAATTTTATTGAATAGAATGCTCTGCTTGACATGAACAAACTAGTGGGATTTTAGGAGTATAGAAAAGTATAGATGACCCAACAATGGTATGTATAGATGTATAGAAATGACTGCTATACAACTATACATTGGTATAGTGATAATGCATATCCCCCTTTTTCTATACAGCTTCAATGTGTATAGAGGGTATAGTTCTATGTGTTCTATACACTGCTATACATGTCTATACACCTCTATAAACCTGTTAGTCTACTGATGCTAGTTGACTCCTCTGGTAGCTCACTTCCTGCACCTCCTGATTCTCTACCTGCTCCAGTGCTGTTTTGGCCAGTGCATTCTGGACTAATACTTTCTTGTTAATAAACCCCTATGAGCAGGTTGAAGCTGCAATGTTGGTTCAGTGTGAATGATTCAACAGAAACAAAGGCAGCTGCAAAAAAACACAACTGAGAGGACTGATGCATTAAACAAGAGAATCATCACTGATCTTGGGGAGTACAATTCTTGTCTACAAGAGAAGAGCTTGGGAAAATGAGAGCTAGTTGCCAGCCTGGGTGTCAGACATGCACAGGTCATTGAAGAAAAACTTGCTCTCATTTTTGCTTGTTCACACTTGTCACAAATTGCTCACTGGGTGTAGGTTAAAATAAAAGAGGTTGAATTATTTTGAAGTTATTTTGAAGTTAGGCCACAAAATTTTAAAGTAATATAGATCAGATTTTGTTGGTTTTATTTTGATAGTTTATTATAGTAAAAAATATCATCAAAACAAAATCAATAAAATTGGATCTGTATTATTTTAAAATTTTGTGACTTAACTTCAAAACACCTTCAAAATAATTTACCATGTTTTATTTTAAGCTGCACCCAGTGGCTTCTATTCTTTTACCTCCACCATCAATTCCTCATCAACAAACCTTATCAGGACTAGACCACAGGATAGTCCAGACCAAACCTCCCTGATATCATCACATCACACATGCATCCATCATCATCTGATCTCATCAACTGGACCGTATTGTTGTCCCATGACAATCACCTGGATACCCTCATTGTTCCTTATTCAGAACAAAGCCTAGGACAGTACATAAATACCAGAGACATTGTAGTAACACCTCAGTTTGTCCTCTTTGTCTCTACACTGTACAACAGTAGTTCTGCACTGTATCTGAGCAACAGACAGCCAGCTCACTCTATCTCTTACCTCTTTTCACTTACAATCCATCTTTTCTCTCTCAGCTGTGTGTGCAACTTGAGTGGTTTCAGTGTTGTCAACCCAAATCTTGACAACACTCATTTTCCAACAACATGTCTTTGCTGCTGTGCTAAAGGTGCACTACATACTTTTCTGAAATCACTAGCTCACTCATGTCTTATTGTCACCAGAAATTTATTGCAACTGTCTATTCTAAGAGGAAAAGACAATATACTGACCAGAGGTATTGGTTGATTCTTACTTTTGTCTCTGCTGGCTCATCTCTTTCTCAAAGCATGTCCCTGCTGTTATGCTTTGAAAGGTGTGTTACATCTGGTTCTGTTAATGTTGCCAGCTTACTCACGCTCTGTTCCTTGTCAGAAGTCTGCTGTGAATACTTATTCCAAGTTGGCTTGGCCATGGACATCATAGGCTCTGTCATTATTGCTTCAAGGACACTGAGCATGGCATTGACACTGGTTACCCATCTATCTAATCTCTTTTATTTCATGCATGATACTAGCCTGGAATCCAAGCACTCAGCTCTGCTGAGCATTTGGAAAATCTGAGTTTAAATTTGGTGTATTCATTTAGTAAGGGCAGTCTGTTGCAGTCCATGACATAGATACCATATTTGGACCGCATATCAAGTTTCAGCAGGGATATCAAAAAAATCAGAGATACTTTTGGCTATTGTCTAGCTACATAGAAGAAGTACTCTGCACTCTTCTCAAAGTTCATTGCCAAGGATTTGAAGTGCCTTTGATACTGTGAGGAAGTCTTCTATAGTCTCGATAATCCAGACTGACGATACACATATGTGTGTATGTAGTCTGGTATTAACTTATAGGGCGGCGCGTCCACAAAGAATTATTAGATAATCTGTCTTATTCCCATGGCCACTTCAACCGCTCTGTCAAGGTCCTCGCAATTCTGTGCATGCTCAGTTGTTACTAGAGCATTCTATAGCATCAGCAACTACCGGAAATTGATAATAATGTCAAATCGTGCAAGTTCGAAGTCAAAACCCCGCAAAAATTGGCTTACAGCTAACGATGCAACACCCACCATTCCCAAACCTCCATCTATTGCCGCAGACTACCGATATCACCCATACCCAACACCTGAGTATCTTCGGATAGCCAGGAATCGTAAATTGATCTCATCCAACGAAAATTCCGTACAATTAGCTCATAATGGTGCCTCTGATGCGCCTTCCATCAATGACCTCTCACTTAGCAGTCAAATTAACAATCCTACTCTCCCTTTGGCCTCTCCGTCATCCGTCTTCCCGCCTACTTCATCTCAAAGAGTACCTTTATCGCCTATTCACAACCTTACACCCCGTACCACAATGCAAACACCATCAACTCCACAGGCTTCGAGCTCTTCTACTCCACATCCATCCAACTCTTCCGCTTTACTTTCCTCACTTCCACCTCTCCAGCCGCCCCTTAGAAAGCGAAAGAGGACTGCCAATGAGCGCTTCATCGATGATTTGGAGAAAGTGGACAATTTTCTCCAGCAGATTAGTGCCGAATTCGGTTGTTTAGGGAATTTCTTACTACTTGTGTTTTGGAGTCGTGAACATAAAAGAGATGAAGATCTACGTTCGCCTTTCCACAAGAAAGCAGTTGCCAAATTCCTGTCAGGTCAAAGCTCCATCAACGTTGCACACATTACAAATGCCATCTTCAATCACTGAAATAGTTATCCTTCTTGGCGTTCTCCCCGCAAACATGAACGTGACCTCGATTTCTCTCTCATACATGAACCAACTCAGATTGGCTTTGCTCGTTGTTCATTGCATATGTGGGCTGCTCAATTATGTGCACGTCAAGCACACCGTGATGTCTCTCTGCTCACCAAGAATGATCCCGAACACCCCGAGTACATCCCTGCAGTATTACCATCAGGCGACGTCACCTGGGATGATATCCTAAACTTTAGTCCGGCACGAACAGCAGACACTTTCAAACAAAGAACACCATTTTTATACAGTTTCTTCGAGTATCTCGCAGCCCCAAGGAAAGATGGAAAAGCTGTACAGCGAGTAAATCAACCCAATGAAATGGTAATTCTTTGCATCACCTATCTTCTTATTTCTAAACTTTCATTTAGCGTATCATTGCCTCTCTAAATCCTCTTATCGTTGGCCACAACCGAAACGTCAATGGATATCTGTCGCTTCCTATGTCTATTCATCTCTTTGCATCGCAAGTTCATCGAGATGTGAAGCGTAGCCTTTCTCAGATGGGTCTTTCTTCCCATGAATCCACCGCTCGTAGGTCTATCCTTACAATGACCAGCAAGGCCCAGGACAAAATGCAAGAGCAGAGTTTGGATGCGGCGGAGCAAGGGACTGTTGCAAAGTGTTATATCGTTGATAATTGTCAGCGATATTCAGATGTCTACGAGGGTGGAGTTTTACGGAAAAGCAAAATGAAGATTGGTAGTGCGGGAACCGCTGTAGACCTCAAAAACTGTTCCGATGATGCTTGGAACTTGCAGGACCATCTCACTCGTGTCATGAACAATCGACGTTCTACTATGACTGTCGACTGTCTTTGGACATCTATAAACTGGTCTCATCATCACGATAGCATGTCACTGCTTCTTGTCAAAACCCTTGCCGACGAAGTTGCTGCTCTTCGTTCTCACTCAAAGACTGTATCCGAACGCTTTCGTGAATCACCTATGGCTATACACTGTCTCCCAGACGACTATCGCACCTCTATTCAACCATTAGGTACCAATGCTGAAAATGAACTGGAAACCCAGGGTATGGCTCGCGTCATGACTGATTTTGATGCGCAGATTGGATACCCAGAGGAATCTGCTGAGACTACAATTGAATGGGTCGGTGGCGATGGTGCTACTTTCGCTTCAATTGAACGTGTGAAGAAGTTCCTTGCTCCTACTGCCCTTTCCAATCGCTTGACATTCCGAAATAAAATTGCAACTCCCGAAGCCTGGCATGCTAAATACACAGCCATCAAAGCGATCTCAGAAACTCATTTTGGTCCATCAAGTAGCTCCGATCCTTCTTCTCTGTCGAAATTATTCAGCTGTGTGGGGCTGAAACGACCTGCAAATCCCAAACAAGTTGATCATTATCCCATGGTACACGGGTTCAAGTTGGTTTGGACTGCTCAGATACTTGACTGTTGGCGGTACATATCTTGAATAAATATGGTCTTACATATTTATTTATTAAATTCTGCAGAGTTCTATTCAACACAGATGACCTAGAGAAGTATTTCGCACATCTCAATGATAAGGGAAATCTCCCATCATTTGAAATATTGCTTGCACATGCGGATACACTCGTGCGACAGTACATGTGCTCTGCTGCTTATGAACGTGTATTATTAACTAAGCGACAGTCTTCTCTCAAAAATCCTATTCTCAAGGTCAAAACAGGTACTCCATGGGTCTCTCCTAACGTTTTGCCTTCACAAGAACAATCTGCACAAGCCATGGAAACAAAACTCAAGACCGATGTTGCTGATTTTGACGGGGACCGCAGCCTTGCAAACTCTATTGCTTTCAAGATGCAATTTGGATCTTGGCTTTTGTTGGATCATGCTATCAAAGGTGGTGATATTGGCCGGGTAATGGAACAATTCAAGGTGTGTACTCTTGCCATAATTTGAACATCGACTGCTCAACATGATAATAGATATGGATTTTCATGTTTGCCGGCTCAAATCACCTTCAGTATACCACTTATCTTCTCGAACTCCATTGCTTACTAGAATTTGAGTCGTCACCAGAGCTCCGAACCGCCATTCTAAACAATTACCTGGTGAAATTTGGCATAGAAGCTCAAGAACGTGACTTAATGCAGGAGCATCACGTAGGCAAGCTTGAAGATATGGTTGAAAGGTCCGGAGGTAACTTCGACGATCCTTTTTATCTTGAAACCATTGCACCGAATGTCGACAAAATGATTCATGTCAATCGGGCGTTCACCACTGCATTTGATCTCAGCCTTCGTAAAACTTCACATACATCCCCCCACATGAAGCCTGAGCTTCGCATTCTCCTCAATCACTTTAAGGAAAGCGAACTACATAGATTCCGAGCTGGACGTTCCTATCCCGGTCACATCGCTTCTGATATACTTTCTGAAGGCTATTCAAAACTCGGTACTGGTGGAAAGCTAGCATCATTCATCCGAGAAAGTTGTAACAAAGCGAAGTTTCTGACAGCAATTCAGAAAGAAAAAAACCGTTCCAATACGATTGAAGACAACGACATCACAATGGCAATGACTCCGACATTCACTGATACGGCTATCAACCTCAATGATACCCTGGAACCGAATTCAGATAGCGACAACAGTAGCGAGAACAGTGATGATTCTGATACTGATACTGATCACGAGCAATGGGAAGGTCAGCCAGTTACCATGGAATATGGTAGTCGGCGTAGAGATGAGGCAGAAAGCAGCTCTGAAGGGGAAGATGACGAAGGTGAAGGTGAAGAAACAGAGTCTGGCAGTGATGATGATTGGTCCGAATTCGATGATTAGATGGTGAGTTTACTTTACCTGTGCTAAACTCTTTTACGCCTGATTGGCCCCATTTCTGCACTAGCATCAGCCATACTTTGGAGAGCTTGGCGCGCACGCCTCGAACGTTGTGTACTCTGATTTTCAGCATTATCACTTGAGGCAGTCACTATCTGGTTTTGCCGAGTACTACGATTGGTGGACTTGTTGGATACGTCAGTAACAACTTTCGATGGTGAGGATGGAGGGTCGGGAGTAGGAGAGCGTGAGGTTGAAGGTGAAGTTGTTTTAGACTGAGACTCGGATTCAGAATGTGTAGTTCTTCGGGCATTGCTTCGTCGTAATTGTTTTGCTTTTCGTTCTTCTGCTTCTTCAGAACGCCGTTCATGTATAACCTCCTGGAATGAGTGAAGAAATCTCCAGAGCTGCTCGGATTTTTGTTCAGCGAACCTCCAAGAATGCATAGCAAGCAAAGAGACAAGCTCGTCCTTGCATTTGATAACAAGAAATTTGTTCAAGATATCATCAATAAGAGAGTCGGAAAAATACCAGGCAATGGGATAGTTTGAGAGCGAGTAGTCAAATGGTTCGAACTCACTCCAAACCACGTTTCAGAAGTCTAGCAGCCACATCCGCATGCTTTCCTTTTCCTTCTTTCCAAGATTGTTTTTCGATTTTCGAGGGTTAGGGGTTTTTTTGAGAGGAGGTGGAGTTGGGAGCCATGTAAGGGCTGGTGAAGATTCTGGGGGAAGGAATTCATATACTTTCCCGTAACGCTCAGTGCAGAGACCGCAATAAACCATCCGATTCGCGTGAAAGCAGTCTAGCACTTGGGAGTCAACAGGTGGATTCCCATAGTAGACATTGAGATTGGAAGCGTAGCATACACTCTCAGTTAGAAATGATGCTTTCTCGACAGATATGGTATCAGTGGTTGAATCCTTTTTGGGCGAAGCGTTCTTTTTTGATGACTTTGTATTGAGAATATAGTTGGGATCGTTATGGGCTTTATTTATGATGGTTTTAAGCAATCGAACAAAATGAGTGGACACTGGCATCAAACCTTTGATAATCTCTTCAGCCGAATTCAGCAGCTTCGTTGATACAAGGGCGATTCCTCGACAAATAGTGTTCGGATCCCTCCCAACACAACCACAACCTTGCCAAAAATCATTCAATGTAGATGGGAACCCAAAGGAAATGCTGTCAAGAAGCTTTTTCCGATTCACACCTTGTGTAAAGCCAGGAGTAGCAATGACGAGCTGGAGATATGGATCGGAATCAAGAAGGTTAAATGTTTCACGATTATAGTCATCAGGACAGAGACTGTGATACATGCGCATCCGTCGAAGGCGATTGAAACTCTCTGGTATAAAGTCCCAAAGGAATTCATAAATAGCATAAGCTTCGGGAATCGTATTCGTGTGAATTACAGTTTTCCGACCTTGACGCAGATAATCGAGAAGGCAAGTGTACTTAGAAAGTCCCCGAACCTTATTTAAGGGTGTTATAGCAATCTGGATGTTGGGACGTTCATTTGAACGTCTTATAAGGCGATAAGAGCTTCCGAGCATGCCGAGAGACTGACAAATGGCGGTTGTGGAAGCACCAACAGCGGAAGTAGCTGTCAATGAAAGAACGGGTGTATGTTCAGGAATGCAGCCTCGAGCAAAGGATCCTATAGTTTCGAAATATGGACGGAATTTTGGACCCCAAGAGAGAATCAAATGTGCTTCGTCTACCGTGAAGAGAATGAGGTTCGATCTAAAGGTCGAATCCTGGATGATTTGGCTCCACTCAGGTCCGGCCAAATGCTCTGGGTCAACGCAGATTATGTTCCAAGTCTTGCATTCGCAAATAAGGCTCTCGAGGTTTGTTTTGTCCTTTCGATATACGGTGATGTTTTCGTGGCAGTAGGAAAACCCAGGGATATTAAACTGCTCGAGTTCGTGTATCTACAGTATCGGGATAAAACTTATACTTATGTGATTTGATGGAGAAATTAAGTCAACTTACAAGATTAGTTGCTAGCGCTTTGGTTGGTGTAATAACTAATACAACAGGGTGAGAACGACTCGGAATGGGTGTTCGAAATGAAGGATAACTGTCTGGATGTTGCGAGAGTTCGAGGTGTACGAGAACAGGAATTATATACAGCGCAGACTTTCCTTCACCAGTCGCAGCAATCGCAAACAAGCTTTGACGGTTAAGAATGGTGGAGATTGCATCTAATTGCCATTCCCGTAAACCATCTGGCCATTGAGGTATGCAACGAGAAACAATGTGTTTTATGATTGCTAGCCCTTCTGTGCTTGACCAGTCATTAGTGTGAGTCATTATACAGATGCATAAGGTGTTTTCGAATAAAGGAAAGGACAGAAAAGAGAGGGAGACGACAAGACGCGGTCAAGCGCTGACGCGTCGGTGTGGCAGTGCCAAGTGGATTACATAATAACTCTCTATGGCTGTTCGACCTTGTACTTTGACACCAGACTAAGTCTTCTACTAGAATCTGGAATAGACATAGTGACTTGATTAGACACAATAGGCTAAGAAACTTTTTTGGGTGACTGAAACAGGTCTGAAAATAAGTGGATTCAGTAGAGTTCTGAAATACTTGACAGAAAAAGAAAGTAGGATCAACTGGTTTGTCCTGTTTCCATCAATGTTTCCAAAATCCTACTGATTCTTCCTATTTTCATATTTGTTTAGGGCAACTGAAAGAGATTCCAAGCTGCTGTGAGATGCAGGTTCATATTCTTGGACATCCAGGTCAAGCACAGTGTCTGGGAAGTTGTTGCATGGTAGCATTTCACAAGAGTATAAGTCATAGATAAAACAACAACTACATTAGCGATGATATCGCTGAAATTTGATACGCGGTCCAAATATGGTATCTATGTCAAGGCCCGCAACGGACCGCCCCTCGCTAAATGAATACGCCAAATTTAAACTCAGATTTTCCAAGCTCTGCTGAGTGCTTGGTTCCCAGGCTAACATAATACATATGTACAACACATTCCGACATTGTAGCCTTTGATTATGTACATACGCTGCTATACATATTTTTCTATGGGAATTGACAAGTATTGAAGTAAATTTGAGGAAGATTACTGAAATGATGGCCGGGCCGGAAGGGAAAACTCGGAAGGTATCCGCACGCGGTGCCATAAAATTGCGACTCCGGCAGATTACGCTGTCACCTCTTCAACCTTTCCTGCTTGCATCTGGAACAGGCCATCCGGTCAAGCTTCCCTAGATTCTCTTTTTCTACTTTATTCTATAATGTCTAGCCCTATTCCAGGAAAATGGGATGCCAGGTATGTTTCCTAATTTTTTCTGCTCGCCACGTCTAACCATGCTCTTTCAAGGTATCTCGGACCTGTGCCTCATGATTCGTCCTACTACGCCAAGTGTATGCTTGGTGGTATCCTTGCCTGTGGTATCACCCATGCTGGCATTACTCCTCTCGATGTCGCAAAATGTAACATGCAGGTAGGCGACGCGCTTCGTCATCTGTAAAATTTTCTTCATACGTCTCTTCCTCAGGTCAACCCCACGAAGTACACCGGTCTTGGCCAAGGTCTCAAACTTCTCGTAGCAGAGGAGGGAGCCAATGGTATCTGGAAGGGTTTCGGACCTACCTTGGTCGGATACTCGATGCAGGGCATGTTCAAGTACGGTTTGTACGAGGTGTTCAAGGATCTCTACATGAACATGGCCGGCCAGGAGATATCAGAAAAATACAAAGGCGCTATCTGGCTCGCTGGCTCAGCGTCCGCCGAAGCCTTTGCCGACGTCGCCCTCTGTCCCCTGGAAATGACCAAGGTCAAGATTCAGACGAGCCCTACCGGTACCTTCCCCACTGCTTTCGGTGCTGCTCTGTCCAAGATGAGCGAACTCAAGGTTGAAACCCGTTATCCTTTCGGTTCCCTTGTTCCTCTCTGGTCCCGCCAAGTATGTATTATATTTCCCAGCACAAACTGATACTGACGAACGTGCGTGTTAGATTCCCTACACTATGGCCAAGTTCTACTTCTTTGAGAAGACTGTGCAACTGTTCTACACTCACGTCCTCACCAAACCCAAGGAGACTTACTCCAAGGTCACTCAACTTGGTGTCACCTTTGCCTCTGGTTACATTGCTGGTGTTGTTTGTGCCATTGTTTCTCATCCTGCTGACTCGCTCGTGTCCCTCCTCGGAAAGGCTGAGAACAAGGGCAAGTCCGTTGGTCAAATCACCAGCGAGGTCGGCATTGGAACTCTGGCAACCAAGGGTCTTGGAACTAGGGTGTTGATGATTGGTACCCTTACTGGTTTCCAATGGTGGATCTACGACAGCTTCAAGGCTTCCATGGGCATGGGCACCACTGGCGGCAAATAGACGGCTGTTCACCTCCCCAAAACCATGATTCTGTGATAGTGAGTGTCGTTGCAGTTGCCAGCGAACAAAATCTGATGCGTTTTCGTAGGAGAATTGTAGCGCAAATATTATTGTGTTTGGAGATACAACTTATTTGATACGAGACGTCTCTAGTACCTATACTTCCACTTCTCTGTCTGCTATACCTAGATTCAATGGAAGACGCTTTAATACTTGTAATTTTGGAAAGATTGAGCTGCTGAGTGTAATTGCAAGACGAATAGTCAGCTTGTGATTGGGTCGTTCCCGAATTGCGCCGAATCGCGTCGAGGAAGGTGTCACAAATTGTGTGACAGACTTATACTCACTTGACCCGTTCTCTCCCCGAAAAACAACCAAAAAATGTTGTCGTCGAGGCTCTCCACAGGAGCCTTCAGGAAGGCTGGCTCGATGGCAGCGTCCCGCTCGACGTTCCTGCCCTCGACCAAGGCAAGTCGGCCTTTTCACCGTCTATTCGATTCGTTAACCAACGTGTCGCACATTCCTTACAGGTCCGTTTCGCATCTTCCTCCTCCTCTTCCAATGCGTTCGAGGTGCGTTTTCCGTGTTTTCTGTCGAGCACAAGGTCTCAAGAGTCGTTTCTAGTCCTTCATGAACTCCCGTGCGACCCTTGCCTCGGTGTCGTTATTTACAGCTGGCACAATTGCTTGGTATACGCACCTCTACGGTACCCTACCTTTCCTCGGTGAGGTTCATGCCAGTCACCTGAGCGATGAGGGTCTTCACCCACCCAAATATCCCTGGCCTCACAGTGGTTACTTCGACTCTTTTGACCACGCAAGGCAAGTATGTTTCAGTATCCCAACCTGCATTCTTCTGACGTGACTTGCTATCAACCCACAGTATTCGCCGAGGATACCAAGTTTACCGTGAAGTCTGTGCTGCTTGTCACTCTCTCGACCGTATTGCCTGGCGTAATTTGGTTGGTGTCTCGCATACCGTTGATGAAGCTCGTGCCATGGCCGAGGAAGTCGAATATCAGGACGGACCCAACGATGAAGGAGAAATGTTCATGCGTCCTGGAAAGCTAGCGGACTACATGCCCGCTCCTTATCCCAATGAAGAAGCTGCTAGAGCTGGAAATGCCGGTGCTTTGCCCCCCGACTTGAGTTTGATCGTGAAAGCGCGTCACGGTGGTGCTGTGAGTTCTATGGCGTACTGGCGTGCGTTCGCTTTATTGATTGTGTACTAGGACTACATTTTCTCTCTCTTGACCGGTTACATAGACCCACCAGCTGGTGTCGAGATTCGCGAAGGCATGAACTACAATCCCTTCTTCCCTGGTGGTGCCATCTCTATGGCTCGCGTACTTTTCGACGGTCTGGTCGAATATGACGATGGTATGTCTTTATTTGCGATCGGTGTTTATGCGCTTTAGACTGATTGTCTCGGCCGTTCTGCAGGTACTCCTGCCACGACTTCCCAGATGGCCAAGGATGTTGTCACTTTCCTGAACTGGGCAGCTGAACCCGAGCACGACGAGCGAAAGAAGACTGGAATTAAGGCTGTCATCCTGTTCTCTACCCTCTTTGCTCTCAGTCTCTACACCAAACGCTTCAAGTGGGGTCCCATCAAAAACAGGAAAATTCGTGAGTTTCTATTGGTTAATACTCTTTATGAGTTGAAAAATAACTCGGATCACTTTCATCAGTGTACAACCCTCCGACTGACAAGACGGGACACTAGAGGTAGAAATAGGACTAGTCGTCGATTAGATAGTCTTAAACTTATAATTTGCGATAATGGATTTTATACTTGTTTCCTCGAGCCTTGATTTGGCCATGTTAGTCTCCCAGGGTATAGTCCCTCGGCTGTCGACGATTTTGTTCTCACTGTTAGCTCTCATCTATTTCTGAACTCTCATTTCCACATCATGTCCTCTTCCTCCTGGCCTCCTCAACTCAAGTGCGTTACTCCTATGACAACGGAAGTCTAATCTAAACCACCTTCGCAGAGACTGGGTTGCCAAGTGCTTAGGGCAAATGACGGAAAGTAATCGCAAGGAAGCACAAGATGAACTAAGACAGGTAATTGCTGATGCTTTTGCGGCACACACTCTCTGGACGACGGATTGGGATGGTGTTCAATTACAAAGGTGCCCTTTGTCACTGTAACTGTCTTCACGCTACTCAGTTGCACGTTTTCAGTCTGTTACCAAAACCAGCACCTACACTTGGCAAACGCAAATCGTGCGTGGGCTTTCATTTTTATTCTTGCTCCCTCTCACGATTCCTTCATCTACAGAAATGACAGTCCACCTGCAAACAAAAAGTCAAAAAAATCCACCGTCAAACAAGTTACCTCAGGAACAGCCTCTCTCGACCTAAATGACCAAGCAGCTCTCAATAGACGGGCGGAACGTTTCCAACGGGAACATGAAATAGAAAGACAGAAATCTCTCAACGGTGGTCAGGCTTCGCTCAAGGCAAATTCTCGCAATGCTCATCTGTTCAATCATTCTCGGACCGGGATTTACTCGCCTAGTCGGTCGGCTTCGCCCTATGGTGTGGATGAACCAGAGGCAGATCCGGTAGGTGCTGTGTAGATTGTTGGAATTGTGACTCACACCATCGCCCTGGCATTAGAATGTTATAGATTGGGATCGCTATACGATTGTCGGGACTTCGCAGGAAATATTTAAGGATTACCTTCGGTTAACATCGGTACGGGTTTCTTTTTAGTCTTGTCTGTTTCTTACTTTCCGTACGCTAGGAACCTAAACCTGAAACTATTCGACCGTACCCTGTACTGCAAGAGACTTTGAAGCAACTCAAGAACCGATGGAGAGAAAAATGTTCATATGCGTGGATATGTAATCAACTGAAGAGCTTGCGTCAGGATCTTACAGTGCGTTGCTTCTTCATTTTGCTTCCAGCGTTTTCGTAGCAGCATCACCCTTCAGGTTCAACGAATCAAGAACGAATTCACAGTGCAAGTATACGAAATACATGCCCGAATGGCCCTCGAAAGTGTGAGTCATATGCTGAGAGTCCTGCATACGATCTAAACGGGACGTCTAGAACGACATGGTCGAATACAACCAATGCCAAGCAACATTGAAATCGCTTTACGAACTTGGAATTCCAGGCAAAGTTGAAGAATTTACGGCATATAGGATTTTAATGCTGCTACACGGTCGCAACAGAAGCGGTATCTTTGTGCAACCTGAGCACCCTAGCACGCACTGATTTTGCTTTTTTTAGAATTAAATCTTTACGTAGGTCAACTAACGCCCAAACAAAAAGCAGATCCAGCTGTTCGTCATGCTCTAGATGTTCAGAGGACACTGGCTATGGGCAACTATCATGCACTTTTCCTTCTTTATCTCAACGCACCGAACATGGGCGCATACATCATGGACCACTTCATTGATCGAGAAAGAGTTAGAGCAATGATGGTCATCACTAGAGCGTACGTTCGTATCTCTCTGGCCGTGGTCATCAGGATTTGATACTTTTCATTTAGTTATAAATCCATTTCCCTCTCGTTCCTTGAAAAGGAACTAGCATTCGATGACCTCGATGCTACGCGAGTATTTCTCGAAAGTCATAAATCCGCTTATTTCACAAACCCTCAGGCTCCCGACACGGAGAAGAATCTTGATTGTAAATCTGCAATATCCTACCTTGCTCAATCGTACGAGGGAAAGTACCGCAGGGTCGGAATCAAGGGCGCAATATAGCACGTCTATTACAGACAGACACAGGCATCTACGGTTCCCCGAGTTCACGGGTTGATTTTTTCAACACGAACTTCACGAACGTATCGTCGTACATCTTCACATCTTTGAATTCGGTCTCTCGCGGAATCCGCAGTGTTCCTTCGTTAACAGGCTTCTCTTTAGACCGCTTCTTGCCGTTCTTGCGAATAATTATGTGACTTATTCCTGATCGGCTGTTGGTGTGGTTGGTCGGTACTCAAAATCAACCGGTATGGGCAGCGTCAAGCTTCACTTTCATGTATCAATATATGTCTACATATCATCAAGATAATACTATAAACCCTGATTCTTGTACTCATGCTGAGAAACGGACACATCGTCAGTGTCGGGGAGAGTACCAAAGCTTGAGCGAAAGCCAACTCTAAGCACCCGAATTTGTCGGTTGCCGCCAAAGTCAACGTCACTTGCGAGTTGAAGTACTTCGCTCATATATCATGCAGAATAAGTGCGATAGGATATCAGGTCCAACCTTGACTAGAAACACTGCTTGTCGCCTAGCTCGCCGGCTTTGATGGTTGTCTCAAAAGCTCGTCTAATAAAGAAGCGACCTTTTCTTTGCATGACTCCTTCTCTTGCTGAACAGCTTTCACCTCCGCATCTCGTCGGTGAGCGATTTGCGCTTCATCAGACAGAAGCAGAAGCAACTTCATAGAGTGTGTGATAGACAAGAGCGAGTTTGCCGCTCGAATCTACTCGAATAAATTTCGTCAAGTTTCCGTTGATATAAATTGGAAGCTGACCATAGCTTCTGCTCTCGACTGGGCTTGAAAAGACTCTTGCGCGATACGAAATTTATCCTTATCGCCAATCTATACAACGATGAGCAGTACATAGTGGTAGAAGAATGCTTTACTCACAGAAGCCAGACTAACGAGATCAACCATACCGTCCACCAATGTTTCTACTTCAGCATCGACTTTTTTATTCCACTCTTCTTCAATAGTATCCAGATACTCTGCGGAATTTTGGTCTACAAGTGCTTGAGGAATGCCTCGCTGCAGGAGAGTTGCAATAGGTAGTGCTGAAGGTCGAGAAACATCGGTCTGGGGTACCTCGGCCATGAAGTCAAGATGCGAATCGCATTTAGCTTACTAATTAGATAAAACGTGGGAAATCGTTAACACTAATAACAGATCTTGTAAAGGATGTAGAGCAAACAATGTATCTAGACTCCCTAACGACGAATGCCACAAAAATAGTGTCTCTTTGTCTTACCGAGTCATCGTCACTCTCCTTGCCACAACGACTCAAACCTAGGCCTGTCTCTGACCAGGTAGTGAGGAAAAGGCAGCCTGCTCAAGTGGTCTAACACAAATAAATTTAAGTTCGTTGGTCTCCGTCAAAGGTCCCTCAAGGCACCTTTGCTGAAAATTGCGGTCTCCAAAAAAGGGGTGTGGGGAATTATCGTTGTATTTCTGCTTTGCACCTCATCCCCATCCTGGGTTGGAAGGAATTGGGGGAGCTTGGAGAACCTTGACTCTCTTGCATTTCCACCAACAGTCTTTGATTCTCTGTGCAACCTGAAAGAATATCTTGAAGCATTTCAGAAAGGGCGGGATGACTTCAGAATCTGAGAACCTGAATTGGCGAGACAACGGGACGTGGGTAGCACTGTGGCTGAGAAAGGCTAGAATAATTTGGTTTGAAGGCCCCTCGATAGCCGTAATAATCAATGACGATGCACGTCCCTGTTCTTCGGTCTGGAAAAGCACGTCAGTCGAAGGTAGTAGGCTTTGAGAACTCTCATATTTTCAGCTTCCGTTTCAGACAGTGGAGAGTATTTCCAGCACTCGCACTCCCCGAGAAAGTGGCAAGAGACGTGATCCTAAAGTAAGGAACCCTCATTCCCAATAGCAGTCTCTTAGAAGTTCTACTGACCAGGTGCTCCAGATCATGGAGCGCTGTCAAAAGTTTGACTCCATCACTCGCTTTCTGTAAATTCAGCTGGCGCAAAGTACAACCAGAGCGCTCCAGTATACCCAAAACCGCATCTATTATCTGCAAGTCACTCAATCCCGGAACCGTTAGGTTTTGGAATATTTGGCTCAGACGAGAAACGTCATGCTCTTTCCTTGTGTAGGTCAGACCAAGTTTTGGAGCTTGACAGTTCCACATTTGTGAAAGGTAGACCTAGTGAAGCGGAGTAATGTAACTGACATTCTGTCAGCGATACCATCCGCTTCAAATCGCTGAATATATCAGCATTGTGAGATCTGTACTGCGACTTTGTGACTCCGGAGAATTTACCAGATAATTGGACTTATTTGACAGAAATGAATTTGGAAGGATAGCTGCACATTGGGGATACACTTCACGTAGAAGCAAGTTATCTTTGGTGCGAATTCAAAGGTAGTGATTCAATGGGCTGATGTACGTGGCTTCCCATAACCTGGAAGTTGACAGCGCCATTCGCACATATACGTTCAGAGTCACTGAGCCTCCGACGGATGAAGGAAGGGCAGCGAAGACTGGGACGCTGAGGCACAGGAAAGCTCGATGAGAATTGGCGTAGATGAGAGAGGTCTATAGTGCCTGCATCGAGATACTCCTGGACAGATTTTTAGCCGGTGTTTTGTCCAAGTTCAACCCAGTGTTAGAGTAGACTTTTGGTATGGCGAGAACAATACTTATCTCTCCGGCGTCCACAAACCTGTCCGAGAGCCCAAGGCATCTCGCTCGAGGTCAGCAGATTGGTTTCTGCAGTGCATAAGAATGTTTCCTGGAGCAGTTCGCGAGGAAGACGTCGAAGCGGATGGAGAACAGTCTTGTAATCCTCGATGTAGCATGAAATGTCTAGATAAGAGAAGTAATCTCATGTAGTTTTTCGATCCTCGCATTAGCATCAGATACACAGGCTTCCGCTAAACGAAGGGATAATTGAGGAGCAGCGACAGAAGGATAATTTTGTAGTAGGGGATCCGCTGTGGTCACTGGTTTGATGACTAAATGGGAAATGAAGCCATAATGATACTGTAGTGGCGACCTGAGTACCGTCAAACATACCACAACGGTGTTCGGCAAAGCCGACTACCAGTCTACAGACAGCCGCATCGACAGCACGCATGCACGGAATGCATTCCTGCCGGGGCTACTGTGGAAGATACGTCCTGCTATCAAGTTTCAACCGTGTTTCTGGATCACAACTTTTACTTGCAAAGTGCCATCACGTGTGCGAGCCACGCTCTCAAAGGCTGTCCAACACTAGATACTCACGGCTACCGCATTTTGTACCCTTTCGACTTCTAGATCATCTATTCACAGTTCGTAATGTCTTCTTCAGATAAAAGTCGCCCGAAACGCTCAGAGGTAATGCAACCTTTCTCAATTTCCTTCACCCCGCTCGCGTTGACGTCACTGACAGAAACTCGCGTACGAAGAATGGGAAGATGTCTCCGAACCCCATTCAGAAGCCGAAAGTACTGATCTCAAGACGTCCTCCCCAACAAACCGGAAAAGTACAATTCGTGTGGTCAGTTCAGCCCGTAAGCACAGACTCGTAAAGGACAAGAGCTCGCATGCGACACTTTCGAGGCGCAATCACCGTCCTACAGCTCCACCCAGGCCTTGGAAGGAAGACATACTCGCAGACGGCTGGTTTGACAACCTTGTTCGCGCTTTATGGAATGTCCTGATGTATGTTGTCAATGTCTGCGTTGGGAGTTTTAAACTCCTACTGCGACCGCTTTCAGTCCTTCTTTTCCTTTTCCTTTTTGCGGTCATCTTTGGCAGAGTTGTCAATACATTCAAGGCTGCCTTGAGACCGTTTTGTTTCATTCCTGGGATAAGTTCCACAGTTATGTGCCTTCCAGATCCTCCAACGGTCATCGGTTCTCCCAAGCAAGCTCGCAACAAAGGTCCACAATGGGCTGACTATCCCAAATTAGTTGATGTACAAAACTCCTTTGAACGATTGTTGGATGACTCTGTCGGAGGCTCAGGGCTCGCATTGGACATTAAGAAGGCAGAGATGGCAACCTCAGACCTTGTCGTACTTGTTCGCTTCAGCGAATTGACAAGCAAAGATCTCTTGGGTATGATTGTTCTTTGTTTTGTTCGAGCCCGCTGAGCTGATGTGACTGATTATAGCCGAGTCTCTGACTAAATTTGTTCAAGATGCCCGCAAGACAGGAAGGGGATTACAGCGACTAGGCTCGAAGGTAGGAGGAGCCGTCGATCAGTAAGTCGTGTCTTTGTTTTGAGATGACGAAATACTCAATTCTGTACTCCAAGGATTCTCGCCGTCAACGACTATGCTCTTCATGCAATTCAGGCAGCTCAAGACAGAGATCGCTCTCCATTATCTGTCCGCTCGCTTGTCCCTTTTCTTCCCAAGACCTCTCCCGACGTGGTTTTGAAAACGTTCACAGAAACCATGAACGTACTATCGAGCAGCATAGGACGTCTTATAGTGGAAGCCGAGGTTCAAAGGGCCAATCTAGAGAGACTTGAAGAACATTTGGCTGTTATTCATGAGCTGGTCTCCCGGGAGGACTCCAACATTTCTGCTGCCAGAGCTGAACTTTTGGCGTACCTCTGGACACATTTGGGTGGTCATCAAAAAGAAATGAGAAGTTTTGATGATCACCTCAAATTGCTCAAGGGCCTGGCAGATTACAGAAAGAAAGCACTCATCCATGTTGTTTCAGCTCTCCAAACTCTGCACGCGTTAAGTGATGACATGGAGGATATTCGGGAGCGGGTAACTGGACCCCTGCTCGTGGGTGGCCATATCCCATTGGACGTCCATATGAAGAGCATCAGCATTGGCTTGGAAAGACTGCAACAATCTAGGATTAATGCAGCAAAGAGAGAGGAGGATACTGTAAAGAAGGTCCTGGGCATTGAAGATTAGTTGCACTGTTTACTCCTGTATCTGTGTTGTGTGTATTTAAGCTGTTCTGAATCTTTCCGTTCATACTTGCGAAACAAAGAAAATGGTTGTGAACTGGTCTGTGCGTGGATATTCTCGGAAGATGCCGACGAGTACAGGGCATGAGTCAGGAGTATAAAAGCGCCCTCTCCTCAATCCCGAACCACCAACTGCCCGTTCCTTGCGGTCGTTGTCGAATATAGTTGATAATGAGTAACAAAACTGTGGTGAGCATGAGCTAATGCATCTCTGCTCCTGCATGCCTGGCAGCCTGGTAGTAATTTTCTTGTGTTTTTCTTTCTGGAGCCCGGAATCTATCGTGCTGTCATCGACGAGGTTATTACCTCGATAAAGGCTAGTCTCCATCCTCTTTGTTCACAAGCTCGCTTATCAAGAGATAAAGGGGGACTTCGAAAAGTTTGACGTATCTGAAGAGATCCTTGCTGAGCTGCAACATGTATGCTTCCATGTTGACCGTTTCCTACGCACCTTTCTTACCACTCGTTGCAGAAATGGGAGAACAAAGTAATACAATCCCGAGTGGCCGACTTTGAAGTTGCCGCGCAAGCCCCGACATCTACAATACCTCCTCAACATACTCCATATCCAGCTCATCCTCATGCACATCTGTATTCCGGTGCTCATTCATATCCCGCCCTTACTCATTATGCGCCTCATACACATGCGCCTGGAGTAAAAGCCGAACCTCTGGATCCTCGTTACATGCTTAATCCTTCTCACCAAATGGTTTATGCAGTGCCATCGCTACCTGGCCCACAAGTCAATGGGCTCTCTCGACCTCCTGCTCCAGGCGGCCAAACAAGTGTTTTGTCCTTTCCGCCCGGGCCACCGCAAACGTCGGCCACTCCGAATGGTGCTAACGGGAACTTGAGTACATCGGGCATACCTTTAGGGAGACCTTACATCCCGCAAGCTGCTGCTTCAGGGGCTCCTTCAGCGACCGTTACTGCATCAACTTCGACTACACCTGCCCCCACACCTGCTACCACTTCACATCAATCCCAAAAGCCAGGCGGTGGCGGCTCAGGGGGGCGTATTCCCCAGCTCGATGGACCATCGGAAGATGATTCGGATGAAGACTCAAGGACACCTCCACCCCTCCCATATGTTCCTCGGCCAAATCACCCTTCGCTTCCTCAAGTACAACAGCAATCACAGGCAAGTTCTAGTGCTGTCGATGCAGAGGCTATCAACAGCGATTTGGACGATTCAGATATCGATGATGAGGAAGACGAGAAGGAAGAAGGGACAGGAGTTGATTCCGATATCGTCTTTTGTACCTACGAAAAGGTAAGATAGGACTTTCTTCTTTAGTTTGTTACTTATCATGTACGTTTAGGTCACGCGCGTGAAGAACAAATGGAGGTGTACGTTCAAAGATGGTATTATTCATGTGAATGGAAAGGATTATCTCTTTGCAAAATGTAATGGGTATGTGGTTGCTTTTCGACCTTTTCTTGGTCAACATTGATCTGGCAATGATTACGAATTTTCACCCTATTCTATGATTGGCTTGGTGATTGTAACTTTGCCATGATATGCCATTACAACGGTATCTGAGCCAGATCGAATTTCTGATATTTTGTGAAAAAGTTCTTGTTACTAATAATGTTTTCTTTCCAGGGAATTTGAATGGTGAAAGACCCCAACAAAGTCGGTGAGACTTCCTTGCCAGTCTGCTGGATCCAAGTGTTACTAACAATAATTCCAAGGAAGACGACTCGTTCTTCCAAGTGACAGTGTGGCCGGGACTCCGTTCCACTGGAGCTCCTTCCTGACTTTTACGTCTTGACGATTGCGTTCTCAATACTCTTCCCGCAATTGCTTCATTAACCTGCACAAAATTTTATTGTATATCCATACTCATTACTTTTCATACAATGCATGTACCTACAGTATGTAGTAAACAATATATAAGTATATACAATCACTGTTGTGGTTTAAGGAGGTCCGTCCTGGTAACAAGCTGCCAACTTACAGGTCGGGGCTCCGGAGGCGAACTACCAAGACGAGTGGGGATTGTTTGCAAGTCGATCCGGTGCCGCGGCAACGGAATTCCGCTCCGTTATAAGAACCTTGAGCTTATGTTGAGGTTTGCACGTCCAGTTTGCTCGTCTGTTCGCAGAATGTCGACCGCTCAATTCAAGCAGGCTCCTCACAAGCTCCTTGTGTGAGTCCTGTCACTTTGTTATTCATCAGAAGCTCATCAAACTATAGCATTCCAGGCCCAATCGAAGTTTCCGATGAGGTGAGCCTCAGCTCTTCCCCGCTTTCACTTTTGTTCACCTCACCTAGGTTCTATACGCCAATGCACACCCTTCAATGTCCCATGTGTCTCCCGAATTCGTTCCAGTCTTTGGTGATTGTATCCGTATGACTCGGTGAGTGGCTACCCGAGTATTTCATACCGAAACTGGACGCTAATTCTGTGTAGAACTGTCGTCGATACCACCGATGGTCAACCATTCCTGATCGCAGGTTCCGGCACCTTGGGTTGGGACCAGGCGCGTCGTATTTTTTACTGTTCCTGTTCCGATCGCGCTCATCCTGTATCGAATCCAGGTAGCTGCCAACCTCATAGAACCAGGCGAGAACGCGCTTGTCCTCCATAGTGGCTACTTTGGTGATAGTTTCACTGACTGGTGTGTTCCGTCCTTTCTTCTCCTAGCATTTGCTAACACCTTTCACTATCAAAAGTCTCGAAACCTATGGTGCAAAGGTCGACCAAGTTAAAGCTGAAATCGGTGCTGCTGTCAGTCAGGATGCGATAGAAGCTGCACTAAAGCAGAAGAAATACAAAATTCTCACTTTCACTCATGTCGACACATCCACGGCCGTTCTTTCCGACGCCAAAGCTATTGCGGCGACTGTCAGGAAGGTTTCCCCCGAGACTCTTGTATGTTGATTTTTCCTATTCTTGTTCAGTTGCTTATATTCATTTAGGTCGTTCTCGACGGTGTCTGTTCCGTCGCGTCCGAAGAGATCCATATGGACACTTGGGATATAGACGTCATCTTGACCGCTTCTCAAAAAGGATTGGGCACACCTCCTGGTTTGAGCATTCTCGTAGCAAGCAAACGTGCCATGCAAGTATTCGAGTCTAGGCAGAGTCGACCAGCATCGTACTATGCCAGTTGGAAAAAGTTCGTAATTCTCTTTATTTCTACGAGTGTATCGACCTTACTATCTTTTCAATTCTGTAGCTGGCTCCCAATCATGCGCGCCTATGAATCCAATCAACCTGCTTATTTTGCCACACCTCCCGTTAATCTTATCTACGCATACCACGCTTCTCTAAGTTCCATCACAAAGAACACTTCCATCACTCTGGCAGAGAGGTACGCGTTGCACAGGGAAGCTAGCGCGAGAGTGAAGAATGCCGCAAAGGAGTTGGGTGTGAAGCAGCTCCCATTGAAAGATAGTGAGGCTGCGAATGGAATGACTGCGGTTGGTGTTTTTTTTTAGTTTTTGCTTGATCGATGAATGACCTTCAATAGCTCTACTACCCGGAAGGTTTGGCTGCCGGTGACATTTTGCCTAGATTGGTGAAGAAGGGTGTCGTTGTTGCCGGAGGCTTGCATAAAAACATCAAGGGTAAGTTTGTTCTTTTTTTGGCCTCGGACATTAGCATGACACGTCTTTCTTTTAGACAAGTACTTCCGTATAGGCCATATGGGCATAACCGCCGTGGAAAAGGACCGTCAAGACGTTGACAAGGTTATTCAATCTTTGAAAGAGACTTTGGAAGAGGCTAGGGCAGAAAAGAAGTAAATTGTCAAGTTGCGAAATCGGAGAGGGTATTGAGGCCAAACTCTAAGTTATGGTAAGGATTCAAGTTGCAGGAACGGAAGGAAGGGAGACCAAGAATAGCCCGTTAATTGATGTGCACCGGAATGCGCGTTCAAGAAATGTAGACAAATATACATCTCAGTTGTACAGAGTGATTTGCCTGAGCTTGAAGCAAGACTAATACATGTCCTCGTGTTTGTAGGAAGCAGGTTAACAGGATTGAAAATGTAGCCCAGGGGCGAGTCAATCCTCAGTTTTTCTATATATGCTTACACGCTCAGATATCAGTGGAGTCGTTTTGATACTATACCGCCGAAGAAACGCCTTTCGCAGCAAATTTTCCAACGATACATAGACATCGGCTGTATCCCTAGTTCCAGGTGATCGAAGAGGAAATCTGAGCAATTCAAAGACTCGAGCAACATCGGCAGTGTCTATGTGCAATTCATAAATAATCGTTGCACGCTTTGTTCCCCTTCTATTTAGTTACTCTTAGTAGTCTATACAGCAGTCGTTATGATACAGTTACAGTTTCCTCAAACTGTTCCTCGCCTCCCATTCTATCATACCACTCCTTCCCAGAAGTTGTCGGTGCGATGTAACCAGCCCTAATTGTCCAGTCTCCAAATCGTTCTCCTTCGTGACGTTCTAGCGCGTATCGTTTAATCATTGACCCGAGGATGTCTAGTATTTCGGGTTCCGAAACAGTTTCTGTAGAGGAGAATGAGTATCAAGCCGTACACGACACGACTGGCAAGAATCACAGCTCACCTCGATATATCTTGTTGAGCCTTTGGCCATAATAACCGCCTCCGAGAAGCATCAAATAAGATCCTGGAGCTTTGCCAACAAATGCCACCTCTGTGAATGAAAGGTAGATGACGTTGAAGACACGTCCTTCGTACAAACAAACAAAACTCACCTGCCAAGTAAGGTCGAGCGCACCCGTTCGGACATCCTGTCATCCTCATAACGATGGAATCATTGCGAAGACCGTTTTCTTCGCATATCTTCTCCACCTTATCTATGAGTAGGGGTAGATACTGTATGAAAAACATAGTCAGAACAAGAGACCGCGCAAAGCACAGACTAAAAAATCACCCTCTCAGACTCCGCCATAGCAAGGCCACACGTGGGGAATGCGACACAAGCAGACGAAGATAGACGCAAGCCGCTGTGGTTGAGATTGTCCATCTTGTACTTGGCCAACACGTTCTTCACTCTTTCCAGGTTCTCCGGTGCAACCTCCGATATGATGAGGTGCTGATTTGCGGTCAACCTGAACTGGCCGGTATGGAACTTGGCAATTTCTCTCAGTCCAGTCTTGAATTCTTTGCCGGGCTCATCTTGGATACGACCGTTTTCAATGAACATGGTGTAGTGATGATTGCCGTTTTCGCCTGTAGCCCAACCAAAGTCGTCGACGTTTCTATCGAATGTGTAGTGGCGGGGTGGTTGCAGAGAGTATCCCAGGCGCTTTTCAACTTCAGCTTTAAAGACATCGAGACCCATGCGATCAATAGTGTACTTGAGACGAGCGTTCTTTCGGCTTAGAGGTGAAAAGAAGTTAGACTTCGCTAAAATAAAAGTAAAAATGGGCTTACTCTGCACGGTTCCCATTATCACGTTGTGTGAGCATGACTGCTTCCGCGACAAATTTGCCCTGTTCCGGCGTACAGAACCCAATAACATCACCAGCACGAGGATATGTCTTCTTGTTCCCGTGCGTGACGCCCATTCCACCTCCTATAGTGACATTAAAGCCAGCTAATTCACCCTTCTTGTCCACGATAGCAATGTATCCAAGGTCATTGGCAAAGACATCAACATCGTTTGTCGGGGGAACAGCAACAGCGATTTTGAACTGTGGATCCCAGGTTAGATACATGAGAGCAAATGCAAAAAGGCGAGCGACGCACTTTACGTGGGAGGTAGAACTCTCCATACAGAGGCTCAAAGTCCTTCACAGCATCTCCTGCAATCATCTTTTTATCCAGCCAAATCTCGTGGTACGCAGTGGTTCGGGGGATTAAATGTGAACTGATATCTGCGCAGTACTTGTGAACTTGGGCATGAAGCTTTGACCTCGTAGGTATCGACGAACAGATGACGTTTCTAGTAAACTGCATTAGTATGTCAAAGAATTAGAGAAACAGAGTAACTTACCGGTTCACGTCACCGCATGCAGCCAGAGTATCGAGCAAGACCCGGTTGATATCCTGAATCGCAGGCTTCAAATGTCTTTTGATAACTCCGTGGAATTGGAAGGTGGATCGAGTAGTGATTTTGAACGTCCCACTTCCATGTTCATCTGCAATCTGGTCCATCTGCAACCATTGATCAGGTCGACAAACACCTCCAGGCATCCTGACACGGATCATGAAAGAGTAGGCAGGCTCGATACCCTGAGCCTGACGTTCATCGCGGATATCCCTGTCGTCTTGTTGGTAGATACCATGGAACTTGGTGAGTTGGGTGTCGCTGGCAGCCAAGGCACCAGTCGATGCATCACTGAGACCTTCCAAGATGGTTCCACGAAGATAGTTGGAAGCTGCTTTGATATGTTCGTTGGTAATAGGCTCAGGTTCGGCCTCGGTTACTTCGACAGCGTCTACTCCAAGGAGCTTCCAGAGTTGAGGTTCCCATGCCTTGTACCCGGTCTCATACCCATCCGCATCTTGGTCATCACCGAGGGCAAGAGGAATGACTGGCTGACCACCGAGTTTTTCTAGACGAGCGGCGAGATCTTTTCCGGGCTTATTGTAGTACTGGGCATCTTCGGGACGAGGCCAGTAGTGACTATCACCCATACCGAACACCGCGAAGCGCAATTTAGTCAATGGCGTTTCTCCTCGAGCAGCGGCAGCATTCAGAGCCTTGAAGAACTGGCGACCATTCTGGGGCGGTTCACCTTGGCCTGCAGTGGAAGTGATAAACGCCACGATGTCTTCTTGCTGTGCCAAACTGTCAAGAGGAGTAGAGTCGAGTGTAGCCAAGGTAGTCGTCAGCCCTCTCGCTTTACCACGGTTGCACAACCTTTTGGCGACCTTTTCGGCATTACCACCATCGGAGGCATAGAGAACCAACAACGGGGGCGCGTCAAGAGCGTTGAGTAACTCATTGTAAGATTGCTGTGCTTTCCTCTTTCTTTCCTCCTTGACCGTCTGCCCAAGACTGCCGACAAGCTCAGCAGCCATCTGTGGCTTGGAACGAACGAGTTGGGAAAGATGATTTTGACGGTCTAGGAACTGCTGCAAGTCGTTCTTGACAGCATCAGAGTCCAGAGAGAATGGTTCTTTCCCAGTGGCCTCCTTGCTAGGATCCCAACGATACAATGGCCAGTATCCAGTGTCGACTGCGAGTTTGGTCTCTTTCAGGACGTCTAGTGCAGGGGCATCTTCAGATCGGTAAGGGAGATATGCCAAAACAACACTGGGTCCATTGAATTTATCTGCCTCAATCAACGCCTGAAGTACCTGGGCATAGGAAGAGTACACTGCAACGCTGGCGACGTAAACGTCTCCATGATTCATCGCATAGAGACCGACATCATGTTTCCTGCGGCTGGGATCTCCGTCATTGCGAGAAGTGTAGGGAAGAGTGTCGAGGATGAGTATATTGATGTTTAAGCCGGAAGCAATGGCATGGTGAAGACCGGAGGACCCAAGGTCATAAGACCAGGCGTCTGATCCGATAATCCATCTGCAGAGAGCCGGGAAATGCGCTTTGAGGGAGAGAATTTTCTTGACAAGGGTAGAATCGGAGGACTCCAGAGCCTTGACGATGCTATCACCAAGCGTACGACTCTTGATGGCATCGTCCTTGGCAAGAATCCATTTGCTGAGAAGAGAATGTAATTCAGAATCCAGGTTACCCGATTCAAGCAACTCTTGCACAGTGGTAACAAGTTCGGCCCGCTGGTCAAGTTGACCACGGACCCGGCCCAAGGCGAACTCCGGAGTGGTCGCGATTTGCCCTTGAGCAGCGACCAGAGATGGAGAATTGGAGATATCCAACCTTTCCTTGAAGAGATGCTGTAGAACTTTCATGTAAGAAAGCTCATGTTTGGGAACGTGAGGCTCTTGGGAAGATGTTTGCTTGCTAGGTGAGCTGGCACCAAGCTGCAGACGAGCAAATGGCGACGTCGAAGCTGCCTTTTGCAGCAGCTTGAGAACGTCTACAGGTGTAATCTGACTCAAGTCGCCAAGAGTGCCGCTCTGGACGATAGGTCGTTCTTCCCGTTGTTGTAGAGCGCTGACGACATCCAAGTAAAGGGGCGTCCATTTCATTGACCAGCTGGAGATATGCTCGAGCACAATTACGCGGCTGGCAGAGGCAGGAATAGCATCGAGAATGCGTGAAGGAAGTAGTGGAGTGGCCAATGATACAGATACAAATCTGACATTGTCGACGATGATATCGGAATCGTCCTGTCCGAGAATGAAAATGACAACTTCCGGGTCGGCTGCACCTCGAGAGCTCAACGGGAGTACAGAGCGCTTGGTTAAAGCCAAAGTGCTCAAAGCAGCCGCCTCATAAGATTTGAACAGGTCGGATGCTTCTGGGTCATCGATGGTGAATCCATTAGCATGCCCGTTCGATGCCCCATTAGCATACCCGTTTGACACCCCGTTAGTATGTCCATTTAGGTGTCCATTTGCATGCCCATTCACGCCATCAGCAGAACCGTTGACGCCATTTATATGACCATTACTCAGCTTCACATCTCCGAATAAATACGGGAGAATAGAGTCCTCCGAGGATTCTGACAAAACACCTGACTGGGTGTCGACATAAAATGCATGTACTACCGCATTTTTCCGAGTACGGGCCAACTTGGAAGCAAGAAGTGCATTGTCGTGAGCCTGCTGAGCAGTTGTTGAGATCAAGAGGTAAGGGACCGCCGCCCGTAGCAAAAGAACATCAGATAGATCGTCATGAATGGCGATGTGCAGGACCAAAGGGAGAGAAGAAAGCTCTGTTATGTGGAGAAGCAATCTCGTGATAGTTTGTGAGCTTGAAGCTGCTGTAAAAGAGACCAGTCCCGAGGATGGAAGCCTTAAGAGTGTTGCAGCGGGATCACCACCATAAGGAACCGTGACAAGATTCGGTCTACGTGCCGCATGCTGAGACGAGGAAGAAAAGGTAGGATAGAACGCAGAAGTAGCCGGAAACTGGGGCTGAGAGTCTACTAGGTGGTCGGAAACAAGGTAGGCAATGCGAGCAACCGCGCTGACAGTCGTCATGGTGGGAAGCTAGAAAGAGAGAATAAGAGCTGGGAGATGCGAGAGAGAGAAAAGGCTCACAAGGGGGATGGAGGTAGAGGATGAGAGACGAACTGTATATTTATCATAATAAGTAAAGACTTTCGTCGGAAGCACCTCATTTGTTTGTGATTATCCGTCTAGACTTTTTTTGCCGCAAACACACTGCCGCGAACCGGCAGCCAATCGTTTTCCGGTTTTTAGTCCAGTCATTTAATGTCCCTCGTTGGTGGAAATCGTTCAAGAGGTGGTCCCCGCAAAGGCGGCGCTAAACGCAACGACAACAACAGAATCTATGCCAATCCTCTTCCCATAATCTTCTCCGACCCTTCTTCCAGTCGCGTCCGCTCTATCCTAGGTCTCGTTGGACTCTCATTGACTCAAGTCGTTACTCCTCATTGCGAAGGCTATTTCGATCCCCATACTCGTTCAGTGTGGATATGTGAACGCAACGACTCGATGCTTCTGTGGCAGAGAGGTTTTTTTGGCAAGGGTGATCTTTCCCGCAGTGAACCAAGTTGGTTAGCAAGGAGGCTAAATGATAGGAAGGCTCGTCAAGGAAAATGTGGGTTTTAGGTCTCCATCTCTTTAGCGCGCGATCTAACATTCTGCAGATTTAACCTCCGAAGAAATACGAGAGAAACGCCGCGCAGAACGACGGCAATTCAAACTGGATCGTGCCGCAGCTATAGCAGCGGTAGCTGCAGAAGCAGAAGCCATTTTTGAAACGGAAGGACGTGTGATTGTCCCCGCTCTTTCTGGTCCAGAAATTCCTTCTGGAGCAACCTGGAGGCCTACGTCTGCACCACTCAATGGCGAGCCAAACGAGACAAATGAAATACCTGAAGATGAAGAACCTTTGGAGGATGTGGAGCATCTGCAGTTGACTCTGTTTGAAGCCTTTTTCCTATCTTGGAGTCTAGATTGTCTTGATATACTTCATCCTAAGACGGTACTTGCAATACAAACTCGTGTTTTTTCCATGTTCACTAAATTAAGTACCGTCAGGATGAGCCTATGACGTTGCGAGATATCTGGGTCGCTTTTCAACACGCGTATCTGGCACCTCCGATACCCGATTTGCCAACTCCAGAGTTGCAATTTGACAGTCCGTTTTTGATT
Source organism: Stygiomarasmius scandens (assembly GCA_037954225.1). Taxonomy (NCBI): domain Eukaryota; kingdom Fungi; phylum Basidiomycota; class Agaricomycetes; order Agaricales; family Campanellaceae; genus Stygiomarasmius; species Stygiomarasmius scandens. The sequence continues at coordinate 174,975 of JBANRG010000047.1, forward strand.
CACTACGTCGCATACCATCATTATCGTTCCCTCGGATGGGTCGTCAAAGGTGGAATTAAATTTTGCGTAGATTATCTTCTCTACAAAAAAGGGCCAGTATTTACACACGCAGAGTGAGTAAAAGCGATATTTTTCTCGTACATTTTACAAACTTTTTTCATTCAAGATTTGCCATTGTGATATGTCCCGTGTACGAAGACCCGATTGATCAAGAGGCTTCAACAACTAATCCACAAAATGCTTCGCCATTCAATTGGCACTGGCTCAGCACAATAAATCGGGTCAATTCGCAAGTAATGAAGGTACGTCAACCCGTCAATACCCTACCGCCTGATCCTCAAGTTGTCCTAGACCCTCATCCTTACATATGTTACGGTACCAGCTCGATCGAGGCTCTCCACTGATGTCCTTTCGTCCCCAGCGTGCCTGGCGCAGTATTCAGTCAGGGAGGTTGTTGTGCGAAGATTTATTCCAGCACGTATGCGTGACTAAAAAGATGCACAGTATTTCGTGTATCATTGCATAGGTTGGCGTGATGCTTTTGTACAATGTATTAGACGGCTGGCTTGAAGGGAATCTCCACCCGGTTTACGCCGATTCAGGACAACTCGGATGGATTTATGCCATCGAGAACACATCCCAAAAGCAGCGATACTACCCTGATGATATGTTTCCTGGTGTGCCTATGATGTTCTTTAGACGATTTATTGAATATTCTAGCATTTATAAGTGTCGAATACAGTCAAAGCCTCCGAGGGTAGTATGTACAACAAAAGACCTCGAAAGCAGTCAACGATCTTTAGGTCAAAGACTCAAAGCTCCCAAAAAGATCGGATTGGGGTCGCCACTTGAAGTCCTTTGCCTGACCAAGTAATTCTTGTGTTCCGATGGACTCATGGAGCAGCCAAATATTATCGTATGGTATTCGAGACCCAGACCAAAAACAGGCGACGTAACAGAAGACCATTTTTTAAATATCCTGAATTGGCAAGAGGCGTCCTAAAGTCTAGAGGAAGAACATCAGGAATGAGAGTAGGCGTGATACCAGTGTGCAGCCAAGCAGATCTTTGAGACACAGGCAACATTGAGTTCTACATGCAATAAAATACTCGTCGAAAGCGTTTAGGACGAAATTGTTCCCACGATTTACAACTCTCCTGAAGTACGTGAACCTTGGAGGACCGCTATGTCAACTTCATCCGACGCTCGTCGCCAGCAAATCGAAGCAAAACGAGCCAAACTAGCTGAACTTAGAAAGGCACGGGAGGAACGCCAGCGAGAAGCAAACAGAGGCCGACAGGATGTAGGTCTAATTTCAAAGCCATGCAATGAGTCTGTTGACATTCATCAGGGCCCTTCAACTCCTCGAAGAGCAGGTCCAGGAGAGGTTGACGATTTTGTAAACTCTATACTCCGTGAATCCAGAGGTCCAAGTGCTGGTCTCGACAGTGGTGATCTAACACCTTCCTCATCTCTACCTGGCACGCCCTTGCTGGGACAGTCAACTTTACCCCATTCCCATTCGATAGGAAATGGAAGCGGAAGAGTTAGCAGACAGAGTGATATTGGTTCAGATCGTATTAGCTTTGGTGGGACGACTTTGGGCGGTGTTTCCAATTCTGCAACAGACAGTGTCATAGAACGGTACGCGTTTGCGTCGCGATTTGGACCCAGAACTTTGCTGAACTGACGGTCTAGGGAGATGGCCCCACGTTACCTGCCAGACTTGATTGACATTGAACAAGAGCTTTTCGAACTCCCGAGGAAGGCATGTCGAATTCTTTGCTTGCACTGCTAAAGATTTTACGAGCCGAAAATATAGGAACGGGTCATTTACAACAAGGAAGTACAAACAATGGCGATAGAGACGGAAACTCAAACTCCCGAGGAAGATGACTCCAAACGACGAACATTGACTGAAGCTGACTTGGAAGCTCTGCAAGCAGCTAGAGACAAGGAACTTGAGGAAGAAAGTGTACAATTGGACAAGGAGATTGAGGAGGAAATCAGAGGTCAGTATGTCTGTCTGCTTGAACATTTGATCTTATTTTCTTTGTCCCTCGCAGAAATCCCTCCAGAGGAATTGGCTGGAATCCTTTCAGCCCCCGAATTGTTGGAGTTTGTCGACTCAACGACAAAGATGTTTTACCGCGCATTAAATGGTTATGACTACACTCGCGACTACAGGGTCGGAGCAGAGACAGGAGGGTACGATATTACCTTTATTTCATGTTATGACATGATTTCTTACATTTATTCTTAGTGACGAATCTGAAGGACGTGTCAAGCGTGTTTGCGAGTTTTTCGACGAACGGTATTGTAAGAACCGTTCAATAACGGACGTAGACTGGTCATCACAAGTAAGAGAGATTTTGCTATTCCAAAACCCTTCTCTAACAAAGACTAGTATCCTGAATTAAGTGTCGCGTCTTATAATAAAAACCCTGCTGCTTTAAATGAACCTGATGGGATTGTTGCTGTTTGGAATTTACACCTACTCGAGAGACCTGAGTTTGTGTTCCACTCTCAAGTCTGCATTCTTTTGTCTCGTCAAATTTTGCCTCCTGAATCGTTACTTTCTAGTCTGACGTCCTTTCTGTGACATTTTCTCCCTTCCATTCCAACCTTGTTTTCGGTGGTACCTATTCAGGGCAAATACTGTTGTGGGATAATCGGTCAAAGCATTTACCCGTCCTCAAAACCCCTCTATCTGCTTCTGGTCATACCCACCCTGTATACGCGATGCAGATGGTGGGTACCCAGAATGCACACAATCTAATTACTACAAGTACCGACGGGACTGTGTGTAGTTGGCTAGTTGACATGTTGGCACAGCCGCAGGTAAGCTTCTCGTCCAATTCTACCTTTCGCCTTTCCTAACCAGTTTTTCTCCGCGTGCGTAGGAAACGTTGGAGCTGATTCATGCGGGCCACAATAAAACAGGAGAAGTTGCCATAACCACGCTCGATTTCCCCGACAATGAAACGACCACTTTCTGGGTAGGAACAGAAGAAGGCAATGTCTATCAAGCGAATCGATACGATCGTGCGGGCGCCAAGGCGGGTTTGAACCAATACGATGTGTACAAGGGACACTCGGCCCCTGTCATGGGCCTGCATTTCCACCCAACAAGTGGTTCGGTCGATTTCTCGGACCTTTTCTTAACGAGTTCGGCTGACTGGACGGTAAAACTGTGGAGAGCAAAATCTTTAGCAAAGCCCTCGACAACTCCGCACGCAATTTCTCCGCTATACTCTTTTGATGAAGCAGATGATCCTGTATACGATGTCAAATGGCACCCGGCGCATCCGGCGTTGTTTGGGACCGTGGATGGGTCGGGCAAGTTTGATTTGTGGAATCTCAATCAAGACACGGAGGTGCGTGTTCCGCTTGGATTTTTATAGCGCATGCTGACGACGTTGTTCTGTTCTGTTCTTTTCAGGTCCCTGTTGTGTCCACGAGTGTGGGATCTGGCCGTGCATTGAACAAATTGCAGTGGGATAAGAAAGATGGTCGAAGAGCGGCTTTGGGAGGAAGTGATGGCAAATTGTATGTCTATGACATCGGGGACATGGCAATGCCTCGAGAATCGGAATGGACAGATCTTCAGAAAACGGTTTCTGGTATCGTTGGAGGCGGTCAAACAAATGGTGTGGTTGATGGGGATCCTATGAAGATTGTCGCTGGTCGATGATAGGTCAACTTTGGGGCAGTGTTGACGATACATATGTATAGCAGTACATACTATTGTCGGATTACGAGTTGTCTGATACATCATATTGCATGCTACTGAAAATCGAATACGGAGTTCCAGTCATAGTGCCATCTGGGACAATCTTCATCTCGCCAGAAAATTCGAGTTTGCACAACTGACTGTCGGAGAGGACTATTGCACCCTACGTCTACCCACAAAATCCGAGGTGACGGAAAGTGAATACAAGGTTGGAACGTAAGAGAACAGGAATACATGGATCAATCGGTGAGCGTCCTGCTCAATTCCGGTCCTGTTTCTGTCGCGTATGTTTCTGTGATTGTTCTTCTTGTTCCATTTCCTCGTCTTCAGGGTTTAAAGAAGCAGCAACAGCCATAAATCTATAAAGCACGCATGTTAGAGTCGTGTCAAGTAGTGCAGAGGCGTTGATCAGGCGCGCATCACGCGAAGAAACAAAATAAAAGACAGAAAACGAATTAAATCCAATACAAAAATCGAAAACATCTCACCTAGCGGCATCAAATCCAGCGAATATCCTCATGGCTTCTAAATCAACCTGGAGACTCTCACAAAGACCGGCCGTTTGGCTGAGAGCACGATTCATTCTGCCAAAACTACTAGCGAGCTGGGAATAGAGACGGTCTTTAGCTTGAGTGGCATTTGTAGGGTTCATTCTGGAAACCAGTGGTAGTACAACGGTTGAACGGAACGTGGTTCAAGTTGCAACAAACACTTCACACGTGACGGACGTATTCTCAACTTCTGACTTCCGTTTGCACAGCAAGCTCCCCTTCAATCTGCCAAGTCTCACTTCCTTGGTCAACCGGACAATTCAAAACTCACGAAACCTAGTCACGGATCTTCGAAAAACGAAACCAGCTCCCCATTCTTATACAAGAAGTTTTCAGCATCTTCGGTGTGCCCAAGTCACCGGACTTTCCTGATAATGGAGAGCACCTTCGATATCTTAGGAGGTCTTGGTCGCCGTCTCTTTCTCAAGTCCTTGCCTTCTAGAATCTATCAATATTTACTTGACTCCACCACACTGTGTACACTATTCACAGTCACAACACATCGATATCAATGAATTACTGTACATGAAGCTTGAAGTTCCGGAGGATCAAAAGTCATGCGAGTGATTCAAAATTTTTCTCCAGAATTAGTGATCGAGATGTCGCCGCCGGATACTGCAAAACGCTTTTTACTCTTCAAGTTCAAGTCGGGAATAATTACTATAACATCGCCGTTTCGGCAAACTTCAAGGAGTAAGACAAGACGGATCTGATTCCTGAAGAAAATAAAAAAAAGGATAAACGATTACATACTCCGCTGCTTATCAGTGGAGTACTTCCTGGAGTGCCGGCTCTAGTACGTATCTGTTATTGGCACATCAGATTTCAGTAAATTTATTAGCCCAAGACCAAGGGAATCAAGATCTGATGTTCACTAGAAAACGATACCTATTGGAATGCCTTTGAAGGAATCGGAGCGGTGGGACGCATAACAACATTGAACGGAAGTACTTCGAAGTTCTCTAGGAGACCCGGAAAGCGAACAACCAATTCCGGAATACGATACAGTCATTTGAACGACCTTCTATCTCAAGTGCCTTGAGCTCTTCAGGTCCGTTCAAAAAGAAGCAAGTATTCGACGGGTTTGGAAATCAGGATCTGATACCTCTCGATAGATAGGGCCTCCTCATTCTTCTGCCACTAAGGGGAAGCAAGACGGAGCGGAAGCTCGAACTCGGAACCTGTTACAGCGTATCGAAGGTTCAATATCTCTATATGTTTATATTCTGAGCGCTTTTAATTGCAAGCTAGGAAGTCTTTCTACAGTCAAAGGAGAAGGAAAGTCTAGATCATTGAATTGCAATACAATACAAGCGGCGTAGGATTTCAATTGGGCAACACTATTCAATACCGGGCTGCATTTGCTCAAAGAAACGCCGCCTCTACTTAAGTTTCGAATACCCGTTACTTTCCACTGTTTCACTGGGACAGCAAAGATTCAATTCAGACTTTTTTTATAGTTTAGAGGCTCGTGGTTCTAGAACTTGTGATATGTATGGTGCTATTCTCGAATCAAATTCTCGAGTCTTGTGCGGAGGTTGCTTGTAGTGCTCCCCATGCAATTTATTGATCTATCCTCGGAGACCATTGATGATCATGGTAGCATCAGACAGGCGGTGGGTGAATTTATGTAACTATGTTATCTTGAATTGTTCATTTGACTGCAAACTCGACGCAAGGCTCTAGTGATTCTAGAATATCATCTGGGTATGTGGGGACGCGACGGGAACTAGTATCCCAGTTTCGATCAGAGGTTTTTTTAGTCATTTATCGTTGAATACTTACAGGTTTCCAGGTCACCAGTGCACTTTCCGAGGACCAAGACCCGAACTAGCACTCAAATTGTATTAGTGGCAAGGCTATCATGAATACTCGAATACCCGGTGTCCAATCTAACTTGACAATACCTTGTGCTGAAGAGAAAATTGGTTGAACGGCGCAATACTCTAATCCTTCAATCTTCAATCCTGTGCATCTACTCAAATTGGTTACTGTCACCTCCTGGGCAGTGGCATGTGAGGTCAAAGAGCGAGAGATGTTATCTCCGACCAGGACCGAGTTCCCAGCTTCATTTTGCTTGTCGTGCCGTGCCACTGATCATGATCAGTGATGTATTGATCAAGAGGTCAAAAGACTCGAGAAAACGCCTTCTCCGTCTTTTGTCGATAACGACCAGGCTTAGTGATCCTAGGCAAATGAACTACTTGGAAAATGAATGAAAAAAGTGATTACTTACTGCCGTGTATCAGGACCCCCTCGTGTTTTGAACGAACGTTCAGTGTCAGCTGCCCTGCTTTGACTCCTAGCACAGTATGTATAGGTACATTGGATGTACTTTTTTGATCGTTTTGTTTCGTTGCCTTGAATACAAGAACACGTACGGCTCGTGTATCCGGACTCGGAAATTGCTCTTCATTCAATTACATGTTAATAAGTACTCTTACGGCGATTGTAGTACATCGTAGGTACGAACGATGCGCACTATCGATTCTAATACCCCGTTCATTTCGTATCAAAGTTGACGCGTTAACGTTCAAGGTACCCCCGGGGTACTTGGGTAAAGCTGTTTTCTCGTACTTTGTAGCAAGACGTACCTGTAATGTGTAAGAAAGTAAAAAACAAGTATAATCCGACAATGTGCCGTCTCTTGGACACCCTGATATCCGGCGCTGGGAATCCTCTATTGAATAGTGCGGATAATGAAAAGAATCCAATAAAATCAACGAGAGATCTACATACGATGGACTGCTTGATGGGCCATGAGGGGAAAATGAGGAAAAAATGAGGAAAAGTCGAGGGTCATGTGTAGTTTTCGAGTTCCTTTTTTCTGATTGGCGGTGTGCGTCGTGATGTGGGTGTGGGGTACGAACGAATTCGGTCTTGATTGGGTGGTAAGTTTAGAGTTCAAGGGCGCAGCAAGCCTGAGTGCCCAACTGTGGCCCTGGGGAGCTGGTTCCTGTGAGGTATCAACAGGAGACGCATTCAGGGTATTCAATGAACGGAGCTGAAGAGTTAGGGCCGTACCGTTACCCGTACCGTTCCGTGCGTTGACGCAGAATCTGGGGAATATATTAGTTGTGGCATGTGTTTTAATAGGACCGACTTGACTGTAGGGTAATTGGAATTTATGGCATTGAATGTACCTGGACCGAGTACTTATCCGACGATTGAGGGGGATTCGGAACTTGGAATAGAAGTTATTGCAGCGGTAAATAGACAAGTACAGTTGTATATACAGACAAGTACATGAGGCAGAGAGCCCAAAGTACAAGTATTTGACAGCTAGAAGAATAGCGAGAAAAGCAAGAGTAAACTAGCGATTGAATTGAAGCGTACATATGATCGAATGTACGGGAAATATGGAACGGTATTAAGACGTCGAAGAACTGATTCCTTCTCATGTTAAAATAAGAAATTGCGGGGCTGGAGCTTCTAAAAGCACCAGGCTCGTCAGAGTGAGTTTCGCCGAGTTTAGACCACCTGGAAGGCGGAGGAGATTATTGTTGGAACGGCGAAGGTGGAATTGGAATTGGGGTGGGTACTGATGCATAGGGTGTGGATATGAATATGGGTGTGCACCAGGCATCTGGTAGATAGCACGTCATGTTTCGTGAATCATTTGGACGTGGACTGTGGTGGGGAAGAGGTAGGTTTCTTCCTCAGGATGTCGTTGAGATCAGGGGAGTGCGCATCCTGTCGAAACGGAACAAAGATGGGCTGTGTGGCTGGAGGTTGGCGCGAGGGTGAAGGCATGGGCATGGACTGGCCCTGGCTATGTCGTGGGGGAGCGCCAGTCGGGGTGGACGCAGGAGAAGAGGATGGACTTGGTGAAGCGTAGCTAGTCCAGGGGTAGTTTGCATGAGGATCGAAATTCTGAGGCAACATGTTTGTGGAGGAGAGATGAGGATATAGGTGAAGGACAGTGGTGGCTTAAATAGGTCGAGGGCATGACCGCGAAAAAGCGCGTGACCTGGACGTAACTTTTTTGCGAATCCGAACTTGTCCCACGGAAAATATTTGATCAAAATCTGCACTCGTTCACCACGGGCCATCCAGACCACTCTTACTCTTCATGTTCTTCTGCCAATTCCAATCATCATGCTTCCAAATTCTCTCACTCGTGCGTGTCTACTCTTCTTTTTCCCCTTCCTCATCGTTTATCCGACCCACTTGCAGCCAGCCAAAATCTCCCCCAGCAACCCATGTCCTCCCTCAATACCTCCCTAGTTCCCGATGAAGATGAACTCTGCATCGTCTGCGACGGCGAATGCACCTGCCACAAACCCCAGCACCGTCCTGTTCTCAAAATCAAGCTTCCTCCTCCCCCAAAACAACAGCCTCCCACGCTCCCAAAACGTCGCGGTCGTCCCCCCAAAAATCCCAATGCTCCTCCTGCTTCCCGTCGTCCCAAGCAACCACCCAAGAAACCAGCCCAGAAGAAAAAACCGCTCAAGCGAAAACGAGTCGAGACTTCATCCGAGTCTGACCTTACAGACGTCGACACCAACGACGACGACGACGAACCCCAGTTTCCAACCTTTGTCCCAGCCTCTGCCATCCCATACATTGCTTCCAATTCTTCTGCTAGCGAAGATTCTGAGGATTCGTCATCGTCATCAGGCTTTGACACAGACTCGTCCATCGAGGAAGAGGAAGAAAACTATATCCTAGCCGAAGAAGAGCGTGCTCGCGTGCGACGCGAGCTTTTTGGCGACGAGTCTCTTTTTAAACGTAGAGATAATAGAAATGACAATTGGGTTATTCACCCACGCAAAACCTCGGTAGGCGCATCTTCTGACGTCGACATGGATGTCGACGACTCGGACGCTACCGAGGATGACGATGAAGATGATGACGATGAAGAAGAGGAAGAAGACGACGAGGATGATGAAGACGGGGCCGGCAGCTCTGCTGCTGGCCCTAGCCACACTTATTCCGGTCTCGCTACCTCGTGGTCAGACAACGATGATCAAGAATCGTCTTTTGATGCCGATCTCTTTTTTGCCAATCTCTCCGACTCTGAACGCACTACTACAGATTCGGACTCGGGTTCCACCACCCAGAGCGATGATGCCACTCAAGATGGTGATCAGTCTGATCTTGAGGGCATCGCTGCCAGTATCATTCCTCATCTACGTCAGCAGGGTCTCATCAACCTGCCCTTTGAGGTAGCCGAAGGCTGGGACGGCCAGGTTGTGTTTACCAACGGCATTGCAGAAAGTGGCTTTGGCTACCTTGATGCCCCCGATTTTGATGTTACCGCTCCCCCAGAGATGAGCGCATCACCTAGTGCTGACGGTGATGTTGATATGCTATCCACCGACGCAGACGAGGAAGGTTATGAGCAAGACGTCGACCTTGACACTGCGGAAGGTGAAGGCGATGGCGATACTACTGATGAAGATCTTGTCGGCGACGATGACCTGCCAAATGAACGTGCCATGAGGCTTTTCAATACTCCATTTAGCTTTAGCAACTTGTCCTCGATTAATCCACTCTCAACCATGAGCCCTGTCGCAACTGCTCGCAGGCGCAACAACTCGATAGACTCTTCCTTCGATTCACCTAGACCTGCCGACATCCTTGCTGGTCGCATATCAAATGTCATTTGGGAAGACGAAGCTGAGGCCCATGATCATTCCGACGAGCATATTGAAATAGAAGACTCTTTTGAGAAGGAGAGAAGAGAAAGAGATAGAGCTAGGAGAGGTGGGATGCCTAGGTCGGGAGTTTTCGAGGTCGAGACCTCAATGGACGGAAGTAAGGCATGTCAGGCTATTATTGACGATCAACGCAAGGACGTTCCTTCTCCACACCCACCAAGATTCAAAGGTGGGATAGGTCATGGTGTTTTCGGCATGGCAAGGCACAAAATGAGCTCAAGTATTTCGTCTGGGGTACGTTTCTTCTCCGCGCTTTCACTTTTGATCGGGTGTATTAATCGATGCTTTGACACGTTCGCTATCTACAGTTTGACAGCCTGCTACGAAGATCTCTTAACACGACGCCTCTTAGACCATCGTCCCTCCCTCCTCCTTCAACCAGATTATCCTCGGATCTTCCTGTTTCCGCATATAATTCGGACGTTCCTCTTGCTTTTACGTCTCCAGAACCGGGAAATGTGTCACCTCCTACTCAGCCTATCGACCTATCGGATGTTCTTGACCCCAGCTTCCTGGCTGCAGCCGACCAATTTAATGACGAATCTTCCCTACCGCCTCCAGACACGCCTACCCAAAGTTTAGCTGACATGTCTTCTACCGACACTGAGGACCAAGTCAATCAACGATACATGAGAAACCTTGATCGTTGGGATCTCATCTCTGTCGGTGCCTTTCGAAAGACTCGTGAGGCCATTGTCGTCGGTTCACCTGGACCTGGACGTGACTACGTCTCGGACGTTCCAGGTACTCCTGGAGGCTGGTCCGATTCTGCTCCAGGCCCCAGTGGGAATTTTGATTACGGCTATGGCTACGGAAGGTACAAGAATGTGCTGAGGGCCAGTCCATTGTCAACCATGCTTTGGCATAACAAGAACGGCCAAAAATTGCAGCAGATGCAGAGATCGGAACAAGGCGTGTTCTCGCCCGAGCTCTTGCCTGTCGGTTCCAGAGATGGAGATCGTACCCCGACAAATGCTCAGCATCCTTCTGGCAGTGGTTCGGGCTTGCAGCCCGCATTTTCGGCTAAATCTTCCAAGTCCAAAAAAGAGATGAAGAAGGAGAGAAAGTTGAAAAGAAAGAGCGGAGCAGGTATCCATGACCGTCACACGAGTCAACAGCAACAGAGACACCAACATCATCACACGACTAAGATGAGACAGCACCACAGCCATGGCCATTATGGAAATATGAAAAGTAGGAGTATGGGCTCGGCGCAGAGAACGAATTTTTTTAGTTCGTCCGTGCCTTCCTTGAGTATATAAACTTGGAAGTTTTTGGTGTCATCTGTTCGTTCGCATCTATCAGGACTCGTTCGTTTGGCGGAAGGCTCTTTCATCACAATCCTAATCGCATCATTCGCATCCATACACACTCATACTTTATTATTGGCATCATCCCTCTACTTTCTACTTATTTGCTTTCGCCAAGGCTTTCCATTGCTCTCTGCATACGTGCGCTATTATAATCTCCCCCCAATTCAATACTGGCGATCCTATTGACTGATTCATTGTCCACTTGTTCCAACACAACCACTTTGTACACCCTATCCCTTTCCCTTGCTAAACTCGTGCCCGAGTGTCCACCATCTGTCTCTGTAAATCATTGCTCAACTGCCTCCGGAAATCTGACGAGGACCTTCCCTCTTCCGCTTTCCTTTCCTCCCTCGTCTCAAAAATTGTACATAGTGTATAAATCAACTCGACTCGGGTCATTCTCGTTCTATTCCATCTTATCCCTCCAGTCCCGGGCTCTCTACTTCCATCAACATTCTCATCTTATCCCATGTCGATCCTGCCCCACCGTTCGCCAATTCTCACCCTTCCCCATTCCCTGTCGCCACTCCCACCGCCACCACCGCCACTATCAATCTATCTATCGAGATCCTTTTTTTTTGAAGTTGTATCCCTTTCTGTACCAGTATCTTATTTTCTCGACGCCATCTCGCACACGAATTTCCAATCCTCTACTACCAACGTTACCTGATATCAGAGGATTCATGTCTTTTCACGAGTACATACTTATCCATTCGACCAAGACAGCTTTCTTGATTGGAACCGAACCAAATTTATTCTTGTTTCCCCACTTGTCATTCAACAGCGGTTTACCCCTTCCCTTCCTTCACACCTACCTCCTTACGAGTCAGTTGTACCCATGCACAAAAGTACTGAATATACAGATGTACATATGTACTTGCATCCATTCGTCCATTTAACTTTCTTCTGGTCACTTTCTGGTATAAAATGTTGTTATCGATTTTGTCGCTGTCCCTGAGAACAGAAAGTTGAGCATATTAGTCCGGCAAATACTCCGTCGGAGGTGTTACTCTGAGCCTGCGCAGGTCGTTGTACCTGTTGTACGTCCTTGGAGAATGATATGGATCTATTCAGCGAGGAACTTGCATTATCTCTAACATTTTGCCCCAAGAGGCTATGAGTCGATACGCTTCGAGACTTCGGCGGTATGATATGGTAGAAATCTCCAAGAAATCCTATTATTAGAAACTTTCGCTAAACATGTATTGCCACTGATTTCGTTGTTTAAAAAATGTTTTTGATTGATATCCATTCGTATATACTTGTGCTGCATCCGTCTCAAAAACCCGATAAGCTGTATCACGCAATAGATAATCTACAAGTCGTCTTTGAGTCGTCTATCAAAATGTAACATATAAGTTAATTAATACATATATTGTACCCAAATTGTACCTATTGTAAATACCCAGTCTATCCAGTCCGTGGAAAACGGCCTGATAGTCAAAATCGGACCCATCACGAGCGCAAAGCAGGACAGTTGTGTATGGTGAGCATGGCTTCGCTGGAGAAAAATCGTCGACACATCTCGCAAGTCCAGTCCTGCTTTTTGCCATGTTGATTTGACTGTACATAGTAAGAAAATGAACGACAAAGTTTGAGAAAAGATAAGGAAACTAACCTCATGTCTCATCATATCGTGCCTTCTTGAAAACGTCTCATCACACAGTGAGCATTGGAATCTCTTCCTCTTTTTGTTCGTGCCGTTCGTTCGGGGCTGCACACCGCCGGAAGGATTGGTGGACCGACGCCTCGGAACTCTGCCACCATTAACAGATCCGGTTCTGTTCACGTTCGTGAGCTCAGCCGAGTCTTGGGCCACGACGGAATCTGCACAGTCGGATTGATCCGACCATCCTCCTTCCGAGGAACCAAAGTCAAGTACAGAAGTGCTCGGACTAGGAGTAGGAGATGGATCACTTGGCCATTTAGGAGAAGGTCCACAACCACCATGAGTGCCGAAGAACATGTCGAACGAGGAAAACAACTCCGAGGCTGAGTTGTTGCTATCTCTATCGATGGATTGCAGTATTTGAGCATCTGGCGTTAATAGCAGCTTTGGATCAGACTTGGGATCGAGCTCCCCAGTGGTGGAAGAGGAAGGAAGATCTCGCGAATGCGCGTCGGGTGACTTGTGCGCATCAGACCGAGGCCAATTCGTGGGATAGGGTGGAGGGAAATCGAAGTCGAGAGAGGGGGTAGATACTGCGGTATTCGAGTGTGCGAAGAGTGAAAAGTTGGAATCTGTGATGAATTACTTTCTTAGACTCTCGGACTGCATCAATCGAAATGGGTTTACAAACCGGAAGCTGAGGGCAGATTTTCTTGTGAAGAGGCAGCATTATCCGTGTTTGATGGAAGACTGTCGATTACGGCAGCGGCCGAGGGAACTAGAGTTGCCTTTGGCATGGTATTAGAGAGCCTGAAGGGAAATCGAGATGATACATGGTGTCTCACTGCTTGAGTTTGAGATGTTGATTCGGGGTCATGAATTAAAAACATTGTGAGGGAGGGCCTGCCATTCACAAACGTCTGATTGACTCTAAGGGACAACGTGGTGGAAGAATTAAGAGACAGAGGTTCAACACGAGGCTGCCAGTAAATACTGGGAGGCTGTTCCTGATTGACAAACTCCAAGCATACTTTGGACCGTGCCAGATCGTCAAGAGTAAAAATATGAGGCATAGTCGAGAGATGAGGGAGACTCGCGCCAAGTCCTATCTGACATGGTCTTTATAGATCGCTGGTACTCATTCCTCGAGTCGGCGAATTTGTCATTGGCGCATCGCATCAATGAAATCAGGACTAAACGAGGCCTTTCCGAAAATTTTGAATGTTTCTGATCCATCAATAGTTATCAACGCAGGTCGCTTAGTTTTTGCATGCAATATATACAAAACGTTCCTGTGAGCATTCATCCGCGATGGAGTAAGTAAGGAGTCGCCTCCAGGCACGGAGAGCGCCATGGAGTATCCTTTGGCTCGAAGCGTGACCCTTTCGCCTCGATTTGACCCATGCGCAAATCTCGTTACTATGCACTGTTAAGGATCTACGTGTGAGAGGTCCGACATTCCAGGAATGTAGGCGCCTCTCTGGCTTTTTCATATTTCGGCCACCGTTTGCGCTGATGGGACGCCACAATGTAGACTGTTCCTTTTTTCAGCAGTGCCATCCTTGCGTAGGTCCTCCTTCTAGATGAAGGCGTGTGTTTAGTAAACCCCTACGGGATCCTCTAACCCTTGAGTGGACGAAGGTGCCATAGTTTTCATCCAACCACTTGTGATCGACAAGCTCAACATCGGCTTAAAGGACAGGGGTCGATTGGAGCCATCATCAACTTTTCGCAGTCGATAATTCTGGACAGATGTCCAAACTTTACCATCGCCAGTGATACAAGGCAACCCCAAGGTTGGTCAGGAGTACACGTACGGAGGATCGATAGCTATGAATGCGTCGCGTTGATGGACAAGCTCGGCGCAACGTTGATCATAATACTATAACCAGTGGCGAGATGTACAAGAAATACCGATGAGACGGCCCTAGATGCCCACACTCAGGCTACAGACCTGCGACCGCCCACCTGCGATATGCAAATCAGCGGAGCTGATGCATCATACAAACGTCTCAAAATTCTCAGACAATTGGAGAAGTACCCGGTTGCCTGCACAGATCTTGCAATCTACCCAAAGCGTACGAGCGCACAGTTAGATTACGAGCTATACGGCGGTACGGTTTTGTAGCCGACAACTTTACGTTCCATATTCGCTAATTAGTCATCACCAGAACTTGACTTGGGGTGTTTAGGAAAAGTCGTCTAGTAATGCGAGATGCGAGATAGCCAAGGAAACAGAGTATCTTGTATAATCGTGTGCAGGATAGAGGAACATGTTGTACAAGGAGTAAAACGACTTCTAGGGGCATAATGATAATGTATGCGAAGAGTGCGGGAAGTAGAGCCATATGTACTGGGAGAAAGGCTAGATAATCAGCAACATACGCGATTCAAGGAATAGGAGCTCTCAGGAGATTACGACCCAACCCGGCAGCAACAAGGAGACCCTGGTATATTCTACCAGCAATCGAGTAACTCTTCACATTGAATGAAGGGTAAATCTCGGGCTCTTCTGAAGGCAAGTCTGGTGAGCGCTCAGATGAGTCACTAGGTGTAAGTGTACCATCTGAGTGACCTGACGGGGGAGTAGAACTATCACTGTCAACTTCGGAGTCTGGGGTGAAGGTTCCCACCATGGACTGATAGGAAGGGGACGCTTCAAATGGAGAATCGGGTGTCCAGGTAGGAGTGCTCGGTACAGGGGATATGATGGATGAAGAAGGGGAAAGTGCAAAGGATACTGATGGACGGGAAGGTCTTTGAACAGGAGTGGGAGTAAGCAGATCTGTCTGACCAATGGAGTCAGTTTCCTTTGCAGTGAAGACAATGTCAAAGTTCGTGACAATAGTCTGGATTGTGGGTCTTGTTAACTTGACCGGCGGCCTTGGTAGTGTTTGGCCGATGGCCATGGGAGGAACAGGCACATCATTTGCTTTAGGAAGGGGCATAAATGACTGCCGCTTTCTGGATGTGGAAGGCGACTTGATTTCAGCAAAAGGATCTTTGAAAAACGTGATGAAGAACTCCCGCCAGCGGGGAGCAGTCGGTATAAAATGACCTAGAAATATACATGAATGACTGCTAGAGTATTTTGTATCCGGTACTTACCCCCAACATGTTCCTCAATCCTCTTATGATTGGAATGCGCCATGAAAAGGTCAGATCTCTCACGGGGCACTACAACGTCTGTTCGACCCAAAACATGAAGAATGGGAGTATTGATGAAATACGTAGAATCGAGTTCAACAGCCTGATTGGCGGTTGAGCCCCATTCGGTGCAAGGCCCTCTGAGTAAAAAGCCTGAAAAAGCAACAACGTATCTCCTATTAAAATATAAGGATCTGATTCGTCAATTGGTACGGTGAAACACAGACAAGGGTGGATGTGGAGCTTGGCCATCATCGCAGAATTCTGGATATAAACGTGGTTGTTCCAGCTGTAGAGAAGATTCAGCACTTGATAACGATGGAATGTATATTCCTACCATTGCAGCGATCAACTCCGCAATGGCCGCTCCTTGACTAAAATAGTATAAGCCAATGAGGTTTGAATAGCTTCAAGGTATCGGGAATGGCTGACCTGAAACCAACAATTGCCTTTGGCCAAAATAAGCGAAAGCGAGTCTCGTGCTATGGTCATCACTTGCCTCGAAACGATTTCCCTTAAGAATCTCTTTGAGAAAAACCATACTTTCTCGCATACTTTCCCATTCAATGGTAAGATTTTGGATTTTGAACCAAGCTCTAGAAGTCGGCGGATAAGAAGGCGTGGAGGTAGGTTTCGAATTTGTTGTACTACTTGCGTCAGACGCGGATGAGCTGTAGCCGTTGGAAAAGTCAGCGGGAACGAGTGCAGCTGGTGCATCTAAAAAAACTTCATATGGTAATTAGGTTAGTGAGTAGATAATTCATGAGAGACAACACACCAAAATCGATTTCTTGATCACATTCGCTGATTGTGGAGGCGAACTGTGACCTTAAGTCCAGAGGAACTCAACATGGAGAGTATTACCGAACTAACCATTCGACTCATCGTGTAGGCACATTGACCATGGCTGTCGGACACAGCAAGTTAGTGAGACTAATTGGAGGGACACGAGTGAACCAGAAACACACCCATGTAGCATGAGAATCTTTCGCTTACCGCTACTTTCCATAGTGAGGAAGAAATACGCAACCAAAGAGTGGTAGAGACGGTCAGAAGTTAAGTACCAATGATGAGACCTTGAAACCCAGGTTATTCAGCGGACGCGTAACCCGCCGTACGATCCCCTTTTACAATTCAAAATAATTGTCCATCTTCTAAGATATTTTGCATCATGATCCATATCTTGAAGAGAAAAAGAGTGGGAACAAAGCGGTTTGCGGAAGCGGCCGCTGCGGGGTGGCACAATGTCTCGAGGATACCTTGAAAAAGGAGATATCACAGGAGAAAGTCCAGTTTATGTAACGGTCCGAAACTACTGTTAAACCTGTACTGGTACTTACATCAGGAACGGGCGATAAGGCATCCTAATGGTTTACCCACATGTTACGATATCAAGTATATCGACCAGACATGCAATGTTTGGATGGAGCCAAGTAGGTACAATACCACAAAAGTGAGATAGATGGCCGCATAAAGGGTTGGTTTCCAGGTGGGAGTCTGAACAATAAAATAAACTTGCCACAGAACGACTCAATCGCGTGACTTGCATGTCACGATCACGAGTGTAAGAGTTACGCGACGGGACGTTGACATCACCCTTTCATGCTGTTTGCTCTGCGCGACTTATAAGTATGGACGATGATATTGTAATCACATCTGATGATGATGAACTTCTCGAGCTCGTTGCAAATGGCGAGGTTGACGAGTCACTCTGGCGAAGTAGAAAGCGTCCAAAGGTGAGCACCTTCAAATCGTGTTTTGTGTCTGCCTGACACATCGCTCGAAAGCTATCTCATGACTTTTCCCGGTTGTCTATTCCTTCATCTCCTCGCTCTGTCCAGACATCGTCTCCTCACTCTTACAGAGCCAGTTCTCTCTTTTCGACAGGTCCATCATCTACCGATTATGAGTCTGAAGTATCAGCTCAAGTACCTGTCGAAGAAGAGAAGCAGGACGATATAGATGACTTGGACTTCGAGGGTTCTCAAGACCCATTATTGCTCTCTGAAGAGAAGATCGTTTCACCTGTCACAGGCGTGTCCGAGCCTAATTCCTCGCCATCTATATCAACAACGAAAATTGTCTGTTCGCCACTTTCACAAGACCCTCTCTGTATGTTCGACTCCACTCAAAGTCCTCCATCTGCTCTTCATACTGGAGGCAATGTTGGTTCTTCAGCGCGTACATCGCCTGAACCCGCGAATCTACTTGTTGCACCCCACGTCCATCACCAGGAAGTGCTGATACCTGAAAACGACACTCTATCGCAATCGCAAGACATTGGTGTCTATTCATCTCCGTTTTCCTCACCTCAATCTGGGGCCAACCTTCCCTCACCCTCTCAGCGGTCGCCTTCGCCAATCACGCACAGGTCACCTCCACGCCAATCACCTCCGCCGGCAATCACAGCTGACGCGGAAGATGTGGATGATCTACACATTGCGCAAGCTCTCCAAGATGCTGAGACCAGTCGTTCTCGATACTCTCTTCGGAAACGTGGTCTGCAGCAAGAGAAACCTTATCTTTACGACCAATTGCAATATAGGCATTTAATGCAACATAACCCTGATGCTATTGTTCCGAACCCAACACGTGGAGATCGTCGTCGGAAAGATGACCAGTATGAGGAAGAATCCCAAGATAAGGAGTATTCTGGTAGTGAAAGCAGGAAAACACCCTCGAACGTTTGCGCTCCAAATCTTTCTGACGATCTACCATACGATAAAACTTTCAATGGACTCCTGCCTGATATCTCGGATGATGATTTAGAGGGTACAACCGAGCTGAGGAAGGAGGCGAGAGCCTTAAAGAAAAAAGAGAGAAAAGAGAGAAGGGAACGCGAAGAACGTGAACGTCAGCAAAAAGCCAAAAAGTCGAAAGCGTTCCCCCTCGGAAGAGAACATGCCTCAAGCTCTAACGAAGGAAGTCCTCCCTGTCAGGTATGTCAAACATTAAACACATAAACCTCAATCTTATCATTGTTACGCAGAGAGCACGAAGTGTGACGCCTGCTTCGGAAGAAAGAGTTCTTCAGACCGAATCGTCTCCAACACCATCCCATCAGAACTCTCCGCCGATTCCTACACGTCGCATGCGACTTGTGCGAGGTTCTTCAACTAACCGCCACGGACAACGGTCTACCTCTCCTTTGTCGTCAGCACGCTCCGATTCGCCTGTAGCGGGCCCTTCAAAGTCTGCTTCGAATCAAATACCACTACCTGTTGTAGACCATAGCTTTGATCACCGGTCTCCGGACCCCTCCGACAATATTCAACCTATTGTGGTCGATAGTGATGATATGGATGTCGTCATGGATTCACCCCTGGATATAGATGCAGAATCTTCCATGTCACAATCTGGATCGAGGAAACCTGGCATGAGTCGAAGGGAAAAAGAAATCGAGAGAGCGAAGCAAGCTAGACGAAAGGAGCGCAAATATCGAGGGGCTCTTGCAAGCATGGTTCCTGCGTTCATGATACCGATGTTACTGGGAAAAGAAAAGTCGTCCGCCAAAAAAGTCCAAAATCGGCCAGAACCTCCAGGAAAATTAGATCTTCTTCCAGGTCAAACCCACACCAGAAAAGCTCGCAACTCTACGCCACGACCCATAAAGGGGGATGATGTATCATCCGGAGACGAAGAGTATAAACATGTGCGTGTATCCTCTCCAGGATGGGAAGAAGACAGCAACGACCTTGTTCACTTTGAGCCTGAAATTTCATCACGACACCCGTCTCGAGAGTCCCCTCATCCACAGATATTTGCTGCCAGCCAGGCTATAGAAGTGCTGGATAGCAGCTCTGATGGCGATATCAGTGACGCTGTTGAGGAGTATCTGGGAGAGATTGAAGATGACGCTAAGGAGGCGGAGGGTCTAATAGATTTCATGCTCATGAGGCCTCCAAATCCTAGTAGGAAGAAGAGATCGGATACTAAGTCTAGGCCTCGTTATCAGAAACGGTCAGTAGTTCTGCATTTTGAATTTTATCCTTGTACTGATTGTTCCATTCGGGAATCCCAGCGGCCTCACCTCGAGACCTACTGCGAAAAGTCTATCATATAAAGTTGACATCGTGGTTGGAGAAGCTAGACGGTCTGGGAAAGGTGTCCAGACTATTCTTTCGTTTGACAAACATAAGGCAGGAAAACCGCTCGGTCGCAGAGAAGGTTTCAGGCCGAAACCTTTACCTGGTTATAAAGCTGCGCGTGAACCCAGGAAAGCCTCCCCGACAGAGTCTGAACCCGAAGACGACATTGGGATACAATATGTCAACTTACCACATACCGATCAGCCAAAAACAAAGAAGCAGAAAGAAAGGGAACGTCATGAACGTAGAAAGAAGAACGGTGTGCATATGGTCAATTCCAACACTACTCATGTCCGGCATAGTCTTCACCAGTCGGCGAGGACTCTCGAAGGGCCCTTGTTTGAGGATTCCCAGCGCCCTGATGCACAGTCTTCGCGATCATATGTCACAGCGAATCATCGTCATGAAAAGCCTTCATCTTCCAGGTTGATTACTTCAACTCCCTCATACTTAGAGGAGATTGTCGACGGGTCAGCCGATTTGATGGACGTAGACGATGAGGATTCAGAAACCGGTCTCCACCTTGATGTGGAACGGTTAACCTCTGGAATCTCTATTGATCGCACTACTTACATCGGAAGGAGCCAGCTCTTTGACTTGCTCAATCCTAGTGATATGGCTCACGCTCCAACCTCTATATCTGCTGAGGGATTCAATTTTGGAGCCACGACGACCTTCTCTCAATTTTTAGACGAATTGTCCAAGATGTGCGATTCGTTGCTAGTGTTCTGTGCAGATTTACCGGACCTAGATGGAACAAAAGCTCATAGTTGGGAACGTTTAACAAGGGTAACATGTCAACTGCTTTCGTGGCATCTGTCTGGTTTGATGGATGAGCGAAGAGCATTGCTTGTTCATCGGGTTGAAGAAGAAATAACAAAGATTATTGCTCGAATGCGGGAAGCTTCTATTCCTTCTTCTTCCATGGATAGCACTACGTTGGTCGTCTGTCGTTTTTGCGTCGAACTTTCTGTGCGAATTGGTTCTTTGTTACCAGCCTTTGATCCGAAGCTGGGTATATGCAGAACATCGACTCCTCTGTTAGAGTCTATTCGTCTTCTTGTTCACTACCTTCTTGAATATGGCCTTGGCCGGTTGGAATATCCGATTTACGTACTGGCCGTGTCTAATGAGATTCCAGGAATGGCCCAACTCACCGCCGAATTATGGATCTTTCTCATTCATGTCATCAACTACGTTAATTCGAAAAACGACTCTGCGAAGGCTTGTCATCCTCTCTGGAGTATCGTAAGAGATGTTCTCAAATCTCGTTTGAAAAGTCAACCTGTAGAAGCGTTTTCGCCGAGCGAGGTGGTCTGGCATGTTATCTTCGACCTTTCCAGGCTCTCACAGTTTTCGGTTCACGGAACTAGTACCGCAGATGTCCGACTGCCATCTTCATGGGACTTGGTTTCTTTGGCGCTAGATCACACTTCTCTCAAGCCAGATCCTGAGGTATACAATGATCATGATATAAAAAACGTTTTTATTCGCTGTTTTCACCTCTTCTCTCATTTTCACTGGGATCTTGGTGATGCTTTCACGGTAATCAAGCGATTGAGGGACGATGTCTTCGCCAGTCGTAATCTGGGTAACCTTCAGCATGAGGGGCACGGCTTGCCCTCCTTTGTACAACGTCATTCCTGGTCGTCATGCTCCCAGTATGATCCGGGCGATACTGCTTATGGTATCTTTTTGAAGCTGGTCGTTAATGCAGTGGACGCAGTGATGAAGGGCAGTGGGAAGGGTACCTCCGTACCGCCAAAGGCCAAAAAACTACTTTCACTTGTAGCTCCAGTTTCTTCGGTAACCTTCACGGACGATGACTCAAAAGGTCATCAGCTTTCAATGTTGTACAACCGATTTGCCACTATAGCTGTCTGTATCAAGAAGAACCCTGAACAACAAGTCAGTCGCATGAATCAGGCTCGAAGCTACATCAATTTTAAAACAGCAGATCGTGATACGCGCCGGGTTTACATTCAATGCCTGATGGTCCTTTCACAGATGATGGTACTTGAGAAATTGGAGTTGTCCGAGACCCTCGCTTGGCTTGGGGAAACTATCGACATTCTCCTAGACGAGCTTCCGACACAAGGCACTAATGGCAATAAGGAGGTCAGCGATTCACAGCGTCGAGCTGTTAATATGGCTCTTCTATGCATAAATTTGCTCATTACTGCGATTCGTCACATAATTGGAGCGTATGCCGAAATCAGAGAGTATCCTGATCCAGCATTGATAGGTATAATTCCCTGACTGTCAATACCCCCAATAACTTACACCTATACAGGACGCCTTGAAAAGTTTTTCAAACACAAATTCTTATCACATCACCCTCCTACCTCGCGTCGGCTGAAGGATCTTGTTCAGTCGTTCTTACAAGTCCGATCAGAGGTTGTTCCCCCTCCCCACCGTCCTTACCCTGAATCTGATGCGCCCGAGAGTCAAGACGATTTTGGAGAACTTGATCTCGATATCAATGATTCCGCAGCATTAGACAGAGCTCTAAATCCCACGTGGGAAAAGGATGTACAAGTGTCCAAGGTATGTCCACCACCGACGTGACATCGTAGAATGGGACTGATCTTTCCGTAGTCTCTGGAACAAATTAGCTGGTCTCTGTATCGGCTTTTTTGCAGTTATTTCGGCCAGCCGCTTCCCAGTGAGCAAACCAAACGCATCAAGATTGTAAGATATGTCGAAAAAATCCTCGAGGTGTGGCTCGGGTGTATTTCCATCGCTGTCCAGCACACCACTAGGGTGAAGTCGCTGTTGCTCTAGAATCTCTCCAGATACTGACGTCGCTCTAGACCTGGGCATCGTTCCTAAACTTTCGGATGTGTTCCTGGGGCAAGATCGAGGACCCACGATGGAAGATACGTACCGAGGTCTACATCATGTATACCATCTTGAAGCTGGAACCGAGGGCTGTCCAGGTTGGTCTTTACATGAAATCCGCTATTTATAGGGAGTCTGATTTGTGCATTCAGTCACTGCAACACGAATTCTTTGAAACCCTATTCATTGCCTTGGTTCCCGAGATAGAGGCCCCTTTCGAAAACGAGTCTACTGCTATGAAGAGCGAGTTTGTCTCGCTCTTCCTGTCAGTAATCGAACTACGGAGCCCCCTCCTTCGTGGTCTCGACTTGGATGCATACCGAGGAACTGGAGGCGATTTTGTGCTTAAATTGGAAGCCCATCGTCTCATTTTACTGCGAGGTGCGCAATTTGGAGTTTTTTTTGCTGTGTGCATGGATCATAAATACCACTGTTACACAGGTATCATCACCAACTTGGCTAGTTCTTTACGAGAGGAGCGGGAAGGTAACACAGCGTTGCAAGAGGATAATGAAAGGTATCTTGGTTGGTGTATCGAACTGCTTAAAAGGATGCATCGATTATATCAGGTAAAACTCAACATTGTAAGTAAGAATGTCTTCGCTGACCACCGAACATAGGACTTTGAAGACTCGCCTGCAGGTCAACAGTACCGAACGTCTTGCCGGGAGATTCTACGCGTCATACTGGATGAACACCCTCTTCTCAAGTCTGAGTCTCGAATGGTGCACTGGGAGACCTGGTATCGAAGTTTAGACTGAACCGACAATGTATTGTCAATTTATCTACACTGTATTTTTTAGCATCAATTTTGTTTCCTCTACAGGCATTAATTTCAAGATCTATGCATGTTTCCAATGATTAAGGTATATATATGCTGTTGTAACTTCAGTACAAAACAAGCGATCCACTCAATTGCCCAGGTTCTTCAAAAGTTCTCGCATCCTAGTGTTATTGAAAACTTGTTCACTGTTGCCCCAGGCCCCCTTGGCGGCTTTCAAAGCAAACTGGCTAATCTCCCCTGTCGGTATATAATTGCTACTCCAAAAGTTTGATACGAGCGGCCTGAGTGCAATCGAGAGAGCACGTTCCGCTGTTGAACGCGTTTGCTTAGCAATATTCGGGTCCTCGGGGTAGAAATAGCCTGGACGAAGAATGATAGGATGGATTCTAGATTCAACAGGAAGATCGAGCAGGTAAAGTTCGGTTTCGCGCTAAAGCGAACAACCAGCAATATGCATTAGTAATAGAAACGACAGGTGCACACCAAACATGTTTCGTACCTTGATGCGGCCGTACATTGCTTTCGAAGACGACTTCGTGGGATCTGCGCCCGCAGCAGAAATGAAGACGAAGCGAAAAGGTTCCTTGTCGGCACGAAGTGTGGCCATTTCACCCAGCGAAGAGATCATATGTTTGACATAGCCATTGGTAATTTTTGTATATTCTTCTTCGGTCTTGCCCACAGAAGAGCAACCAAGGGCCCAGATACAGGCATCGTGAGTGGCCAGCTTCGGAGGAAGGTCGGTAGGGTACTTTAGAAAGTCGTCAACTATAATAGTAGTGGTTTTATCGTTGTTGGGAATAGATTTAGTTAACCAGTCAGGGAGAGCGCGTCGGGAAAGGACTGTTATCGAAGAAATTGTTGGATCAGCCACTGCATCGCGAAATATCTGACATCCAGCTGCAGAGAGTGAGAGCTTGACTTGGTCACGGTAGAGATACACACCTGCACCGGTGACACCCGTAAGAAGGAGCTTCATGGTAGTAAGAAACAAAAGACTGGACGTCCAAAACAATATCTACCTGTATTTAACTAGAAGACTTAGTCAGCTACTATGACGCATCTTCGCGTCTACGAGGACGCCTTCCATCAATATGCATCAATTGCAAGCAAGACTTCGTATTCTTCTATTTACGAGTTTTAGTTACGTATTCGCAATCAACAGCACAGACCTCACTTGGGAAAACAAACACTTCTGACGACATCTCCCCATTCTCCGAGAACGTTCATGAACGTATCCCATTTACTTCTCATATCAGCCTCGGCATCGATCCCCAACGGAAGGATTGCAGGCCACTTCTTCCCTTCGGCGCAACCTTCTCCACGTACAACATCTACCAAAGCTTCCATAGCCTTAACAGGATTACCAGGCTCGTTGCCGGGGATCTGGAGATAGCGCGCGCAGGCCATATTTCTCAGGTCGTCATAGTCAGAAATGGGGTTGGAAGTGTTAAAGGGAATTCCATAGATGCCTTCAGTTCGGAAGGCACCTGGCGCAACAAGCAGTACCTTGATACCGAGAGGTGCAAGCTCTTTGGAAAGCGCTTCAGTGATGGCTATCATTCGAAATAAGTGCCAGAAGCTCAAAAAAAGAAGAAAAGACCTGCCATGAATTGCAGCTTTGGATGCAGCGTATGTACCCAGCCCCTAGAGTAGTTTTTAAGTATCGTGAACACTGCATTAAATAAATGCATCTAGACCAACCGGGGTATCAGCACGCCATATTGATCTAGATCCAATGACAACGACCACTCCCTGCTTTCTTGCTCTCATGAAAGGCAGTACCGCATTTGTAACATCGACGGTCCCAAAAACATTCGTTTCAAACTGTTGGCGAATCATTTTTGAGCTGGAGATGTCGAGTTAGAATGCCACCAGAAAGAACTGCCAGAAAGAAGACCCACCCGCTTTCCTCTACTAATCCCAAGTATCCATTACCAGCGTTGTTGACCAAAACATCTATTCTGCCCCAGAATCTAACTGCAGCATCTACAACTTGTTTGATCGATTCATATCCGGAGGTAATATCTAGCTGTAAAAGCCGCAGGTTGTCAGAAGGAGCGGGGCCATATGTTTCTTGAAGCCTTTCAAAGGAACGAGCGGTCGCAATGACGAGATCACCTCGTGCAAGAGCAGCGATAACTAGACGCTGGCCGAAGCCGGAGGTTGTCCCTAAGCAAATCGAAAAGGGAAGGCACGAACTCGACCTTTTACATCGGGGCGTAGTTGGAGAGTTTACGCACCTGTGATGAACCAAACCAGTTGTTGTTTTAAGGTCATGGATACACAATTGCACTGAAGTGCTGAAGAGTAGAGATGACATTGCTTTTATGACCGGAGTCCATGTACAATAATCTTGCTCCTTTAGCCCGAGCATTCATCTGCTTCAACGTTGTGCCAGACTTTTTTCCCGGCGAATTCATTCATATTCAAAAGACACTTGCGATCGATTCAGATGACGCAGACGCCCAGCGCTCAACCTTCCGACTATCCATCGACACATTATCTTACTACAGAACGATGACTCATGATCACAACCAAGAAACATTGAATTTTTAAATACAACATCGTGCGGAAACGTTATCTTTATCGCCAGGAATACCATAAGGATGTGGGATATTAAACATCTAGTTAAGAGGGCGAACACCAAGGGGCATTTGGGTGCGCTCGTTGAGCCTTCCCTCAATCATAGGCGCCATGATAGCACCGATAGGCACACGCAACATCTTGACCTTTCCCTGATCAGTAGCAGGAGCAAATTCGAAATTTTCGACGAGCTCGATGACGGTCGACTGCATCTCAGTGAGAGCAAACCTCCATCCAATGCAACCAGAGGGACCGCCGGAGAAAGTGAGCCTGTAATGCACTGAATAAGATATACAAGCGTAGGTATGATGGGACTCACAGGTTGGAGTAGACACCGATAGGGACCTGTCTCTCTTTGAGCTTGGGATCAAGATGACGGCGGGGGTTCCAAGAGTCAGCATCAGCACCCCAGACGGAAGGATGGCTAGAAAAATAAATCGGTAACAGATTCCACAAAGAAAGAGATGACGTACCGATTGTAGGCACAAGTTGACACAAGAACGGGAGTGTGTTTGCTGATCTTGAACTGAGAGATTGAAGCGCCGGAAGAAGAAATAATGGGTTCGGACAAAGGGATGATATCGTCGGCAGCAGACTCGCGGGTGACCCAAGGAGAGATGGGATGAAATCGAAGGACCTCCTTGATGCAGGCATTGAGGAAGTTCATAGATTCAAAATCAGTGGCATTGAAGTCCTTCTGGCCATTAGCAGTGAGTTTACGACGCTTCTCAGTAATCTCATCACGAATGCGTTGCTGGTCGTCGGGGTGATGAGCCAACTCATACATGAGCCAAGTGAGAGTACAAGCAGTGGTTTCATGACCGGCAAAGAGAAGAGTGCTTCGTATGATATGAGCTCACTGTCAAATCAGAATGAAAGGCGACTCACGTAACCTGAGAAAGCACTTCATCCTCAGGAAGACGATCAGCGACGTCGGCAGACTCGTTCGCATCGACTGTCAGGAAACATGTCAGTGATTGACAGGTATAGAACAGAAAAATACCCACCGAGAATAGAGAGGATATCACGAGTCTTCTTGCTCTGGCCTTTCTCGACACCAACAGCTTTTTCATTGACTAGTTCTTTTCCGAGACGCTTGCCGTGGATCAAAAACTCTCTAAAGCGCACAAACTGCCGGGCGGGGAGATACTCAACAAAACGAAGAACCCATTCAGGCCAGAAAGCCCACGAAGCGCCGAAAAGGATAGCAGGCTTAGGAGGGAACATGTTAGAGTCTGCCCACAGATTGTGGAAGATGTCCGAAAATTCGTTGGTAGTACCATGGCGGTCCAGAGAGCCAAAATGGTAGTCAAAGACAGCTTCACCGATAATATCGAGGGTGGTATCGACAAGCCCACGATTGACGTTGATAGTCTGGAATTCGGTGACATCGCCTTCCTGGAGCTTTTCCCTCCATCGCTCACTCAGCTGGAGAACATGAGTGCCAATCGTAAGGAAGTATACAAATGTACTAACCAAAGCAGCAACACGACGAAAGACAGGGAAGAAAGCCTTCTGGGACTGAGCAGTGAAGGCGGGGTTAAGGAGTTTGCGGTGTTTTACATGTGTGTCATCTAAAAAAAGTCAGAGAAGAAAATAAAAAGAAGTATTGGGAACGAACCAGCGGCCCAGCTAACACCACGACCGAAAGCCAAACCTGTAAAGGTTTTGCTCTCACGTGTTTTCGGGTATAGATAGCCTTTAAGACATGGAGGTCAGCTACCACCAAAGCATCTTTCTAAACGTTGTACTGACCTTGGGTATGGAGAATGTGATGAATGGCAAGAGGGTCAGCAACCATCAAAGTATCTCTCTAAACACAATGTAACATTGTAAGTACATTTACACGAAGAGAAGCAGCAAGCACCTACACCAAAGCAACCACCAACTTTCCAGGCACCACCGAATTCCTTGAACCATGTAAAATCACATTGACCGACGTCCATCTGTCGGTTAATGTCAAGAACGTGTCCATAGAGCCATGAGGTGCTTTTGGGACCTCTGAGCTCGTCCAGAGGCTTGCCGAGCTTGCTACGGATCCATGCTGCGAGACCGACGACAAAAACGCCGATCCAGATTTGCGGGGCATAATTCACCAGTGAGTCCATTTGGGCTTGAGGATACAAAAAAGAACAGTGAGCTTGAGACAGATATATGTTCCTTCATGATGCACTGGATATAACGGACGCAGAAGCGAAAAAGAAAATGAACGGCCGTAGTTGCGTCGACACTTGAAAAGAGAAAAATTGGCATATCTTTGCTTAGTCATTAAATCCGCCATCCGTAGACGGCGTTGACAATTTTTAACACATTCAAGCATTCGCCCGCGTCTCTGACGTCTGTTTTGGATGGATTATACTTTGTTATAAGGCCTTAACTCATACTGAATCATTCTAAGTTAGAATGGATTGGATCATAGCTGCGTAAGGTTGAGTTTTATGACTTGTGTTCTAGGACGCTTTCCGCTCTTATTGCTTAATATTACTAACTGTTTTTGGGCTAAACTTGGCAGTCGGCAACAAGCAGTGTAATTGCAGGAGAAAAGTTACAATAGATCGCACCAGGACCCCGGTGAATCCTTACTGAGCCCGTACAGATGACAGTGTCGGGACGAAATTTTCAAGAATTATGGATCCAGGAGACTACTTTACAATTTCGCACGGTCGAAAATGAGGAGAAAATCTTATTTTCAAGCTTTGGAAAATGTGCGAGGCTCGAGAACTTAAAAAATTAGCTCTACAGACGTTTCTATTGTCGATTTCTCCATTTAGAACCGGGTCCAAGCCCCAAAAATGTCGGGATTTACACCCGGGTAAGCTCACGCTTTGGTGCGGGTGTCGGGACTTTCGGCGGGGCAAGCATCCGGGAGATTTCGATTTTTGGTCGAATTTTGTCGGTATTCACTGGGTCCTATCGCGCCACATTTCTTCCAAGGTAGACCCGTGGCTTATGACGGATAAATGGAAGTATCGGATATCCCGGATATCAACAAGTATTCAAATTATTATTACTGTTATGTATGAAAATATATAAAAGTCCGACCCAAAAAATGAAGTGGGTTGACTACAGTTCAAAAGTAACGCTCTTTTCGAGGCAGAAAATTGAACGCTTAATCTAAAGTATGATCAAAATCGTCGTGGGCAGCATACCACGCATCAAGCTGAGCATCCTTTTGTTTGACATCCTCGTCTTTCCAATTGACGTAGCAAGAGGCGTTCTTCTCAAGCATTTGAGTGCGCATGACAGGGTAGAGATCGTAAAAGTATGGTTTTGCACCTTGAGGAAGAGAACGTCAAATAAATAGAGGAAACTGAGACGAATGCATAGTTACTTACTTTGGATAAGCCCATCCTTAATATACGTCTGCTCGAAGAATTCAAACCTGAAAGTATCAAGGGTATTGTTCAACAACGTTGCACTCGGGTCAAGGCCGTTGGCAATGCAATGTCTATCCCCTAAAGTGTAGACACGGATCGTAAGGTTGTTTGTAAGAAAAAGTTGATTTTGTTGATCGCCAACACTGAGGGCTCCCGCCAAACCGGAAAAGATAGATTGCTACCAATGTGAAGAACAGCTTGAGAGTCAGAAAACACTGATTTGACTGTCAAAAGAACTCACATTGTAAGGCAAGGTTGGTGATTGAACAACAGTGACATTGGGGGAAAGATATTGAAGCTACCGCAGTGAAGTAGCAGTTAGTTACTACTTATCGAATGCAGAACACTTTTGAGTAGTGCTACATACCGCGCTTTCGTTACCGCTGAAGAGAGCAGTGTAGAATTCAGTGCAGAATTGACCGAGCGCGTCGATGGTGGGGCTACCAATGGGAGCATAAGGATAAACGAGGGCAGTACCAGTATTGGCCATTGGAATGAAGGGAGATGGTTCGAACAACGAAAGAGAAAATGTTTCGACTCAAAGCCAGGACGAGGGAATCGGTACACTGATTTTATTTTTAAGGTCTTTAACATGAAGTTTACAACAATATAAGGAGCTTTCTTTAGACTTTGCGGGCACATACAATAAATCTTCGGGTGTTCTCTCAGGTACAAATATATCCGGTTTACCAAATTTGATGATACCGAACCCATTATAGTGCGGGGGAAGAAAGCTTTTGACGATTTGCGTTTGACATTAGAGCATTTCAAGCATTTCCCGTAAAATACCACGGGCAACTGTGAGCACATTTTATCATCGGACTGGTAAAATTCTGCGAAAGACAACATATGGCCGTGCTTTACATCGCCGTAAACGTACGCCAGTGTGGGAAGGCAATTCAATTTTTTTTTGCAAGCGGTTTTCAGGAACAAGTGATTGTGGCGGGCACAAGCAAGCGTAAGCTGCAGGAATGATGAGTCCTATGCGCAGCCTTGTTCAGCCGAGCGTCGGAAATTGAGTAACTTATTCCCACGAGAGATAGCACGACCCGAATTGGATGCAGGTTCGTCGTGGATTGGTCATTGCCTGGAAGTGGCCGAAAGCACCAATTCTCGTTCGAGGTATTCATTTGAACAAACATTTTAGCCTAAACGGAACACAGTGGAAGATAGGCTGCTAGTAGTATTCATCTCAGTGTGTATTTCAATCTGATACGCTATGGAGTTCTAAATGTTAAGATATTAATGGAAGTGAGCGCACTATTGGCTTATTATGAGCCGCATACAAACATTTATTTATGCTCGCCATCGAGAAAGATTCAAGTAAAACATTCAATCCAAGTTATTGGCAAAGTCATCGTGGGTGGCATACCACGAATCTATTTCGGCATCCTTCCTCTCGATATCACTGTCCTTCCATTCAACATAATCAAATGCATTCTTCTCCAGCATCTGAGGACGCATAATAGGATACAGATTGTAGAAGTAAGGTTTAGCGCCTAGAAAATGATATGTGTTATGAGAAATTCCAGAATTAAAAAGGTATTACTGACTCTGAATTCGACCGTCCTCGATATATGTCTGCTCAAAATATTCGAACCTGAAAGTCTCAAGGCTATTATTCACTAATCTCGCGTTCGGATCGACGCCATTGGCGATGCAGTGCGTATTGCCGAGTGTAAAGACACGGATGGTCAGGTTGTTAGTAAGGAGGTATTGGTTCTGTTGTTCGGCAACGCTGAATGCCCCTGAGATGCCGTGGAAGATGGATTGCTAAAATAAGGTTTTGAAATGAGAAAGACGAGTAGATAATCTGATAGTTTCAAGAAGCTTACATTGTAAGGCATAGTCGGGGACTGAACGATAGTCATATTGGGGGAAATATATTGAAGCTGGTGGGGATATCAAAATGAATCCAAAATCGATGTTGAGATTAAAGTCACGTACAACTCCAATTTCGTTTCCACTGAACAAAGCTGTGTAAAACCTGGTGCAGAACTGACCAAGGGCATCTATGGTAGGGTTTCCTATGGGACTGTAGGGATAAACGAGGGCAGAACCTGTAGCCATTACAAATTAAAAGGTTGAAAGTAATGTACGTAGACTTTAAAGCATTTGAAGGCTACGGGCGTGAAAAAAATTCAACCTGTTTGAGTTCTAGGTAAGTGAATAGTACACCGGACGCATCCGACTGTCAACGCAAACATGCAAGAGTTCCGTCGTCGTCCACGCCGAGTTGAAAGTTGTGTAAGACTCGAGAACAGTCCAAGTACAGCCACTAGTGGTTCGTCAACGGCTGGCTGCGTAAAGAGACAAACTTCAACAAATTTGAAGTCAATGAAATCATACACAAAACTCAGCTTCCGACATCAGAAACAATTTATAAATATTCAGGCACTTGCGCAATCCGGGTTGCTGTAGTCTAAAAGGCAGATCTACGTTTGAAGTAGCCCGAACGACTAGCAACATTACAAGTATCTAACGCCTGCGTTCACACTAAATCATCTAATAATTTCCTCGCTATTAATCCTTCTCTAGTATACATATATCAGGAAAATTGTAAATGAATACAAGGAGCAAAAAAAATCGGAATGTGAGCTGGGTAAATGAGCTTCTGTCCCAAGGGCTCAGGTACGTTGTGCGAAAAATTCGGTTTTGGCTTCCTCCAACATGACAGCAGCTTCGGGGAAGCGAGGCCCGACTTTGATATCGAAGAGCTTGGGGCGGCTTGAGATAAGGTGTCAGTTACAATTCCTCGAGGAAACAAGATATGGCTTACACAACCAGACCGTCTTCAATGACTTCCTCTGTCTCCATCTTGCCTTTGGCTTCGATGTTCATGGCCCAAAGGATGGTGGCAATATTGATAAACAAAGAGTTGTCTGCAACATGACGACCGACGCATATCCTTCGTCCAAATCCATAGGTAGAGTGACCATCTTCCTTCGCTTCTGCAGGTCCCTTTGCGAGTCGACCCTTGGCATCTAACCATCGTCCGGGATTGAAAAGATGGGCATCGGACCCATAAAGTTTGGGGTCACGATTAAGGTGCCAGACATTGGCGAGTAAGACGGTACCCTTAGGAATGTACATGCCTTCGTACCAGTCGTCTTCGATTGTGTAATGAGGCATACCGAGGGGGTCGACAGGACGCCAACGGAGGGCTTCCTTGGCCATGGCATGGCAATAAGGCAGATGAGGAGAATCGGCAAAAGTAGGGAGACGATCGCGACCAACGACAGCATCGATTTCAGCCTGTGCACGCATTTGGAATTCGGGGTGCAGACACATGGCAAAAATCCACCATGCCATAACACCAGAGGTCGTTTCGGAACCAGCAGCACTGAATGGTGATAGACTGAGTAGTTATCCAAAGTGATTTGAATCCGAATACTTACTACATGGTAGCTGCAACCCAGGCGTTTTCGTTTTCGGAGAGACCATGACGACCAGAGTCTTCAATAAGAGTGGCTGTAAGGCTGGGACGATCTTCACCTTCGGCCTATAAAGTAAAGAGTTTTTCAAACATCCAGGGAAACGTCAGGCGGTATGCACTGACCATCCTGTCCCTAACTTTGTTGAAAAGACTGAGGAACATGTTTGTATCTTTTATGTGCCATTCCTCGGCATCGGTTCTCCACTTTGCAAACCTTCGGGGAATGTACATCATCCAGGGAAAAACCTCCACAAGGTGAGCGCCAGGCTTTCCCGCCGTAGCCAGACGAGCAACGAAATCATTGACACGTTTGACAGAGGTATCTTGTTCGGACTCGATAGGCGGCGTATCATAAACGGTAGACATGATAGAAGAAGCAGCGTTGCGGCGTAAATGCTTGAACCATTCCTGAGGCTGCGAGAGGACACCAGCAGCAAGGACATAAGCTTCGCCAGCCTGACCGGGTTGGTAATGATGAACAACGTTCCTGTTCAAACCTTCATGGGCAGCTTTACGCATCCGGCGCCATCTGCAGTGTACCATGAGTTGTAATTCGGATAAGAAAGGCTTTCAGCTTACACATCGGTGTAGCGAGTAAAGACGAATAGAAGGCCACCGGTTAGAATCTCCGCGGCGACGATGTTACGAGGTCTGTCAGAATTCTTCCCAGCATGACGCTCGAGAATCTCATTAGCGGCTGTCTGGGAATTGATGATGACGATACGCTGTCCCGGTATGTTTAGAGTAACCAAGTCACCTTGAAAATGTCAGACAATAAATCCACGACAGACAGAAGAAAAGCATACCGTATGTCTCGCGCCATTCAGTGAACCGTAACCACAATTGAGTACCAGTCAAAGCTAAGAGGTTACCGATAATGGGGTAACCTCGAGGCCCCGGAGGAAGTTTTCTCATCGGGTTCCTCACCCAGCGGGCGAGAAGAATGGTAGCCAGACCGGTCAATACCAAAAAGTAAAGATTTTGATTGGCATTGAATGATTGCTTGAGAGATGCAAAGTCTGTCGGAATATTGTTTCGAGATATGGAGGAAAGGCGATGGAAAACATAGTCGAGTGCGGTACCATTGTCAAGCTCGGCCTGAAAGGTCTCGTAGGTCGTCATAAAGGTGTCTGAAAGAGCAGACAGTGAGTCTGGTACGGAAGCCATGGTAAGGGATGGGGATTCAAGTGGACTTGAGGATAAAAAAGACGCTGGAGGCGGTCTAGCATCCTGCGGCCGTCATTTTTGTTACGGTAGCTAGCCCGGATGCGTACTGGCTCTAGAATGATTGATAGGACAGACGGCCGCGCAGAGGATTGTCACGCAATGCGTACTTACGGGCCCGAACCATAGGTCATTGTCGACGTGCAGGCCTCTGAAAGTAGCTAGCAGTCGAGCGTCGCAATTACGTCAGCGGAAGATGATAAAGCGAGGTACGAGCGCACCGAGACTGCCCAGGGAAGACTAGATCCAGAATAGAACCATTAGAAAAAAAGACAGCATTGGGTGCCACTGACTTCAAGCTGGAGCTTACCTCGCTGTAGGCATCGAATCGTTCGTCACATGATGATCGTCGGGATCAGTCGGTGGCCTAGTGACGAAGCTTCGACGTAGTTCTCTCAGCTCCTCGATGGATGCCTGATATCTCCCGACCTTTGTTCTCTTAAAAGTCCGACACTTACAGTTTCTGCGCTTCATCCTTCAATCATGTCCCCGGCACTTGTTCTAGACAAATATTACTTGGCCATCACAGTGCTGGTCACCACAGCATATCAATTAACTGGGTTCGCGATCGCTTGGACCTTCCAATTTGACAAGATAACAGATTTCACTGGAGGTTCTCATATTTACTTTCAGCTTTTTTCCCCACTCTGAAGACGTTTTTAGGGTCTAATTTCTTTCTACTCGGTTCGCAGACAGCTAAGAGATTCTTGATTCAAATCTTATTTTGTTTTCAGCCCTCCTCACACTTACTATGGGAAACGAATACCATACTCGTAACATTGTCGCAAGTGTTCTGGTGATGGTGTGGGCAGTGCGAATCGCTGGATTCCTGCTTTTCCGCGTCCTAAAGACTGGCAGTGACAATCGTTTCGATGAGATTCGTTCTAGCTTCTTCAAATTTCTTGGCTTTTGGATAGGTATGTGCATTTGTTCCATTGAACAGGCTCTCAACTCACGCCAAGTTCGCTTTAGGACAGATTCTTTGGGTATGCATTTTGACTTGCTATCTGACTGCTAATAACGCATGAATATCAAAAGGTTTGGACAGTATCATTACCCGTTACAGTGTTAAATTCGCCAGCGGTGTCGGATGCGGAAAGGTTTGGCTCAAATCCGTCTTTTGGAACAGCTTGCGACATAGTTGGCCTAATTTTATGGGGAATCGGTTGGATTATAGAAACTGTCGCTGATGGCCAAAAGGTATCTTTGGAATGCTGTGTATATCATCGATGATGCTAAAAATACCTCTAGTTTCGAGCGAAAAACAATAAATCCACTCCTAAAGATCGACCGGTACAGGTCAGTAGCAGCACTTCTAGCCCGATCCGAGATTGACTGGCTTCTAGGTTGGGTTATGGAGGTATTCGAGGCATCCCCCGTACTTTGGAGAGTGAGTGAGATGATAGTTGCTTTCATCACATCACTTTCTGACCGAACATTTTAGAATCCTGTGCTGGTGGGGTATCTGGTTACTTTCCATCTCTCCATCAACAAATGGCACTCTTTCGTCTTCATCTCGGTCTGCTCAATACGGCACAGTTGTGTCCCCTCTCTTCACAACAATGTGTGTATATTTCCTCTTGGTTTAGAAATATCAATCTAACTCGCTCCCAGCCTGCTGATGTTCGGTTCTGGTCTTCCCACTGCTGAGAAACCTACAGCCAAGAGATACTTCCTCATGAGTTGTGGCGACGATGCTCGTGAACCCGGTGCTTGGAAGAACTACAAGGCGTACCTTAACCGGACTTCAATTCTGATCCCGCTACCTCCTACTTTGTATTCTCGGCTCCCCGATGTGATCAAGAAAACCGTATTCTTGGACTTTCCTATCTATCGGTTTGACGAAGGTAAAGATGGCACAGCGGCGATCGAAGAGTCTAGGGCACGGGGATGATTCGCTCAGCGTACGGTTTTACACGGATTCAGACCAGAGATTATTTACTGTATATAATGTACGATAATGATTAAATCAGGCTACCTCCTAAGGATGAACCTTGTCAATGCCTGAAACAGGTACTAAGGAAACCGACATCGTTGCGCTGGGAAACAGTACTGTTGGAGAAGTTTCATATGTCTGGCTCTTTACATACTTCTTGATTGCTTCCTGCGTTCATGACCATTTTGCTCCTCCAACGTTGCTAATCTGTTTTCTTCTGGGCTATCCTGTTGTACTATCTAAACCATGTCTGCTGACAACCTCGTTGACCGTAACGTTATTCTCGAAGCCTACGATTCTATCGTGCACAACCATTCAAACTGGCGAGTCCAACATTCCACCGTCAATCTTCTGTCATTCCACTAACTATTGCTTAGGTTTCTACTCAAATATGCTCAAGACGTACGTCGAACGCAGCTGTCTTTGGCTAAACATTGAATCGAATCCTCTAGTCCGACGACCTCATACTCCACGCACAGGGCTCGCAAGGGCTAACGGAACTCAAAAGGTCTCTAGATGAACCCACTTTTGTACATTTTGCATTCTATCGTGAAGACTCGAAGCCGTCAGGATGCGTCTTGATTAACTACATACCCACCCTGGTTTCCGCTGTCAAGAAAGGTGCGTTGCATACACGGTTTTTTTTGCTCTCTTCTGAGTAGTTCTCCGGTTCTATACAGCGAGAGCACTGGTGCATTCGCGTCGCTTTGCAGCTGCTTTCATTAGAGTAAGCGATATGCCTATTGTTTTGCGTCACCGTTCTCATTGTTCTTTATGTCCTTTGTCTAGATGGAGCACGCCACCCTTACCGTTGACCATATATCAAACCTGACGCCCACAGCTATTCGTCAAGCCATTCTAAATCCCGACGGATTCCACTCTATTCAGATTGAACGCTCCAGTTCCAGTCTTGGTAGCTCTCCTCCATCTCCTCTCACACCGCCACCCATGCGACGAACTCAGTCTGACGCAGACAGTAGCCCATTCCCTTCTACTGCCTCATCCAAGATTAACAAGATGATTACGACGCTGAGGCGAAAAGCCAACAAGACTGAAAGTGCATTACCACCCGATGACGATATCCCTCCTCCAACACCACCCAAAGACAAAGGGCGTTATGCACCGTCTCGTCGGTCTCCCCAAGGTCAGCATCAGCAAACGCAATCTCAATTTACTCCATATACCCTTCAGTCAGTTCCTTTGACGATACCCGAGAAAGAGCGCAGGATCAGCCTTTCCGAATTTGCTGTTATTTCTCATGCTAGTCTAGAGGTCGAAGAAGGAGTTGAAGAGCAACAACCGAGCTCTTCGCCCATCCAGAGGGGAGGCTCTCTTTTCCTCGTTCCCTTGGATAAAAAGTGGATATCCGAGACCGCATATATCCCAGATCCAACTGAGAGGGCGCAGAGGAGGATCCTTGCGCAAAGACAAAGGGACATAGAGGAAGAAATGGCGCTGAAGGAAGAAGCTGAGCGGCAGGAAGCGATCAAGTTGCAGAAACAGGAGATGATAAGACAAGAGGAGGAGGAAGAGAAAAGGAGGAAAGAGTCGCTGGAGTTGGAGATTAAACAAATGACAGCGGAAAGACGTTTAAGAGAACAATTAGCCAGAGAACAGGAAGAGAGGGAGAGGAGGGAAATTGAAGAGAGGAAGCAGGCTGACAGAAGAAGGCGAATGGAAGAGCATGAAAAGTTGGAGAAATGGAGACAAGAGCTGGCCAGGCAGGCTGAGGAGCACGAAAAGCGGGAGACCGAGGAGCGCAAGAGCGAATTGATGAGAAGGAAGAAAAAAATGACGGATGTGGCCAACCAAGTTAGAGCTGATGTGAAAGCTGGTCTTTCGATTGTCGAGTGGGCCACAATTCAGACGGATGGGCTGGTGTGGAAACGTCGGTATATCAAGCTAATCGGAACCAAGCTTTTTATGCATCGAAGTCCGAAGGTGAGCTTTTTTGGTTATCGGGAAGTATGGTTCTCACCTCGTGCCCCAAGGACATGAACCAAGTACTGGATGAAGTAGAGCTAAAGGGATTGCTCTCTGCTTTGTGCGAACCAAATGAAGGCTTTGAAGAGCTCGAGGCTCTTCCGCATTCTTTCGCAGTGAAATTCAAGGATGGTCACATCTGGTCGATGTTTGGCGATACGGAAGAACAAAAGGCAAGTTTCTCTGTTGCTGTATCTAAGACTTGATCTGATGAACAGATGCAGGATCGATTACTTGGAATACTGCACTATGCAGCTGGATTGTAGTCACTAGTGTAACGTATGGACATTTGTTGTACTGTAGTTTATACATGTATTTCTGTGCCTCGTGTAGACTGCGCGGAAAGCACGATAAAAGGCAACGTGCGATTAATGAATCTTTACGTCGAGAAGCAAAGAACAGAAAACGCAAGATGGTGAGTGTAATATTTATTTGTGAGCAGAAGAGCGGGAAGTTGACCCTGAGGCAGCGCCGGTGGGAATCGCCTTCTAAATTCGCCAGCGCGAGCGGCAACCCATTCGTCAATTTGGTGCAACGTCCATCATCAGCCTTTTCGACCTCCAGACCGGCTGTTATGGACACCTCCAAGCCCATTGCTTTCTGCGAGCATCTGCAGCTCTCCAGCCTTGGCGTGCAGCCAGCCTCCATTTCCTTCCAGGTGTGTGTGTCTACTTTGACGCGTAGCTCACAATGTTGACGTGTTCTGCTCTCCGTCCCGCCTTTCCTTTCAGACACTCACTCTCGAGTCTGACCACTTTATCTGTATCCGTGAAAAAGTCAACGAGCAAAACCAGGTCGTCATCATTGACCTCGCCGATGCCAACAATGTCTTGCGTCGCCCCATATCCGCAGACTCTGCCATCATGCATCCTCACCAGAAAATCCTTGCTTTGAAAGGTATTTGTCCGTGCCTTGTTTTGTCTGTCTCCTGCTCAACTCTCCTCTTCAGCTGGACGCACTTTGCAAATATTCAATATCGAGACAAAGCAAAAGGTCAAGTCTCATGTCAACAACGAAGACATTGTTTTCTGGAAGTGGATTTCCGATACAACCATCGGGATGGTCACAGAATCGTCTGTCTACCACTGGTCTATCACTGACCAGACGTCTCCGCCTCAAAAAATCTTTGACCGACACGCAACGTTAGCGGGGACGCAAATCATCAACTACCGTGCTTCTGCAGACGAAAAGTGGCTAGTTCTCATCGGAATTTCTGGAAATTCGACGAACCCTTCTGCCTTCAAAGTCAAGGGTTCGATGCAGCTCTACAATCGCGACCGTAATGTTAGCCAGCCCATCGAAGGTCACGCTGCTGCCTTCGCCGAAATGAAGTTGGATGGTCACCAACATACCACGAAACTCTTTACGTTTTCTGTCCGAACGG
Organism: Stygiomarasmius scandens; assembly: GCA_037954225.1. Lineage (NCBI taxonomy): Eukaryota > Fungi > Basidiomycota > Agaricomycetes > Agaricales > Campanellaceae > Stygiomarasmius > Stygiomarasmius scandens. The sequence continues at coordinate 214,630 of JBANRG010000047.1, forward strand.
CAACTGGCGCCAAAGTGCGTTATACTGCATATGCACTGACGTTCCATTACTGATCGTGTTCCAGCTCCACGTAGTTCAAATTGACCACACTGCTCCTGATCCTCCTTTCGTTAAAAAGGCCGTTGACGTCTACTTCCCTCCCGAGGCCACCAATGACTTCCCTGTCGCTATGCAAGTGTCCAAGAAACACGGTATCGTATATCTGGTGACGAAGTTTGGTTTCATCCACCTCTATGACCTTGAGTCTGGTGCTTGTGTGTACATGAACCGTATCTCCGGCGAGACTATCTTCGTGACCGCAGAACACGAAGCGACAAATGGCATCATTGGTGTGAACAGGAAGGGCCAAGTCCTCAGTGTTAACGTCGACGAACAAACCATCGTCCCCTACATTTTGACGACACTTAACAATACCGAACTCGCATTCAAGCTGGCTAGCAGAGCTAACCTTCCCGGTGCTGATGATTTGTACATTAAACAATACCAACAGCTTTTCCAGAGTGGTCAATATGGGGAAGCTGCGAAGATCGCAGCTAACTCTCCAAGAGTATGTTCTGTATCTGTAATGTGAATATATGATGCTAATATTTGTTACAGGGTATCTTGCGTACTGTCCAGGTCATCGAGTCCTTCAAGTCTGCTCCCACGCCTCCAGGTGGACTCTCACCTATCCTTCAGTACTTTGGTATACTCCTCGAAAAGGGTGAATTGAATCATCTCGAGTCACTTGAACTTGCGAGGCCCGTTCTTCAGCAAGGCAGGAAACAGTTGTTGGAGAAGTGGTTGAAAGAGAACAAGGTACATCTTGCTTTGACTTTTGTACAGTTCGATGTGTTTGACCAATCCCTTGATTTCTAGCTTACCTGCAGCGAGGAACTTGGTGATATTGTCCGTCTACATGATATGACTTTGGCTCTTAGTGTCTATCTGCGTGCCAATGTTCCCAACAAAGTCATCGCTTGTTTCGCGGAAACTGGCCAGACCGAGAAGATCATCCTATATGCGAAGAAAGTTGGATACAATCCCGATTATGTCGCTCTTCTTCAACACGTCATGCGTACGAACCCAGACAAGGGTGCCGAATTCGCTGCCTTGCTTGTTAATGACGAGAACGGTCCCCTCGTTGATGTCGAGCGTGTTGTTGATATCTTCATGGGCCAGAATATGATTCAGCCCGCGACTTCATTCCTTCTTGATGCTCTCAAGGACAACAAGCCGGAGCAAGGTCCTCTCCAGACTAGGTTGCTTGAGATGAATCTCGTCCATGCTCCTCAGGTCGCAGATGCTATTCTCGGAAACGAAATGTTCACCCACTATGATAGGCCAAGGATTGCCAACTTGTGTGAGAAGGCGGGTCTCATGCAGAGGGTCAGTGGACATCTTTTTCCGCTATTCATGTTGTTCATGTTTCTTTGCAGGCTTTAGAGCACTACGAAGACCTTGCTGACATCAAACGTGTGATTGTCCACGCAACAACCTTCCCTTCAGAGGTATAGATATCTTTTATACAATCATTTCGCGTATCTAATGTTTTATGTGTATAGTGGTTGATCAAGTACTTCAGTCGGTTGACAACTGAACAGTCTATGGCATGTCTGCAAGAAATGCTTCGGGTCAACATACGGCAGAATTTGCAGGTGGTTGTTCAAATCGCCACGCAGTATTCTGATATTCTTGGACCTGTCAAGCTTATCGAGCTCTTTGAGAGTTTCAAGACATTCGAGGGTGCGTCCTCCGGCCTCACTTCTTGTGACAATTTTCTAATCCACCTCAGGTCTCTACTACTATCTTGGGTCCATTGTTAACCTCAGTACTGACCCTGAGGTTCATTTCAAGTACATTCAGGCTGCCACAAGAACCGGCCAGATCAGGGAAGTCGAACGTATTTGTCGAGAAAGTAACTATTACAATCCCGAGAAAGTCAAAAACTTCCTCAAGGAAGCCAAGTTGTCCGACCAACTCCCGCTCATCATCGTTTGCGACCGCTTTGACTTTGTTCATGATCTCGTTCTTTACCTCTATCAGAACAATCTCACCAAGTTCATCGAGGTCTACGTGCAACGTGTCAACTCTGTCCGTACTCCGCAGGTTATTGGTGGTTTGTTGGATGTAGATTGCGATGAGACCACCATCAAGGGGCTGCTGGCGTCTGTCACTGGCAACTTCCCTATCGATGAACTCGTCCACGAAGTTGAGCAGCGTAACCGACTCAAGTTAATTCTGCCTTGGCTCGAAGCTCGTGTGCAAGCTGGCAGCCAGGATTCTGCGGTGTTCAACGCCATCGCCAAGATTTACATTGATAGCAACAATAATCCCGAGACTTTCTTGAAAGAGAACAATGTTTGTCACCACAATCTTTTTACTATCTCTATACTCACATCCATGTCTAGCTTTACGAACCTCTTGTTGTTGGCAAATTCTGCGAGGCTCGGGATCCTTACCTTGCTTACATTGCTTATGCGAAAGGCTTCTGCGATGACGAGCTTATCGCTATCACGAACGAGAACTCGATGTTCAAGCAACAAGCTCGCTACTTGGTCAAGCGCCGTCAGCCTGAACTTTGGGCTCAAGTCCTCGTTGGTGACAACATGTACCGCCGTCAGCTCATTGACCAGGTGCATTCTACTGTCCACCCTTGCAGTTTTATCTTTGCTCACTGCTTTTCGTTTAGATTGTTGCCACTGCTCTGCCTGAATGCACAGATCCCGACGATGTTTCTGTGACTGTCAAAGCATTTTTGACGGCTGATCTTCCAATCGAGCTCATTGAACTCCTCGAGAAGATTATCATTGAGCCCTCCCCCTTCAGCGACAATAAGAACTTGCAAAACTTGCTTCTATTGACTGCTATTCGTGCCGACAAGGGCAAGGTTGTTGGCTACATCAACAAACTTCAAAATTACGATTATGGCGAAATCGCCAAGATCGCTACCGAGCACGGCTTGTACGAGGAAGCTCTTACCATCTACAAAAAGTACGACCAACATGCTATGGCTATCAACGTTCTTGTCGAGCACATAGTGTCCATTGACCGTGGTCTCGACTATGCCAACAAGGTCAACCGTCCTGAAGTTTGGAGTAGGCTTGCCAAAGCTCAATTGGATGGTCTTCGCATCAAAGACTCTATCGGTATGACATTTTGATGCTCACAAGAAACAACCTGACCCGGATATTATGCAGATTCTTATATCAAGGCCGAAGATCCTTCCAACTTTGCTGAAGTCATCGAGATCTCAAATCGTGCTGGTAAGCACGATGATCTAGTTCGCTTCTTGCAGATGGCAAGGAAGACTCTGAGGGAACCCAAGATTGATACCGAGCTTGCCTATGCGTATGCAAAGACCGACCGTCTTCACGATATGGAGGACTTCTTGGGTATGACTAACGTTGCCGACATTCTTGAGGTTGGTGAGAAATGTTTCGAGGACGAGCTGTACCAGGCCGCAAAATTACTGTTTACCAGTATCAATAACTGGGCTCGTTTGGCTACAACCCTCATCTATCTTGGAGAAAATCAGGCCGCCGTTGAGAGTGCCAGAAAGGCAGGCAATACCCAGTCAGTATAATCTTTTCTGTCAGTGTTCGCACCGACTGAACGATTTGTTAGGGTTTGGAAACAGGTTCACACAGCTTGTATCGAGAAACAAGAATTCCGTCTGGTATGTCCTTGCAGTTGTTGTTTGAAAAGTGCCGAATCAAATCGTTTTCCAGGCTCAAATTTGTGGTTTGAACATTATTGTGCATGCTGTGCGTTATTTCCTGCCGACATAACTTTGTATCTCACTTTTGCGTGTTCGACAGGAAGAACTTGCTGCTCTTATTGCAATGTATGAACGTCGAGGATACTTTGAGGAGGTCATCACTCTCTTGGAAGCCGGTCTCAGTCTGGAACGTGCCCATATGGGTATCTTCACCGAGTTGTCAATCCTTCTGAGCAAGTATAAACCTGCTAAGCGTGAGTTCACATGTCCGACGTAACTATGCATCTCCTAACGAGCCTCCTAGTTATGGAACATCTCAAACTCTTTGTCGCGCGCATCAACATTCCCAAGGTAAGTTTATCTTTCTCTTGGCCTAGGTATTTTGACTCACCCGAAACAATTAGGTTATCAGAGCTACTGAGAAAGCCCATCTATGGCCTGAACTGGTGTTCTTGTACATTAAATATGATGAATTTGTAAGTCGATGTTCGTCACTGTCGCCATCCTTCTCATGTGCCTCGCAGGACAATGCCTCCTTAGCAATGATTGAACGATCTGTGGATGCTTGGGAACATAATCAGTTCAAGGATGTTATTGTCCGTGTTGCTAATGTGGAAATGTGAGTGTTTCGAAGGTGTTCTGCAAAGCGTTGCTAACAATATGCTATAGTTACTACAAAGCTCTCGATTTCTACTTCCATGAACAACCAACTCTGCTGACAGACCTGCTCACCGTCCTCATTCCACGTATCGATCACTCACGGGTCGTTAGAATGTTCAAACAAATCGATCACATTCCTCTCATTCGTTCCTATCTCATCGCTGTCCAGCATGTAAGCACCCGTTTAAGCTATTGCCGAACGAGACTCATTTTGTTGCATATAGCTTAACATTGAAGCCGTTAATGATGCTTACAACGACCTACTTATCGAAGAGGAGGATTACAAGACCTTACGTGATAGCATCGATAGTTTCGACAACTTCAACAACATAGGTCTCGCTCAAAGACTTGAAAAGCATGAATTACTCGAGTTCCGTAGACTTGCGGCACATCTGTACAAGGTCAGCAACAACTTCCGTTCAAGAAGCTGTTGGCTCATCTCTTGCATTAGAAAAACTCACGCTGGGAAGAGTCACTGTCCTTGTCAAAGCAAGATAAGCTTTACAAGGATGCTATGGTGACTGCAGCAGTATCTGGTTCGACAGAGGTCGCCGAGGACCTGCTTTCATATTTCGTGGACATCGGCAATAAGGAGTGCTTCGCTGCAATGTTGTATATCTGCTTTGATCTGCTGAGGTCGGATATCGTCGAAGAGCTATCATGGCAACATGGTCTCAACGACTTCTACATGCCTTACAAGATCCAAATCCAACGATCATTAGTGGACAAGGTGCGTGAATTTATCGGTCCCGTGAGCAGAATCTTATGCATAACTTTATAGTTACGACAACTTGAGAAAGAGGTCAAGGAGGTTGCATCTAGAAGCCACCAAAAAGAACAGGCAGAAGCTGAGGTTCCTATAATCAATCCTGGTGGTTTTGGTAACACTTTGCTACTGACAAATGGGTAGGTGCTCTTGACTATGATCCTGACTTCGCTAATATGTTTGCTATCTTTAGTTTTGCTGGACAAGCTCCTATGAATGGCATGCCTCCCGCGATGACTGGATTCGGCGGGTACTGATTCTGTTTAGATGTTTATACTACTTTCGCTCGGACTATATAATACTTTACTGTTGGATGTTTTTAGGAATGACTATTTTTCCTTTGTTTTCTGATATGCATATCTCATGAGTGGCAAACCTAGTCGTACCCAGGCTGCCAGCTGGGTCCGCTGTCAGGAATGACTATCCTTGTATATCAATTGTATATTAGTGTTTGACATCAAGTTCCTCATACCCCAATAGTTAAGTAGGTTGACGTCTCCCTCCTCCTGGAGCTTTCCGTTTTTTGAACAAGCTAAGAGGCGGCATAGCGGGTTCATTGGGCTCTGCTTTGGCTGGAACCTCGGTAGCAGGCTCCAATTTGACTTCGGGAGCTTCAACCTGAGGAACGACTTCTTCCACCCTGACCTCAATATCATCTACAAGTCCCTTTTCATCTTCAGCGACCCCATTCGTTTGTTGAACACCCTCATCGACGTGCTCAGATTTCTCTCCAGGCTTTTTCCACTGCATTTTACTCCATTTCGGAACATTCGTAGGTTTCGGTCCCGCGTCAGATTGATTCGGTATCGATATAGGTGCAGCAGATGTCGAAGGAGTCGTAGTCACAATTTCATCTTTAACCAGAGCGGGTTTGGTTTTGGGCTTCAATGCGATGATACCAGGATCATAAATCTCTCCTAGCCCAGTACCTAGCGTTTTCTTCCGCAGTTTGAAATGCCGGGTATCTTCTTCATCAACTGGAGTATCTGCGGGGCGTTTGGCAGACGAACCGTCCTCTGGTTGCAGCTCGGACTCTTGTTGAGAACTAGATTCGACAACTTGCCATGCGCCAGCGACGCCTTGAGTCCTATGGCGCTCTCTTTCTGCGGCCATACGTTCCGCATCGGGATCACTGTATCCAAGAGAAGCTGCTGTAGAGTAGTTGGCAAATGGATTCGAAGGTTTCTGAGGAGGTTTCTTGGACGTAGAGGCAGAGGTAGAAGCAACGGGAGCGACAGCTTTGGCTCTACCAGCACCAACGTCTTGGGAAAACGCAGCTTGAGCAGCCTGTGAAAGAACGAACAAGTCAGAACAGATACACAGTGCTAGAGTATAGACACACCATTTCTACCCTTGCCATTTCCCTCTTTTCTTCTTCCAAATCCTTCTTCTTCTTCTCCCCATCCTTGTAGAGCCCACGAATGAACCTGTCCCTATTTCCTTTGTGCCGAAGTCCATTTTCGTGTTGTTGGCGTGAAGGTGCATCATCTGCGATGTATATTTCGCAATACTTGCAGTAATATTTCTTTTTGGAAACCCAGTACTCGCTCATTTCTGGAGAATGCCCGACTGGATGTGGAGAGTAGAGAAAAGTTGACGCGCACACGTGCCGATCAAATTCAATGACTTCCGTCGAACAGTCGACATTCTAACAGATCCTGAACACATTGGGGCTACAGTAAGACCATCATGAACAAAGAAGTCCCAATGATGGATACTGTTATGAATGAAACTGCGCATTAAATCTCGAGCCTCATAAATATCGTACACGATAAAGATTGCAATGTGCATTCCTCAATGCAGCGGTCATTTGATTGGCCGTAAAAATAGTTGAAATCATCTTCAAGCTAGAAACGATCTAGATATGCACGTTCATCGAAGAGGATCGTGGCGCGCCGAGGCATTGACGGTCGCGACTGGACCAGAGCGATAAATAAGGATGACCTCATACTTATCGATCGTGCTTTTCTCTCCCTACCACCATGTCTCTCTCTAACAAACTCGCAATTACTGACCTCGATCTCGCTGGAAAGCGCGTTCTCATCCGTGTTGATTTCAACGTTCCTCTTCAAGATGGCAAAATAACTAACCCTGCTGTAAGTCCTGGCTTTTGATTCTGTTTTACTTATTACTGATTCTTTTCTAGCGTATCGTGGCTGCTCTGCCTACTATCAAATATGCCCTCGAAAACGGTGAGGAGATATGAATGTACAGTCTCGTGCGACGTTCTGATCTTTCGCCAGGTGCCTCCGCCGTTGTTCTCATGTCCCACCTCGGCCGTCCCGATGGAAAGGTCGTTGACAAATATTCTCTCAAGCCTGTTGCCGCTGAGCTCGAGAAACAACTTGGAAAATCCGTCACTTTTTTGAACGATTGTGTCGGTCCAGAAGTCGAGAACGCCGTCAATTCTGCCTCGAAGGGTTCTGTGATCTTGCTCGAAAACTTGCGGTTCCATATAGAGGAAGAAGGTTCCGTCAAGAATAAGGATGGGACAAAGACTAAAGCTGATGCCGCCAAGGTCACTGAATTCAGAGAGGGTCTCACCAAACTTGGCGACGTCTATGTCAACGACGCGTTTGGTACTGCTCACCGTGCACATTCCAGCATGGTTGGTGTCAAACTACCCCAGAGGGCAGCCGGTTTCTTGGTGAAGAAGGAGCTGGAATTCTTTGCAAAGGCGCTTGAGAACCCCGAGCGTCCTTTCCTAGCTATTCTCGGTGGTGCCAAAGTCTCTGACAAGATTTTGTTGATCGAGAACATGCTGGACAAGGTAACTTGTTTTTTTATTCCTGTCATGTCCGCTCAAACTGCGCGCAGGTCAATTCATTGATTATCTGTGGAGGTATGGCCTTCACCTTCAAGAAGACACTCGAAAACGTTTCGGTAAGTTTCGTATTACAACACTGGCTATTGTGTCTGATCTTTTCTCCCCTAGATTGGAAACTCTCTCTTCGATGCACCTGGATCGGAAAAGGTGAAAGGACTCGTTGAGAAGGCCAAGAAAAACAACGTCAAACTCGTGTTTCCTATCGATTATATCACCGCTGACAAGTTCGATAAAGACGCGACGGTGAGTGTTATATTTTGTCCTTGTTACATCATATCTTATTCTGCATCCACAGAAAGGGACTGCGACCGAAACTGAAGGAATTCCTGATGGCTGGATGGGCCTTGACGCTGGTGTCAAGAGTCGCGAACTCTTCAGACAAACCGTATTAGAAGCCAAGACTATTCTTTGGAACGGGCGAGTAATCTGTACTCTTTGCTCTCGTCAATCCCTAACCCTGTCACAGCCCTCCTGGTGTGTTCGAATTCCCTGCCTTTGCTGAAGGTTCCGCAGCACTGTTGGACGCAAACATCGAGGCTGCTCAAAAGGGTGCTACAGTTATTGTCGGTGGTGGTGACACTGCTACCCTAGTCGCTCAACGTGGTTGCGAAGACAAGCTCAGTCATGTCAGTACTGGTGGAGGTGCTAGCTTGGAACTTCTTGAGGGCAAGGTATGCTCATCTTATTCGTGAACTTGGGAGCTGTATCTAATTGCGACTGTCAAGGTTCTTCCTGGAGTGGCAGAGTTGAGTGAAAAACAGTGACTAGATACGCCGAAATTATGATCAACGGAGAAGAAAAGTGAAGTTAATCGATTTTGTACTATGTAGCTTCAATCAGTAATTATATGGACTATTTAGACACACCTAGAAGCCAGAACATGGTCGAAAGACCGCCGCTTTTTATGACTAGCGTGTCCAAGACCTGTTATACAATTATCACAAAAATCCTCAGCTAGAACGTTGCTAACTTTCGATGTAACTCCAGCTTCTCGTATAATTTGTTATGAGTTTTTCTATCCTGTGACAACAGAAAAACTCCATACAGTCATCTATGACCATTCGGGGTGACATGGTCATTTAGGACAAATGATTCTCAAGTCGTAATTCTTAATATACTTAACAGTTCAGCTCGGAGTTTGATGTTGAATGCAAAGGTAATCTACGTGTTCTATACTCACCTTGAAGCTCAGGGTACAATGAAAGACGTCGACTCTCAGCGCAGCAATCTTCCATATGAATTACAGGCCTTCATTGCGTTGCCAGAGAGTTTTGCTGTATTGATTTCTGTGCTTACAATGAACGGTGCAGAAGGCATTAGGCTGTCGTCCATGTCCGAAATAGACCTCAGCTAAGACGCGGCTAATAATGATTCCAAGTTCATCTGGCCAATATCTTCAGTTTGTGATTGTCATAGAAAGCTATCCCGAAGACTCATTGTAGATGACTGTACTCTGTTCAATAACACATATGGTCACAAAAATGCCGGGTAACGTACTGAACCTCTGCTATAATATCCGCAACTTGAAGCTAGCTTGGAGCCTTCACTAGCTGGATATATTCGGGACGTAGCCAATCCGATGTGCCCGCACAATTTTTCTTAGGTGTGTGCCCGCATTCTGAGTAACCGCAACGATATAGGCGACATGTAAGTACATGAACCTGGTGTTTCGTTCTACACAATTCTCTGTTCTTATCATGTTTCTCGATGTTCTAACATCACATCCCAGATCGGTTCTTCAACTTGAAGCTCTCGCTCTTATCACTGTTGTTGCTGGACTGATTGTTCTCATACAAAGACGTAAATTTGATGCTCGTCTTTTGCCCCCTTCACCAAATCGACCATGGCCGAAGGAATTGTGCGTTGCTTCATTCTTCCATATGAAACTGCTCCTGATTAGACTCATAGCGCGTACCGACATTTTCACGAATGGATGAAGGAGTTTGGACCGTTAATTACGATGCGGAAAGGACCCTCGGTGTCGGATATAACAGTAGTTGTTGGTGATTATGCTGTACGCATCTCTAATTCTGCTTTGTTACTCCACTCATCCAGATCTAGGCCTGTGTGGAACTTCTGGTCAAACGTAAGCATCTCGATATGGCATGTTCAGCTTGATTTTATTTTTCGCTTTGCAGAGGGAGCTTCCACAATCGATCGCCCACATTGGGTTGCTGCCAATGAGATTCTTGCACGCAATACGCGCATTGTTACCATGAGCTCAGGGCCCAATCTGCGCAAATATCGCAAGTATGTTTATATCGTCCTTGCTAATACGCTTCCCCTGACTTCCCTGCGTCTCGCAGAATTCTCAACAACTTTTTATCTTTACGGGCGGTCAAGACCTTTGCGCCTCTGCAGATGAAAAGTGCTAAAGCTATGATATTTAACATTTTGGAGGAACCCGAGAGACACCAATGGCACGCCGGAACTTATGCTGCCACGGTCATCCTGACGTTGACCTTTGGTAAACGCACGCCGACCGATTACCGAGACCCCGCTGTCGAGCAAACACGAAGGTCTAGAGATCGATTGTTTGCAGCCATGGTTCCCGGAAAGTACACAGTTGAAAAATATCACTGGTTAAAGCACATTCCCTTCTACGCGTCGGACTTGCAGGAAGTTAGGAAACAAGAGTTGTTTGAATTGAATGAACCAGTTGATGTCGTGAGGGCAGAGATGGTGAGCTACGTCGAATTCATTCCTTTATGCTAAATTGACCTTGAGACTAGGCTGCTGGTACCGCCCCTCCCTCTCTGACCAAGTATATGCTAGAGAACGTCAAGGACTTTGACTTGAATACGGAGGATATTATGTCTCTATCTGGCGCTATGTTCGGAGCCGGAAGCAGTACTGTAGGTTTCGGTTTGAGTGGCTTGACTACTTTTTCCAACCTCTTTTGGTTCATCTTAGACTGCTATTGGGATTTCAACTGCGATCATGGCCGCAGCCCTTTTCCGCGACAAACTCAAAACGGTACAGAAAGAACTTGACAGCGTTGTTGGAACAGTACACCCACCCACCTTCCAACATGATGGCATGCTACCTCAGCTTCAGGCGTTTATCCTTGAGGTTGCAAGGTGGCGCCCAGTGCTTCCTGCTGGATTCCCCCACAGGGTTTCCAAGGAAGTCAGATGGGTGAGTATTGTATCGTTCTCTGTATCGCGGCTCATAATTCGTCTCCAGCAAAACTATGTTATTCCTGCCGGCGCTATCATTCAAGGGAGTCATTGGTCTCTTTGTCGCGACCCTGCAGTGTTTCCGGACGGCGATGCGTTCAAGCCTGAACGTTGGCTAGATGCAAATGGAAAGATCCGCAAAGACATGGAATCATATCCCTACGGCTTTGGACGCAGGTACGTATTTCTGAGCATTTTCTCTGCATGGATTTATGATGTCTTTGGATAGGATATGCCCTGGTCAACATTTGGCAAATCGATCCTTGTTCCTGACTAACGCCCTATTGTTTTGGACGTTTGATATCCTCCAGACTGAGCCCATCGATTCGATGGCGTTTACTGACGAGCTCAATCCTCAACCTTTACCTTTCAAGGTTGACTTTAGACTTAGGCATGGCCTTGATCGTAAGAAGCTCGAGGAGGTCTTCAAGGGATTCGGAGACGATACTTCATCTTACTGAATGGTTAATACTTATTTCCTATTTCAAATAATAGACGGTGGTGGAAACTCGCATTAGTAGGGATATATTAGCTAGTCATGTATACATAGCGTAGAACGCGGGTATAATCAAAACGACGTGTTGTTTACAAACATCATCGTGACCAAACAGAATCGACTTTGGTGTTGTATACGCGCCCAGCGCGTTTCTCCTTGCACATTTCTCTCGCGTTCCTCTAATGTCGGAAAAGGAAATCTCGGATGAAATCGCTAGTCGGATGGGTGAGCAAGTCGCGTCAGACTCGAAGCTACTTGCGGAATGTGCGTTGTACTTTTATATGCTGAAATTAATGTCGCTCACATCTTCTATAGGTGTGAACATATGTCATATCTACAACCTCACTCCAGAAACGTTACAGTTCAAGTGGGAGGCTTCTACGTTTTCAGCTACACCTGCTCGGGCACACGAAACGCGCTTCACTTTCGATTCCCTTCAGATGGTCAAACAACAGATAAATCGGGAAAGAAACACGACTAAAACTAAGAGAACTAATCCACGCAATACTGCGCCAGTTCTATCTGCGGCGAAACGGAAGCTGCCAGCATTCATGACCCGTGGCCAAGCTTCTGGGGCCAGTGCGCGAATGGAAGAGGTTTCGGTCAAGGCAGAATATCTAGACAGCGGCATCGGAGCTTCATATGATATTGCAGGATCGAGCGCTGGCACGGTATCATACGAAGGGCCAGGAAGAGATGAAAGGAGGGAGCGCGCCTGTAAGTTGTATCTTATACATCTTCAAGCATACTTCATCTTCTCTTAGATCGTTATATGTACGAGAAGCCTGGAGAACGGGGTGAAGGTGTGTCTCTACGCGTGCCGCCTTTTTCTTCCTTTATGAATTCGCCTTTGTTCTTAGTACTGGATGACAGGATCGACGATATGGCGGAACTAATTCGAGACTACTACAAAATTCAAGAACTGAGCGATCCTTCCGCTTCAACAGATGTAGGCGTTGCTTAGAAATTTTTCAGCTTCCGCTGACTTTCTCTGCAGACCGAAGTGATAGTGGTTGGCCGTATTGTGCACGATCAAGAGAATTCATCATCCACCGCCAAGTTAACAGACGCAAATATAGCAATTGAATCGTCACGGATGCTATCGAATGGCGCGCGCGTTCCTCTTCGTCTGGAACCAGGCTTAAAAATTAGAGGTTGTGCGCAAGGCGCTGGAGGGTACGGCCTATTTCCTGGTGCTATAGTTGGATTGAAGGGCAGGAACGGTGGCGGCGGGTGGTTTTCTGCCTCGGAAATAATAGTATGTCCATGCCAAATTTTGTGTGTCTAGCATGTTCAAGCTCTTGCAGGTGCCCCCGATGCCAATTATGACCTCAACAAAACGTGACCCCAGTGCTTTTTCAATGCACATAGGTTGTGGCCCCTTTACTCCAGATACAGACCTAGATTACAAACCATGGAAAACACTGTTAAGGGTATTGAAAAAAGTCAAGCCGTCTGTTGTGCTGTTGGTGAGCGGAACACGATATTAACTCTGTAGGTTTCTCATTGTTGATTAATAGGTCGGCCCGTTCGTGGATTCCAATCACCCTCACATTGAAGGAGGAGAAGTAGACGAAACACCCCTGGCGTTTTTCCAGCGAATATTTCTGGAACCGCTGTCGGACTTTCTTTCGTCATCACCAGCATCTCTAGCTATTTTGGTACCGAGCGTAAGAGATTTAGCAAGCTCACATGCCGTCTTTCCTCAGAGTGAGTTTAGACCCGAGGTGTCCATGCATGCGGTATTGCTCTTCTCTTTTTCAACTATAGCATCGTTTGGCTGACGGCAGGCACGCACAAAGCGTATCAAATTGCTTCCGAATCCATCGACTTTCTCAATAAATGGGACACGATTTAGTGCGAGTAGCGTTGACGTGTTGTTTCATCTCAAAACACAAGAGCTGCTGAAACGAGGAGAAGAAATAGGTTCGGTGGCCCCAGTGGCGCCTGATGACAGTGGGTCAGATGCGATGGGCAACTTGTGCCGGCATGTACTACAGCAACGCAGGTTCGCTTTCAACTCAGATCACCGAGTAGGCTGACTAACTGGTAGCTGAGCAGTTTCTATCCCTTATTTCCGGTGCCTCTCGACGTTTCGCACGAAGTCAACTTGGACGTGACACATTCCAAAGGATTGAATTTGGATGAGGAAAGCCTGCCCGATATAATAATTCTCCCAAGCAAATTGAAGCAGTTTTCCAAGGTTAGCACACTCCAGTATCTGTCAGAAAAGTGTGCTAAGCATCCGAATAGAGAGTGCAGATGACACGGATTATCAACCCTTCATCCGCGCTGAAAGGTGTGTATGCAACTCTCGAAGTAGCCGGAAGCGATATCCGAGCAGAGGTATTGAAGATGGAAACAAGTGATACGTAGGCTATTGTCTACAAGTCGACTAGATCTACGATTTGTTAATTATCTACTGCCCTGTTATGTATGAACAAAGTTGCGCTGGGAACAGTGAAGAACAAAAGCAAAACGTGCAGCAGCTAGACCAACTGGCCAGAGTGCTGTCGAGACAACTCGGAGTTATTGCACCTTCCGGGCAACTGGCGCACCAAATACGGCAGAACGGTTGTAAGCATCAGTGATAGCGGTCGCGCGAGTTGCGGCCGTGTCACTGTCACTTGACCCTAGTTGATATCAGGTACTACATTATAATAAAGTAGGTGATTTCTTTGAGTTCTCGTTGTATCTTTTCTTCTGCTTATCATGGCATTAACCTGGATCGAATGGGCAGGTGTCGCGTTAACTCTTGTCATCACCAAACTCCTCTATGACCGACGGGGCAAACAACTTCCTCCAGGTCCCAAGGGATGGCCTATAATCGGTAATCTATTTGACGTGCCCAGCAAGCATCCTTGGTTTGTTTACGAGGAGTGGGGAAAGAAATATGGTATATTCATACCCAAGGCGAAAGTCATGTCTTAAAACCATTGTCGTAGGTCCGATCATGTCGATGAATGTGCTGGGACAACCTATCGTGGTTGTCAACTCTTATTCAATCGCCAAGGAGCTTATGGACAGGAGGGGGAGCAAGTACTCGTCTCGTCCCCAGATTCCAATGATCAACCTGTACGTGCTAGGTCACTCCATTAAAGTCGCGCTCATACCTTAGCTCAGGATGAACTTTAACAAAGCGAATATGGCTCTTCAGCCTTACGGCCATGAATGGCGTCAAACTCGTCGCGTCGCAGACTACAGTCTTCGCCCTAGCGCAGCCAACAGCTACCGTACCATGCAGAAGAAAAACTCTCACCGTTATCTCAGGCAGCTTGTTGAAGACCCCACCAACTTTTACAATCACATCCGACAGTCAGCCCTTCTTTTTCCTCAAGATACTCACTTTTTTTCTGACAGTTCACTGTAGTTTTACCACTGCCGTAGCGATGGATATTGCCTATGGCTACGAGATCGCAGAATCCGATGACCACTATGTTATATTGGCCGAGACTACTGTTAACAAGGGGACGGCCGCGTTTTACCCTGCAGCGTTCTACGTGAACATGATTCCTTGGTGTATGTTTATTTTTTGTGCCATTGTGGAAGATTAAACGCGAAGCATCTCCTAGTGGCTTACCTTCCTGAATGGCTTCCTGGTATGGGTTTCAAGAAGTATGCTCGTGAAACTTCCAAGTTTGTGCAAGAAATGATTGAGGCGCCGTTCACTTTGGTCAAGGAGCGCATGGTGAGTTTGCCTCGACAAGAGAAATCCGGATATATGTTGATTTGGTCTATACTTTAGGCAAACGGCACCGCTACTCCTTCTCTTTCTCGCGACAGTTTATTGGAATGTACCGACCCGGAAGATGAGGCTCGTATCAAATATGTCGCTGCTTCCATTTACTCTGCTGGTGCTGACACTGTAAGTCAACCTATTTTCGGGTGATGACGACTCTTTGTTCAGATGTATTCTTTAGACTGGTTCCAGCTTGAACACCGTTCTTCTCTCTCTCGCAACCCATCCGGAAGCCCAGAAAAAAGCTCAGGAAGAACTTGACCGAGTCATTGGACGTGGTAGACTTCCTGACTATTCTGATCGCGACAAGCTTCCATACGTCGAGGCTCTATTCCAGGAAATGATGAGATGGAGGATCGCATCACCTATGGGTGCAACTCGCTTGACCACTGAGGATGATGTGTATGACAACTACTTCATTCCTAAAGGATCAATCGTCCAATTGAATGCGTGGGCCATGCTGCATGACCCCGAGCACTTTCCTGATCCCGACGCATTCAAACCCGAGCGATTTTTAAACAAAGATGGCAAATGTATAGAAGATCCTGTTCTGTCTGCACACTTCGGTTTTGGTAGAAGGTAGGAACAAGTCTTATCCCTAATTCCAGTACCGATATTAATGTTTTACGTTCTTAGGGTTTGTCCTGGCCGTCATCTTGCTCTCAACACCATTTGGATTACTATGGCAGCTATTTTACATTGCTTCAACGTGAGAAAGGCCAAAGATGCAAATAGCAAGGAGATTCAGATCAACACGCTCTACTCGGACAACTTGATTAGGTGAGTTGAGGATCACACTCGGGGAAGTCTGTACTAACTTGTAACTCTTGTAGTTTCCCTTACCCTTTCAAGTGCTCGATCACGCCTCGAGACAAGGCCAGCGTCGAACTGATCAAGGCTACCGAAAAATTAGAATACTAATAGCTCTCTGATCTTGAGCGAATCTTGTATTATGTAGACCTTAGTTTGCTATCACTATATATTTCGACTTTAAATTTTTGTGACATCACGAATGTTTCCGAAGCGAACCTATATGATGACATCGAGCCCGACGCGGATATCCGTGTTCTTAAAAAGCGTGATTAACTCCGATTCCTTCATCTTGATTTTCTACAACCACCATCATGGGTGTTCTCGATATCGTTCCTGTGTGTAACTTATCTCTTCCGTTCTAAAGTTTTTGCTCATCGATGGGGTGCTCAGGCTGGAGTTTTGACTGGCGACAATGTCGTCAAGCTCTTCAACTATGCCAAAGAGCACAAGGTATGCGTCCGACGCTTCGATCAACGACCTGTCTTACCTTTTCATCTTGCAGTTTGCCATTCCGGTGAGTACAAGGTCCAGTTGGATGTAGACTGGAGCTGATAAAACCATCGATTTGGATCAGGCAATCGTAAGTAATCATCCTCCCATCTTCAATGCACAAGTTTGACGATAGTTTCAGAACGTTACTTCCTCTTCCACTGCTAATGCGGTTCTTGAAGCTGCAAGGTTCGACTGCTCTTTATTTATGCTCCCATGTTGTCTAATTTTCTTGCAGAGACATCAAGTCGCCAATCATCCTCCAGGTGTCTCAAGGTGGTGCTGCCTACTTTGCGGGCAAGGGTCTTGCCAACGATAAACAACAAGCATCTATTACTGGTGCCGTTGCTGCTGCTCTCCATGTCCGTACTGTTGCCAAGGCTTACGGTGTTCCTGTCGTAATGCACTCGGACCACTGTGCAGCCAAACTTCTACCTTGGTTCGATGGCATGCTCGACGCCGATGAGGCCTACTTCAAGCAGCACGGCGAGCCTCTTTTCTCCTCTCACATGCTTGACCTTTCCGAAGAGTCTAAAGAGGAGAATATTGCCACTTGTGTCAAATACTTCAAGCGTATGGCTCCCATGGGTATCTGGCTCGAGATGGAAATCGGTATCACTGGGGGAGAAGAAGATGGCGTCGATAACACTGGTGTCGACAATGCTAGCCTGTACACTCAGCCCGAGGATATTTGGGACGTCTATGAAGCTCTTTCCAAGATTGGCCCTGGTTTCAGTATTGCGGCCGCGTTTGGAAACGTTCATGGCGTCTACAAACCCGGAAACGTTAAACTTCAGCCGGCACTGCTCGCGAAACACCAGGAATTCACCCGTCAGAAATTGGGTGGGAGCCCAGAGAAGCCTCTGTGAGTATTGTCTATCATTCCTCACCCTTTGGAGTTTCACCATTACTATAAAGGTTCTTGGTCTTCCACGGTGGTTCTGGGTCGACAAAGGAGGAGATCAAGACCGCCGTTGTCAATGGTGTCGTGAAGATGAATGTTGATACCGATACTCAGTTTGCTTACCTTGCTGGTATTCGTGTAGGTGCCCTAGCCGTTTCAGTAATTCATCTCGTTCATTGCTATTATCTCGTATAGGACTACGTCGAGAAGAAGAAAGACTACCTCCACACTCAGGTTGGGAACCCTGAGGGTCCTGACAAGCCCAACAAGAAGGTATGTCCCTCGCTATATGTGCTAGGTCTGATCGATCTGATCATTGATGCCATTGGTCTAGTTCTATGATCCCCGTGTCTGGGTTCGTGAAGGTGAAAAGACCCTGGCTGCCCGTGTCAAAGAAGCTTGTGAAGATCTGGGCAACGTCAGTGAGTGTCATTTCTCCTTGAATACTCTCGACGACTGCTGAATGCATTATTAGATCATCTGTAATACTTCGTCGAAGGGATGCCACGGACGTCAAGAAGTGACTGTACTTAAAGAAAACAATGTACTGCTTATATCCTTATTCACCAATCCAACGTCATAGACTGAAAATTTAATAACACAAATTCACATGTCGAAAATACTTTGTTAGAGTCTGAGAAGGAGTCAGGGACTGTCGGGCCCAGTTCCTATCCAGGATGGGTTTTCCATCGACATCTGGTCAACATCGAGTCCCATCTGATTTTGCGGCAGTTCTAGAGTCGGCCCGGCAGCCCAGACTCTACCGCACTTGCAATATTGGCGTTACTTTCAGGCCCCATCAAGCTGAATTTTGACAGACAATCAAAAATGCAGTGCAAATAAATTAAACTTGTCTAAAGTGTAACATACAAGCAAACGCTAGTATCGTCATTATTCTCCAGTCTCATAAATCGTACATACCAAGCAAAAAGAGAGCAAATAAAATTATGCACCAAGACTAGAAGCATATTTGACCTCTTCAGGAGATAGTCCATATTCGTATCTCTCAAAGATGGGACGTGCCACAAGTAATTCTTTACGAATGAGAGCAGCGTGGACGGGACTCCGAGGCCGGATCTCGCATTTGAAAGGTCGCGGTGAGGTCGCAATACCCTGACAGGACATTAGTTAATCTACCGAGCAAAAGTCTTTGAAAGTGACTAACTTCAGAATAATTGTTAATGTCGACGGGAATAGGTTCTCCAGTTGAAGGATCTGTAACGGGCTTGAAGTCAAAGGCCCACAGGAAATTCATCGTGTTCGTGATCATAGCATTGTTGGCCAAGTTCATGCCCACACAAACACGCTAGTGATGTCGGTGAGATCTCTGCCACATGCATGTACCAGTGAAATAAAAAACTTACTCGACCAGCACCAAAATGAGTTTCGTTTGAACGACCATTGATGTTGGCACCAAGCTTGGTCCCAAATTCAGAGGTGAGGAAACGGTCAGGGATGAAGAGATCAGGGTTATCGTACGCCTCGGGGTCATGCAGGATTCCAACTACAAAAAGGAAATCTTGTTAGATGCACAACGGAGGGTAGATAGGGATCCATACATTGGTTCATGAACACGGTGGCACCGACAGGAATAACATAGCCATCGATGACCTCTTCCTTGGTAACATTATGAGGAACACCAATGGGAACCATGGGACGAATACGCAAGACCTCCTTCATGATAGCTTGGCAGTAAGGAAGATCCACAAAGTCAGCAAGGGTCGGGAGACGATCATTTCCGATGATTGCATCGATCTCCTTGTGTGCTTTAGCTTGTGCGTCTGGTGAAGAGGTAAGCATAAGTATCAAACTCTTCAAAAAGAGCGATGTAGTATCCGTTCCGCCCTCGAGGAAGGCACCGATTGTGCCACGAATGAGAATTCTATCGGTACCGAGCTTCTGATCAGCGATCACACCCTCCAAAAGAGACCCATTGCGAAGGTTGTTGGCGATACGTTTCTCACACATTGTGATAAATCCATCGTATAACTCGTATTGTTGACGACGGATATCTGTACAAAGACCCTTCCATTTGGCCCATCGAGCCGGGAGATATTTGAGAATCGGGATGAGGTCGATAGGTGGTTGAGAGCCAGGTTCGAGGAGGCCAGACCACTCCTCGATCATGTGGAAAAACTTTTTGAGGATTGGGCTTTCGCTGCTGGGTGCACGAGTACCAATCAGGACGGTAGCTGCTACGGAGTAAGCGAAACGGGTGGTGTCGGGGAAGAAGTTCTGTTTCGGGATCAGTGGTACGGAATAATGACACAAGGCTAGATACTTACATCAGGTGTGGTCACCATATTGTATAAAAGTTGAGTTGCTTCGGCCTGCATTATAGGCAAATATTGCAGACACGCTTCCTTGGTTAGGGCTTTCTGAAGCATAGTGCGCGCGGTTCGCCAATTATTGGCTGATGAGAATAGCATTTTAGAAATGCGTGCATAAAGTAAGGAGACTACATACAATATCTTGCAAAGGTAAGGTATTTACCGTCTGTGACTGTGTCAATGAGATGTGAATGAGGTCGGTCGGCTACACTTCCTCCCTTCCTTTCGATGAGCTCCCTGACGAGACGTGGATCCGAAATGACGATGAATGGGTTATCGAACATCATAAGCTAAGGGGTTGGCGTAAAAATCATTATCAAAAATGAGCACCAGTAAACTTGCCGAAAACATGCCCCCATACTCTCTCGCCCAATGAGTAAATCTGCAGAAACGCGTCTTTTAGCAGTGCAGACGCGTCAAACATAGAAGACGTACTTGAGATATGCATTTTCCCTCGGAAACATGAGCAGATTACCCAACACTGGTGTAGTAGGAGGACCAGGGGGAAGACTGGGAGGTCTCTTGCCGATGCGCATAAGGCGCATAACGACGAGAGCAACGATGCTTCCCAGGACGATGGTAACAGGTATAGGATCCATGGCGAGGAATGAGAGGCCTTGCGAGGCATCATGGCAGCTTTAAAAGAAGTATACGCCTTGCTTAGCCTGGACGCAATGACGGCCGCAAAAAGTGAAAGTGCCAGAGTCATGTGTCCGCTAATAGCGCTTGCCGTAGTTCGGGCGGCTGTGCCCCGCGCCGCATCTATTGCCGGCCTAAATTATCACATCGCTTTTCCGTTCGAGTTGTTAAGATAGAATACATATTATAGACCATTCGCAATACATATAGTGGCAGTCTGTCTAATGCAATAATACTCTGGTTAGACATCCTCCTCATTTTGAAGCCTCTTCAACGTTCTTCGGTTCGGCTCCGGGTCTGACCACTCGTTCATTCTTGATGAAGAATGCGAATATCAATGCCAGTACAGCTGTCATATATACCCGTTTAGACATTTGGCTAGCCAACAAAAGAAAACGACTTGGAGAGCAAACTTACCAACCGGTACACCAATAACGAACACAATCCTCACACTTTCAGTGTACACCCTAATCACACCAGGAATCAATGAGGAGTCCACGGTCCCGTAAATGGCGGTGGGAGATTCCTTGATGAGGGAAGGGTTGACATTTGCAGCGTAGCGGGGGATGAACTTGTCTAATTGAGAACTGAATACTGGCTCAGCGATACCGAGGCCGATCGTTCCTCCCAGAGTTTGGGAAACTGAGGCCATGGAAGTGGCCTGACTCAAGTAATGCGGCTCGTTCTTGAACTCGACTCTGTTTTTTTTCAAGATCTGAGCAGATTCATGAAGAAATAAGACTTACTGAATGGCCATTATCACATTCTGCATTCCAAGTCCGATCCCGATTCCAATCAGAATTTGGTATCCGATAATGTTCGAGTTGGACGTGTCTACGTTGATGGAGTAGAGCAGGCCGGAACCAACAGCGAGGAAAACAGGCGAGAGAAGGAGGAAGGGCCAGCTACCAGGACAATATTAGAATACAGATCAGAAAGGAGCGTGAATTCCCATACTATCGTTGAATACGACCGATGAGAATACCAGAAATTATGACAGTCAAAACGCAGGATAGTAAAAAAGGCAAGAGGTCAATTCCAGAATGAGTGGCAGAGTGGTTCTTTGTAGCCTGATAAAAGATCGGAAGATACTTGACATGACTGTAAGAATTATACATATCGAACGATAGAGCCAGCAACTTACATAGGAGAACAAGAGGAGACAGAAACGCGTCAAAAAACTGTAGAACATGACAGCATAGATGGAAAGGTCCTTAAAGATAGGCAGAGGAAGCATCGCTTGCTCGCCATACCACTTCTCCCAGCCAATAAAAATACCGAAAAGAACCGGTGAGAGTACGAAGCACTAGGGCAAACATAAAACACACGACAACGACTGGGCGGAAGTACAACTTACAGCGATGACACCCCCATCATTCCAAGGCTTCTGATTCCCACCCCATTGTAGAGCAAGGATCAAAGTAGTCACAGACCCAGCAAAGATCGTACCGCCGATGTAGTCCATTCGAAGAGCTTGAATAACGGTACTCTTTGTGTTACGCTTGGACGGGTCAGAACCAATCGGAGGGTTTGCGTCAAGGGTAAACCAGACGGCAGCAAGAGAGACACCACCGACAGGTAGGTTGATGTAAAAGCACCATCTCTGAGTTATGCAATAACTTAACATCGGTTGATTTAGATTAAAGTGAGTATAACTCACCCATGACACATGATCAGTGAAAGCACCACCAATGATGGGACCGATGATTGAAGCGAGAGCAAATACCGCACCCAAGAGACCAAAGAGTTTCGGACGCTCCTCGAGAGGAGCGATCTCACTGATAATTTGTAGGATGGGGACATAGAGACCAGCAGCGCCGAAACCTGCAACTACCCGACCCGCGATAAGGCTGTTGACATCTTGGGAGAGTGCACAAACAAGGGAGCCAACTTCGAAAATAATCATGGCAAATACGAGGTTGTATTTCGAAGGGAAGATACGCAACGATTGTCCGAAAAGCAAAAGGAAAACGGTCTGAGAGAGAATGAACGAGGCAGAGATCCATCCTTGCATGGAAAAGTTATTAAATTCGGTTGCTATCCTAGGGAGCGCGGTGGCTATAATATCCGTCAACACACAGCGAAAGAACCTGGGCTCTCAAACGCGTACCGAGAATAGTTTGATCTAGAGCAATTAAGAGCAATGCCATGAGCATAGCAATAAAAGCTAAAGCGAGTCGCTTTCCATGAAGGAGAGTGGAACCGGATTGAACAACACCCAAAGGTGCCTGTTCGTCCGAAGTATTTACAGAGTTGGTCTCCGGTTGAGCGACCTTCTCGGCACTGATATCGGGCGACTTGGAGGACATTGGGTCGGATTGGAAAGAAGTGGGAGGTGTCACGGAGGGCAGCACATCTTTATCAACAGGCTGGTGGCAGCTTAAAGCCGCAAGACACGCAAGCAGGCAGTCTGATCAAAATGTACGGCCGTGAATTTCCTTTTTGGCCATCTAGATCTGTATCGTAGTGGCGTACTTTGATCGAGAAACAGGAATAACCTTATCTCCGAATCTTTGTTTGAGCAAGCCGCCGGGCGGGGAGACAGTTTGCGTTCGAAGAAGAGAATTTTAAGAACGGGTTACGCCAGTCCATGCCGACCTGCAGCGCAGAGGTTTTCAGACGCTGAAACTCACCATCTCTTGAGGTTCCTCATGTACGCTAAGATGGACCATTCTATTGACCAAGTGTCGTGTCGAATATGTTCGGAAATGTACGGTTCGTGCCGATCTACATTTTGCGTCAACACGTTTTATGTAAGTATACGGTCGCTTGCATAAAGCAAAGTGCCCTATAGCCAGGCAAATTATTCGCTTTGCGTTCCCTTCTTTCGAATCATCAAAGAACTTGTCGAATGACACAGTCAATGTGTCGTTTTTGGCCTCAAGATTCCTGATACCGTTCATTTGGGATCCCACTTATTGTATTATAACTGCAATAATGTATGACATTGGCTGACAGCGACGTAGCAGATAGATAACCACACCAGCATGAACAAAGACAAGCTAGGCCTCCTCTTTCTTCGCTTCTGATTTAGCTTCTGGTCGTGCTATTCTCCCGTTCTTGATGAACAGCGCGAATATCAACGCCAAACCGGCTTGAAGAGAAAAGAAAATGATTAGGTGTGCATATGACCGGGATCTCATGCAAAGAACTCACCGACAGGAACGCCAATGAGATAGACGACCCTTAAACTTTCGACATACACCCTGATAGCACCAGCCAGTTGCGAAGGGTCGAGTTCAGTGTAGATATCAGTAGGAGTCTCTTTGATAATCTCAGGGTTGACATTGGGCGCAAAGCGTGGTATGAATTTGGTCAGCTGCGAAGTAAAGATAGGTTCAGCGATCCCAAGACCAATGGTTCCTCCTAGTGTTTGAGAAACCGAAGCCATGGAAGTAGCTTGGCCCAAGTATTGAGGTTCATTTTTGAATTCAACCCTGCCTTTCATCAAAACCTGAGCAGACCCATGAAGAATCAGACTTACTGGATGGCCATCATCACATTCTGCATTCCGAGTCCTATATAAATTTTTTAGAATCAACTTGAATCTAAGAGACGCTTGATCTTACCTATGCCTTTTTGTATCAAGCAAATGGCATGGCAATTGGAGGTCGAGGATCGAGAAGAGTGACAGGAAGCAGGAAAGGGAACGGAAGGGAGGGATTAAATATTCGAAACCGATTTTAAGCTTTTAGAATCAAATTAAACCTGAAAAGTGCCTTTCTTACCTATACCTTTTAATTGCAAATTGACGAGTGACAAAGGAGCGAGAAAGAGGAATACGGATTAGTTGGATATCAACGGCCGATATAAAATATTACCTGCAAGAATCTGGTATCCAATGAGGTTCGCGTTGGCAGTATTGACATTAATCGAGTAGAACAGACCAGAACCGACGCCAAGAAAAACGGGTGCGACGACCAGTACGTGCCAACTGTGAGTGACGTAAGTCAGCCAGGGAAAATAGACATATATTTTACTTACTAGCGTTGAATTCTGCTAACTAGGACACCGGAGAAGATGACAGTAAAGACGGAAAAGAGCAGGAAAGGCAGCAGGTCAACACCAGAATGAGTAGCAGAGTGATTTTTCGTTGCTTGATACAGAATCGGCAGATACTGACGAAAACATCAGGTTCAGAGTGAGAAAAGTAAGTCGACTTGGGACCTACGAAGGAATACAAGAGCAGACAGAACCTGATCAAGACACAATAAAACATTACCGCATAGATAGAGTAGCTCTTGAAAATAGCGAGAGGGAGCATGGCCTTCTCCCCGTAATATTTCTCCCAAGCTAGAAAGACGCAAAACAAAACAGGAGAGAGAACAAAGCACTAGTATGAACATTAACTCGAGTCCGTCTCTCCAGGAAGAAAAAACTTACAGTAATGACACCAGCATCGTTCCACGGCTTCTGGTTTCCACCCCATTGAAGAGCGATGATAAGGGTGGTAACAGATCCGGCAAAGATAATCCCACCAATGAAATCCATATGTAAAGCATCGTTGATAATGGTTTGTCTGTTACGCTTCGAAAGATCGCAACCCAGTGGAGGATTCGCCGGTAAAGTATACCAAACGGCGGCAGTCGAAACACCACCTACAGGTAAATTGATCCAGAAGCACCACCTCTGGTAA
Organism: Stygiomarasmius scandens; assembly: GCA_037954225.1. NCBI lineage: Eukaryota > Fungi > Basidiomycota > Agaricomycetes > Agaricales > Campanellaceae > Stygiomarasmius > Stygiomarasmius scandens. Next base: position 239,808 of record JBANRG010000047.1, read on the forward strand.
TTGCGGGTCAGTCAGTTATAGTCAAACTCGATATTGAAGAAACTGAACCCATGAAACATGATCCGTGAAGGCACCACCAATCAGAGGACCAATGATCGAAGCAAGAGCAAAGATTGAAGCCAGGAGGCCAAATAATTTCGGCCGGTCTTCTATAGGTGCAATCTCACTGATAATTTGGAAAATGGGCACAGAAAGCCCAGCAGCCCCGAAACCGGCGACAACTCTTCCAGCAATAAGGGTGTTTACATTCTGAGAGAGGGCGCAAACGAGAGATCCAATCTCGAAGATGACCATCGCAGCGAGTAGATTATACTTGGAGGGGAAGATACGCAATGATTGTCCGAAAAGAAGTAGAAAAACCGTCTGAGAAAGAATAAAAGAGGTAGAAATCCATCCCTGCATAGAAAAATTGTTGAAGTCGGTGGCGATTCTAGGTAGCGCAGTCGCTGCAGAGCTTTGTTTAAAGAGACCAAATTGCCATCAGAAAAAAAGCATACCAAGAATAGTCTGGTCCAGAGCAATTAACAACATGGCCATAAGCATGGCACCGAAAGATAGCGCTAGCTTCCTGCCAGTGAGAATAGTAGAACCAGATTGAACAATATTCGGATTAATTGGCTCATCAGAGATCGCCACACTGGCAGATTTAGGCTCTGCACGAGCACCAACCCGGGCTTTCTCTAGGCTTGAATTGGAAGAAGTCGCATTAGAGGCCATAGTAGCTTATGAAAAAAGAAGATGAGGATCTGAACGCTAGTCGTAGACGTGTTGAGTATATAAAACAATCCAGCTGTAAGCCGTGAGTGTGCGTGGACCAGACGGCTGGTGAGAAAGTTGCGGCCGCATTCTTCTTCAGCTCCGTTTGGACAGTGGCAATCTTCATCTTTTGTCTGTGACGCCCGAGGATCCCTTCCATTCTGTCCGAGGTGATTGCTTGGGAATGGCTATCTATTGGTACTGACTGTCGAATCAACCATCCGCGCACAAAACTTGCCATCAATTCGAACCTGTTCGAACAAGGAAATTTGATTTTTGATTTTCAAATCTAAAATTATCGTCTTGTCAAATCGATTGACGTAGACCATTTCCCGCCGGAAACATTCCGGCGGCATATCGACGAAGACATTATTAGCATTACAGTAGAAAAAGCTAAAGGACTCGTATTCGGTTTTCTTCTACCTGGATGGTCAGTTCCTCCAAGCCCGATATCCGTTGCCTTAGTAAGGTGTCAACCCGTTCTACAACTCGATCTAATCGCGAATAGGTGACTTTCTGGACAGAATGAGGCGCGTGAGGATCCAGGGAGGATGGAGAGGGTGCTAATTGTATATGGATTGAGCCAATAACGCTGGAAGCATCTTTGGGCCAGAACCGCGGGTTGGAATAGGATGCAAGTCCTTCGATCGACGACAGCTGTAGATATATCTTTTTTTAGTTGATCATTCGTTACATACCCCACACCAAAACGTACCGCTGATAAGGCTTCTTGGATCTTTACGGAGCGGTCATCGTTGTCGAGACATAAAACCTTGCCCGTGTCTATCACAAGAGGTATCACACTGGCCGCAATCAAGATTGCGATAAACAGTGATGCTATTGGGTCAAATCCCGTCCAGCCGTAGAATTGGATGAGAAGGGTAGAAAGTATGACTCCAACGGATCCCAAAGTATCCTAATGGTTTCGTCATCAGAAACGTTGGAGAATGTGTAATAAGACTACATACCGCCATTACATGCAGGAAAACTCCTCGCATGTTATGGCTGTGTCCCTCATGGGAGTGCGGAGCATGTGAATGATCGTGCAGGTTGGGGGTACGACCACTATTATGATGGGTCTTGAAATGGTCATCGTGCCCAAAACTATAGCTGGGAGTTAATGGAGTTGCCACATCATCTCCGAGGGAGTTTCCATCTGGAAGGTTTATCTGGAGAGGTGCGCCTAAAAATGCTCGTTTCATCTTCTTCTCGAAATGTTCATGGTCTGGAGAGGAATGATCGACGGAGTGCGAGTGAGAATGAGAATGCATATCATCACAATCAGCCACATGCGAATGTGAATGACCAGATGAGTGAGAGTGTTCAGGCGAATGGGAATGTGAGTGATCGGACGTATGAGAGTGAGATGATTCGGGCAGCGATGAGTGTGAATGCGAGTGAGAGTGAGAGTGGGTAAGGGATTGAGGGGTCGGTACTGGGGAATGGGCATGCTCTCTGTGGTCGTGCGAGTGACCATGCGAATGACCATGAGAGTGAGAATGCCCGCCCTGTTCCAGGGTGTTAGTGCTTTTTTTTCGGTCAGCTTGATGGTTTTAGCACGTACATGATGGTGATGACCGCCCATTGCAAACATTCCGAACAAATTGACTGCCAAACCCAATGAACTGACTAACAGCAGTTGACTAGTGTCCATTTCCGGTGGATCGATGCTGGACGGGTGTCAGCTGAATGCCTGGATACACATGGTCAACGGCCAAACCACTCACATCCTCTGGATAGCTTCAAATACAATGAAGACAGATATCAGAATGAGGAAAATTCCGTTCGCGAACCCAGAGAGCGTCTCTATTCTTCCATAGCTAACATACTATTTTTGAGAGGTATAATACAGGAGATATGGAATTGCTTACCCATACGTGAACCTTTCATTGGGCTCCCAAGTGGCCATGACGGAAGCAAATAACCCGACGGCAATAGCCATACAGTCAAAGGCCATATGAATCGCTTTAGATTGACTTTTAGTTTACTCAGTAGGGAAAAGTTTCAGAAGACTGACCGTCTGATATAAGTCCAAGACTGTTCGTCCAGACACCATACAGCATTTGGACAAGCATATAACACATGTTCAGCATAAGGAAATAGAATATTCTTCTTGATTCAGGGTTTGATATTATAGTCTTCAAGTAGGATCGGAGAAGACGCGATGTGGGGGTTTTTGGAGTAACTGCAAGTGATTCCGTGTTCTGAGGGTACATTCCTAACACGCAGTCAGCCAACTGGACATCGATGGGGGGCTAAACATACCTATGTATAATAAACATCCTACAACCAAGTCCGACCATGCAGGGAATTGATTGAATGCGAGCGGTCCAAACGTTGCAGAGGAAACGAACGAGAATGGGAATGATAAGATAAAGTGTTTTGGGACTGGCGATACATTTTTGAGTGTTCGTGCAGAAATTGGCGAAAGAATTAAGACAGAATAAGCTACGAAAGGAAGGCAGGCTAAAGAAAGAAGAGGGAGTACAGGTGCTGAAGGGAAACCCAACTGATAACAAGAATGAGTTATGAAAACATGTCTATAACGAGGTCGACTTACAAAAACACTCCGCATAAGATAAAGAGGAAGAGCAAATACTGACGCAACTAGAGTACTAATAGCGACAGTGAAAGTCATGCCCAGTGACGGATTGAGAACGCCATGTGTATGTTCTAGCGCAACTGACGCGACTCCATGGACAACAAGGGCGACATATCCCGGTAGAACTGACATGAGCTTGTTAGATGAAAGCTGAGTATCAGACACGACCGCTAGAGCCAACGCGGAGACTATGGCGAGCGACTTTCGAGTCTAAGGTTTGATTTGGTGAACAGTTTCGTTGAAGGAGTAGTGTAGTACATACCGCCGACGTGCTAACAAGTGTATCGACCCATAATGAGGAAAACTGGATGAATATAATCGTCCTTGCTCAAGTTAGTATTCAAGTGATATAGCGCCAACGCGCGGAACGACACGTACCTTATTGCGGACAGCCGATAGAGAGCAGTGAACAGACACCCCTGCTGGATGAAGACCAGTAAAGAAGCCAAACCGAGTACAGGCCACTGCAAGAGACGTTCTCAGTACTCATTTACGACGAGTTTAGACTCAGTCTCGTACCTCAATGTTTCTCCATTTATCTCCAAACTGACCCGAAACACCCTCCCAAATCAAAACTCCAACACCTCCACATGCCAGAACTCGCATTGTTACCCAGAACACACCAACATCGAGGTCAAGCAACCATTCTTTTGCCACGAGAAGAGACGCCACGAAAAGCAGATTTGACAAGAAAATCTGGGGAAGAAGTCGGCTGGGGATGCTACGGGCACATTAATGAGTGTCATGGACGCTACAGGTTGTGATGCAGGCAGACGTACGACGTAGTTAACACTTTAGAAGGGTTCAGACTGATTTTACTGCGAGTTTTCGCATCGGGCACCGACATACTAGGAGATACTAGGAGAAGGAGTGTGTTGGTAGTTGGCAAACCGAATAGGATTTTGTCCGTACAAATCACGTAAACACCAAAAGTACACATTTACAGGTAATGTACAAATTGCATATCATACTGATACATAGATTCAACCGTTATATACCCAGACCGTGTCCCTTGCATTTTACCTATACTGAGCCATCAAATTGTGCCACGAATCAGAAATGTCCGAGACAGGCATGAGAAAGTCATTAGAGCCCTGCATTGGCGAGCTGTATTGAGGATACTCGGCCTGATAAGTAGGCACGTTAGGGTACCCGTAGTACTCTGGCATAGCATCCAGAGTAAGGTGTTGAGCCTGTTGTATATCGTATGATATGGGGCTCTCTGGTTGAACATTACCGTGGGGATAATGCGAGTACTGGTCAACATTATACTCTGGAGCTTGGGAGGGGTAATTTGACCAATTGTTGCCGTTGGTAGCGATGTGTTGGTATGAAGAACCATTGGAGCTGGATCGAAGAGGTGGTGGTGACGCTGATTGGGAGATTGGGCTGGATCCTGTGAAAGAAGGGGTGGAAGGTGTGGACGATGATTTTCGAGGCACGAGCCGTGTCATCCCGCCTAGAGCAGCAAGTTCTTCCTCTTCAGCCTTGATAGGAGGTGAGCGAGGGGGATCCATCGTTTGAGGGCTTAGAGGTGTAGTGAGGGCAATCCGAGCCCGTTCTCGCAGTTTCTGTAGAATTGGCTGTAATGATCGTCAGAACAATATCAGAGTCGAATTTGACAATTCATACCAAGATCTTATTCTTCCGAGCAGTTTCCAAAGTAGAGTTGAAGAGGTTAAAAGCAGAATCAAGATGAGATAAAGCAGAAGGCGCTATGGCCATTTGAGATTTTGCTGCAATGGAACCCAGAACGATCTGCATAGACAGGTTATCAACAAGGACCTCAAAGGCATCAACGAAATGACTTGCCGCGCATGAGAATACATGAGTGAATAAGAACCACATCCGCTCAGACAAGACCTGATGTTGCTTCCACAGGCTTGTGATCAAGCCCACAAAAGAACATGCGCTAGTATACGCTGCCAATACAGACTGCGCATATTTACTCGACATAGGGTCTTGAGGGCTGTCCTCGAAAGCACGGGCAAAGAATCCCCGATGCATGTAAAAGAGGCCTACAATGTATCAGAAAAATCATCAAGAAGCTGGATTATAGACGTACAGATTTCCTTGATTGCAAAAGCTGTGTAACGTTGCATAGTCAACTCGATGGAAGGCTGTTCAACTTCCCGTGGCATTTTGGCCCCACCAAATCCGGGAACTTGCAGGCTTGGAGGAATATAAAACATTCGAACTTTTTTGTCGAGATCTTGAATTTTCTTATAATTCGGAGGGCGAGCGCCAAAGACTTCGTCGTGGACAACACTGAGACAGTCTGCACAAAATGAATGTTTCCATGCCGCGACTGTCCAGACCGTCAGAATCGTCCAGACATGAAGCAATAGACGTACAAGTCATCTCCACCTCTCCTTGACTATTCTTTGTGTTTTCGTGGGGCCGTTTTGTATCAATATGTGCCAAGGAAAAGGACGGAGGACGTCCAAAGGTCAAACTCTACAAAACATGACATGTGAATACAGAGATTCCACCGATTTGAATACTTTCTCTAACCTGCCAGGAATCATATGTGTATATCTCCCAAAGAAGACATCGTCTTCGGTATGTTTCGTTAGGGTCGAGTTTCCATTTGCCGCTGTCACGATCTAAAGTAAACGATGAGCAAAGTTGAGATAGCAACTATAACGACAGCTTACGGAGTCCAACCTGTGTGCGCATTAATCAGTTGTAATGTCAAGATGGTAATGTCAAACACATTTGACTTACACTCTGTGCTAATTTCACAACCAGGCCCATGGTAGTCCATCTTGATCCTTCAACGTCTTCCCAAAATAGGTAGTGGCACATAAGCAGCTGTAAAACGATGAGGAAAAAAAAATCATAAGCAGCTCCAGAGACATACCAAAGCCTGAATAGCCGGTATAGACTGTTGTTCAAACACTGATTCGACGGCGAGAGCAGCACGAGACAGCTGATAGTATTGGGCTGCTTCAACTGAATGAGAAGGACATTCTGGATCTACGAGTGTACCCAATGCCAAGACCATATACAGGACAGAGAGGTTATGAAAGCTAATAGGTTCTTGATACCCGTCAGAATTATAGATGGGTTGAAATATGGTCTCGTTAAAATCTTTATCTGAAATGGGGGTATACCTACGCCCCCGCAGCAGGTTACATCACGACGTCATTTGGCAAAACAGGTACAACTCACATCCAAGCCGCATGTCGGTAGTAAATGTCGCATAAGCGCTGAGCAACTGCAAGAGAAGGCAAGGAGCTGATGATAGCGCGTCTGACGTCTTCTGACGATTTGTTGACGGAGGGTGAGAAGGGAAAGGCATGTGCCAGCCACGGAAGGTCAGAAGGCATGGAAGGATCGATATTCAGTACTGGCTTCTCTTCGTCTGAGCCTTCTTCATTCTGCGGAAGCGTGAGTTGACGAGACAAGAAAGGCAAACAAATTACGCACTCGAAGAAGATACTAGAGATGATTAGCTTTATTCAGCCTGACAATCCAAAATGGGTTTTCTAAAGACTCACCCAAGAGTTGGCAGTCTGCCCAAAAAACGTCGAGCGACCGTTATGAGATATAGACCTATGGATCTTCATTATTTCATGTGGCATGACGGTGAATAAACCGACGCCTACAGTGATCCCATGGCATCGATAGTGTCGGTGTTTTCAGGCTTTTCATCCTTCAACGGGGGAACATCCAGACGCTCTCGTTCCAGGGGTCGTTTTATTTGTAAAAGCTGCTCACTGAGTAGAGGATGAGAGTGCATCGAACTCCGGCCATGGGATTCTGCCAAGGCATCTTCCAATTGCCGTACGCGAGTAGCAAGTTCGCCGATCTTATCATGAAGCACTTCGGTATTTGCAAGAACAAACCTGGACACGTATCAGATGAGCAACGTATAATCGAGTAGTGTACGACGCGCCTGTTCCCTTTGCCAGTGGTCAAAGAACCTGGATAAACATTAAAGTCAGATAAGTCCCTCAGAGTAGGTCTGCACATACCTTCGGGACAGATGGCACCACAGCCTAGCAATGAGGTCAGCAAAGTCCTACATGTGTCGACTTGGGGTGATTTCACCTTTCTTGACGCAGTTGCTGTTTTGGAAGATTTATTACTAGGAGGATAATGGAGAATAGAATGTCAGAGACGTACCTGCAGGGAAAAACGCGACTGCATCTGGGGATACAAGGTCAAAGGATTGGAAATGAATGCCGGAGAAAGGAAACCTACTTGAGCTTCAACCTGATAAGATTGGGCGTTTATTAGTGGCGGGCCGACGGGAAGACGGGGTGAAGCAAGTACCTACGACACTCTGCGCAAGAAAGGGCGGCGCCTCTGCGTTTATTGCGCATAGGGCCAGCCATGGATGGAGGAGAGGAAGCCATGACGGAGGAGATGGTGGTTTGGCAGAAGTAGTCAACGCATGCCTCTGCTTCGCCCAGTTTATACTAATAGATCTGCTCTAGCCGATGACTGTTGCCTTTTGTTTGTCTCCGTCCCTATAAATTTTTTTTTCACTTTGCTTCTGTCTCTTGCCAACTTCCACTAGGTGTGTATTCTTTCTTCTTCCCTGTCCTATGATGAGTTTTTAGATGACGAGTCTGAAACGGCCGGGGTGGTGTTATACTGCTCTGTTCGACCGAGACGATTCCATCAAATTATACCATTCATGCAATCCTGATACCACTTTTCTTTTTTCACACATCCATATCTTCTGTGGACCATTTTCTGATCGCTTCCCTGATTAGCTCGTCGCCAATGGCTCCTCAAGATGACTGGTCAGATTCTGATGACGAGGCTGTTGCCGGGGTGGAAACGTCGGTGTTGTTGGGTATTCCAGATGGTACTATCGAGGCTGCCTCGGACATCGATGATGCTGCTGTCTCTCGCATAGGTGGATATCCTGTACGATTTATTTTATGCATGTACTTTGGAATAGATCTTTTGACTTGCCTGCTCAAAGGCGTTCCTTCCGTCGAAAGAACCGTCACTCGCTTCTTGCCAGTGCAAAGTGTGCTCTGATCCAATGGAGCTACTGGTACAGTTGTGGTGTCCATTCGAAGACAGTCCCATGGACCGAGCGTTGTACATCTGGGGTTGTTCGAACAGCGGGTGTCAACGGAAGGAGGGGAGGTGGGTCTGTGATGCTGTCATCCCATTCAACAGGTGCTCAATTGCTATTTAGTGTGCGTGCGTGGAGGGGTCTGAGGTATAACGAAAAGTATGCTGCCAAACTAGAGCTCAAGCTTGCGAAGAAAAAAGAACGCGATGTCCGGGCTGCCTTGGAGACGACAAACCCCTTCTCTGTAGGATGACTCGTCTCCTTACATTAGTGTCTCAACGGTCTTTTAACAGATCAAGTCTGCTCAAGCAAGTCCATTTGGACTTGGTGCCCAAATTTTTGGTGGTGCCCCTCAAGAAGATCAAGACCAAGGCGACGATGTTTCCGACACAGAATCCACTTCTTCGGAAGAGTCGTTGTTGACTGCAATGGCTTCCGCGACTCTTGAGGAATCCCCATGGCGGCATGGACCATCGTATCCCGCCCTCTATCTCTCTACGAGCTCTGAATACATACCACCACCTCCCAAGTCAAAGGCACCGACAAAAGATCAATTGATGGATTCGTTTTCGGGTGGCGACAACAAGGAGCTTTCTTGGATCTCTGAAGCATACGAAAACTCTCTCGATGTGGACAGTGTGTTTGAGAGATTTTCAAAGCGAGTGGGGCACGAAGGAGAGCAATGTGTCCGGTAAGTACACTCGTTTCTCTGGTGCGACTGGTTCATGTATTTGTGCTAGATACGATCTAAAAGGAATACCCCTCCCGTTTGCCTCTGACGCAATCTTTGAGGCTCTCTTTCCCGCACCGGCGACACCTCCCCTGCCGGTAACCAAGCCCGATTTCAAGGTCGTGCAGACACCAAAGCGTTTATATGCACCGTCGGCGACAGCCGTGCCAGACTGCCCGGTGTGCAAGGGCAAAAGGGTATTTGAATGCCAGCTTATGCCGAACCTGATCAATGTTCTGAGAAGAAGGGACGAAAAGGAGGACAAGATGAGCGAAGAAGAGAGAAGAAGAGCTGTGGAACAGGCATTGAAAGGGGGCGGGGGTAAGGGAATGGAATGGGGAACTTGCATGGTGTTTTCGTGCGAGAATGATTGCCGACTTGAGGGGGGAAAAGAAACGAAGGAAGTATGGAGAGAAGAGAGAGTAGTTGTACAATGGGATGTGTAGTATAATAAATATTGTCAGTTTGTAAGCAGTCGACCCTGCTTTGCAAAGTTTGGGTTTTGATTTTACATTTTGTTGATTTTGCTCTCGTTGACCATGTCCCTTGCACTGCTGCCGGATTCTGAGCCTCTGGCAAGCACGGACCCAGCGTTCGTGTCGGGTGTGCAGCACAAGTTTCCCCATACTCGCGCCCAGCTCGCCGCGTTTGCTCGACAGTACAAGTCTTCCGACGACCACGACACAGACCCAGACGCCGACGAGCTCAGTCGGGTCCCCACCTCCCTCGTCAACAAGGTCGTCGCTTTGCTCGTCGACGAACGCGAGGACGAACTCAAGGTATTGCTCAAGGACACGTACAATGTCGACGATCACACCGTGCGTCTCACCCTCTTGTCCTCGTTCCTGACCCTCAACTGCTCCCACAGATCGACCAAAATGTCCTTGATCTCATGCACAAGCACAGGGACGACGTTGCTGGTGTGCCTTTTCTCTTCCTGACCCCGACACGTCGTCCCATATCTCGACCGTCGTCCCGTGCCTCCACACACTCGGCTCGCTTTCCTGCTCGTCCAGAGACTCCCAGTTCTGCTCCAGGCTCTCCTCTTGCTCAGATATTTCGTAGACCTCATACCCCTCTGACCTCGCCGCTGGCTGGCGGGGGTGCGCAGGGCAACTCATACATGACCGCCCGTAGCGACTATTCTATTTCTCCGACCTCTTCGCCCATTCTATCTCATGCTCATATAATACAAACACAAGCTCAGTTTACTGCTAGCCTTCCAGCTTCTCCCCTGTCCTCCCCGCGTCTGCTCAATGCCAAGGCTTCCGAGTTCAAGCCCATCCCCCGCCCTCTCTCAGCTGCTTCGTCAAATCCCGGACCAAATCGCACAGAAACCCCTTCTCCGGACATGTGGGCCCATAGTCCTCTTCGTGCTACTTCCAACCTTGCTATCGCTGCACCCCTCTTGCCGGAACAAGGCCTCACGCGTTCTCTCACTCCCAGCTCTTCCTTGCGTTCTTCCCTACGCCCTGAAACAGAGGACAGTGACGAGGATGATCCATTTGATCCCTTTGGCACCAAGCCTGTCCCATCATTCCATCCAATAAACGTCTCTGACTTTGATGCCCAATGGTCCAATTCATCCAATTCGAATTCCTCGCGTTCACCCGAGGATCTCCGTTACCTGGATATGCCGCCTTCAGCTCTCAATCCTTATGCCATGCCATTCGATGGTCATGATGGCTTGCCTTCATTCATCGATGACAGCATGGGTGATCCCAGCGAAGAAGAAGAAAGCGCTCTTCTTACAGATGGCATGACCCCATTCGACGTTTTAAGCTCAGTCTTTGGTACCACGCTTGCTCCTTCCGAGCTGGAGGAAGCTCTGGCTGCGAATGGGTACGATTTTGAACGCTCAATAGCTTGGCTTGTTGAGCGAGCCTTGCCTCAAGCTCCGTCTCCAAACCATGAAGTTAGAATGCGCCAGATGGGAGGCGGGGTCACATTGGTGTCCAGGGATTCTCGTGGACGAGGCACTTTCCAAGGCCCCCGTCCTAGCGCTCGCTATGTCAATGGACGTCCTGTACCAAATGGAAATAGAGTCTGCCGGTACTTTGTTGCTGGCGAGTGTCTCAGAGCAGATTGCAGATTTAGGTAAGCATTTTCATACTTTTTTTCTGTTCCTTCTCTGATGCCTTTTTAGCCACGATTTAGAGCGCGCATTGTGCCGTTTCTGGCTACGTGGTGCGTGCGCCAAACAGGAAAACTGCGAATTCTTGCACCATCTCCCCAAGGACGTTGATGTCTCGACTCTTAACATTGCCATGTCACGCGTCAGCATGGGTCCTCAACAGGGTCCTATGGTACCTCAAAATGCTCCCCTGGACGAGTTCCCTGCTTTGGGATACGAGAATGTCAATGGTGGGAAAGTAAGGCGGAGTATGTACGCTGACCCTGGCCGTACGCGCTTTGCTGCCGCCGTCAAAAAACCAGCGCCTCCGCCTTCTACTTTGGGCTTGTCTTCGGTGCCTGACATGAATTCTGCTGCCCGAAGAGAAGTCATGGGCCCAACAGCTGCTGAAAATCTTCATCACAGATCGGCTATCATTGCGCCTAGACCTTCTCCTCGTATTCGCCTACGACCTCCGACTCTTTTGCCTACATTGGTCACCGGCGAAGCTCTCAACAATATGTACATGGCCTATAGAAATCGTGCCCTGCAACTTGGTGCAGCCCGTAACGCATGTCTTTCTCGTGCTGCTGATGCCTGGCGTCGTGGTGATGGCGCAGCTGCCAAGAGGTTCAGTAGGGAAGGGCATGACCTCAACGCTAAAATGAGGGGAGAAATGGCCAACGCTGCCTCAAGCATTGTCCGCGAACGATCGCGTTCGGCAGAGCTGGCCGTAAAGAATCGTGATGCTGGATGGTCTGATGAACCAGCTGATCGTACCAATAGAGGTAAATCTTGCGGTGGAGGCTTGGGAGTTTGTTTAGGCATTGCTAGCACTAGTGTGGGTGATGGGAAACTGTCATTTGAGGAGAGAGCGGAGGTAATGCTCGACCTGCATGGCTTGCACGCAAATGAAGCTACTGATGTTTTGGAAGAGTTCTTACTTGCTGTAAGTGGCCTAGTTTTGCCATATGGACAACTAGCTCACCGATTTATTAGCTTGAGAAGGAACACTTTTATGGACTAGGCAAGTTGCTTCAATTCAATGAACTTGCTACTAGGTACTGACTATTCATTCATTAGCATATATCATTGTCGGCGAACAAAAACATACTGGAACCCAAGATGTCGCTCGTGGCTCATCTCGAGCGCGTCTGGCAACGGGTGTCCGTGAGTGGATACACAGATGGAGCTATCCCTGGTCTGAACGGGATGGTATAATCTGCATCGATCCTCTAACGCATGCTTCGGAATAGAAAAACCAGATACCTAAAAGGAAAGTAAGCGAAACAAAACTGGACTCTCAAAAAAAGGATTTGTTCTAGTATATTAGCAAAGGAATTTTGTTTTGACTAGCGGAAAGCAAAGTGTGGTGTACGATGATATGGCTTGTACTTGCATGTTTTAGTTACCCTTCTTGTACATATGTCTTGGATTGATATACAAGTACCTAGAAGAAAAATACCCTCTTGAATCTGACATCTACGTGATTTCTATCTCTACAAAGCAGAAAAGTTTGGTGCTCCTATTGTCTCCAAACACGATTCGAAATCTTTCCAACCATACATCACGACGGCTGCTCCCAAATCTTTAAGAGTCTTTGCCATCTCTTCTCTCTTCTCTGCAGTTTCGTAACTTCCGACATAGGCAATCACTGGTATTCCTGCACGGATTGCACTCAGTGTACCACTCTTACTGTCTTCCACAGCAACACAAGAAATCGGCGCCACGCCCAACTTTTCGCATGCGTGAAGATAAATGGCTGGGTCTGGCTTTGAAGTAGGCTTCTCCAGGGAGGTGGCAGCAGAAAAGACTCGATCAGGAGGGAAATATGAAGCTTGTCCGGCTTTGACTAGACTCGCCATGACTCGTCTATGCGCCGAAGAGCTGACCACAGCTAGGGTATACTTTCCGCTCTTTGCCAACTTTTCCAATTGCTCGTCCACTCCTTCACAAGGCTGCAACTTTTCCTCTAATTTGGCGATGACCCGATCCTCCTCCAACGATACATATCGTTCCAGTTCGTCTTTAGGAATCTCGAAACCATGTTTATCTTGCAACGAGTTGAGCATCCCACGAAAGTTCTGCCCCACAAAGTCGACTATGAGCTGATGACCAGTGTATCGATCGGGGATTCCTTTGCTTTCTAGGATTTGATTGGCAAGCTCGCTACAAGCCTCGAAAGCAAGATGCTCCGAGAGGACGAGTGTGTTGTCGCAGTCGAAAAGAATATGAGTCGTCTAGAACATAATCAACATATAGAACAAGGGTGTTATTGAGAAAACTGGAACCTTTGCTTTCATGCTGATGATGGATACTCGTAGCTTCTGAGAGTGACGTCACTCAAGTTGAACGACCAAAGAATTCCATTTCATTACAAAAAAATACAGTGTCAACAGCAAAAAGATTAACTATACAGACAGCAGCAGCAGACGTACAGTACTAGGAAACAAAGCAAGACAGGAAGCTATATACAAATCAGGGAGCATACTTATATATTACTGCATGGACATATCATCGACAAAGTCCTGCCAAATAGTGGGAATCATGTTTTGTTCTGGAGAGCCGCTTCCCCGTCTGTGCCCGTGACCAGGAGCAGGGTTAGCGTCCAATGTGGGCGCTGACCCATATCCATTCACCATTGATGAACCAGCCCCATAGTCGTATACGGGGAAATACTGAGGGAATGAATTATTACTATGATTGCCGTTCATTATATTCTGTGAATACTGAACAGACGACTGATGGTGATGATGACCCGATGCGCTGTGAGATAGCATCGATTGAGAGGCCATGGACTGGGATTGCGAGATGAATGAATTGGGTTCTGCATGGAAAGGACTCGAGGGTCCTGAAAGGGCAGTCATCCCGTAAACAGATACTGGGGAAACGTCAACATCAGAATACGAGTTGGACGTCCCCGCTGAAGATGGCTGTTGTTGATGGTGAGACTGGAAGGAGTTCAGGTATTCCACAACATTCGGATCTACCTGGGAACCGGTTGTGGGTGACAAGGGAAGGGGAATGACAGGATTATGAGAGGTTGGAGAGCGATCAAGTAAAGTCGGGGAACCGGGCTCCTTCTTGACCAATCGAGTCTTTCCCCCTAATACGGCCAATTCATCGTTATCATCAACGGGAGTAGGCGGTTCGGAAGATGATCCGTGTCGAGTCGGAGAAGTCTTGATACCTTTACGATAGCCTTCCAGACTTTCGTGAGCTCGAACCTGGAGTCTTTGCATGATTTCCTGGGATCGCAGGTGAGTTACAGCAACTCCAAATCTGAAGTGTACATGTACTTACCAAAACTTTACCGGCCCTGAAATTACCAGACGCTTTCGAGAATAGTTCGCATGCAGAGTCCAGCTGCACCAACGCCGAAGGTGCCAGGCTCATGGAAGGGCAGCGGGTTACAATAGAGCCCAATATGATCTATTGAATACGTTAGGGATCGACCAACGTTTCCGAAGAGAAGTATACTAACGGCACATGAAAACATATGAGTCCAGAGGAACCAAAGGCGCTCGCTAGGCTCTTTCAGTTGAGTGTGAAGATTCCGCATTAGGGCGACTAGTGATCCTGCACTACGGTACGCCGCAATGACTGAGGTCCCATATGGACTGCCGAGAGGGTCCTTCGGGTGATCGCTGATTGCACGGGCAAAGAAGCTTCGATGCAAATACAACAAGTCTTGAAGGGTGTGTATTAGCGCAGGAGATATGATTGAAAGGGGCAAAAAACTCACCCATCTCGCGAATAGCAAGTACAATGTGCCTTTGGAGAGTAAGCATGATTGTGTCTTGATGATGATCTATTGGCCGAGATTCTGAATTACCGAACCCCGCAACTTGAAGGACAGAAGGAACTGGGAAAGCCCGTAATTTGCGATCCAGCTGCAGAACTGTGGCGTAGTTTGGGGTCTTTGCTCCAAATGCCTGGTCGTGTAGAAGATTCATGCATTCTGACACGAAACGATGCTTCCAGAAATGGACTGTACGTTACAAATATCAGCACCAACGGGGTAAAAGGAACAAACGAAGATAAACGTACAAATCTGATCCTGGCCTAATTCGTTGGTATGCGGCATCTTACAGTCAACATGCGGAAGCGCGAATGATGGGGGCCTTCCGAATGTCAAACTCTGCCACGAGTCGTAAGTAAACAATTCCCAAAACAATTGGCGCCTTCGTTGAGTTTCCTCCATATCAACACCAGACCAACGGCCACTATCCCGATCTACAAGATGATCAGCTAATCCGCCGAGAGATAGAGATGGGCGTCTACTCACGCAGTCCAATCTACAGCAGTTAAAAAAAGGATGAGACCTGTGTATCGGGAGAAGAATGAAAGCCGGACGTACACTCTGCGCTAACTTGACCGCAAGACCATTAATGGCCCATCTAGCGCCGGAGTTGTTCCCATGCCGGTCCGAAAGAAATAGGTAATAGGACATCAAGAACTGAAAATGGAACAAGGCAAAGAAGCACATTAATTTGACGATTGAGTTGTACGACGAAACACGTACCAATGCTTGCACCGCGTTGATCGTTGGTGCATCCAAAAAAGATTCACGAAACAATGCAGCCCTAGCCAGTTGATGGAATTTTTCCGCTTCGATATTGTAAGGGGGAAGGGACGTGTCCATGAGGGACCCAATGGCCAAAATCATGAACATTAGGGATAGTTGGTGTAGCAAAAGAGGGTCGTCAGCTGATCCATTGACATTAGCATTGGTGTCATAGAATTGACCAAAGACTTCAAAATTGAACGTGTCCTGGGCGACGGGATTGTACCTGATCACAGAGCGATAAGAACATTGATAGCGGTCTAAAAGGGAAATCCTACATCCAAGCCGCGTGCCTGTAGTAGATTGTCCGTAGTTCTGCTGCCCTCGTGGCATCAGGAAGGTACCAAAAGAGTGTTTGAAGGTTCACAGGGACAGGCTGGACTGTTCGAGAGATTGGGAGCGAAGCGGCTGCTTGCAAGATTTGAGGGTCGAGAATAGACTGTAAATTGAATAGATTGTTGTTGCTCTCATCGTCATCACCTGCTTCGTTCTGGATTGAAGTGGGTCAATACGCGTTCTAGCTCATCAGAAAGGGCGAGGGATTGATCACCTGGAGGAAATACTACGACGAACGATAAATATTAGGCTCTGACAAAGAGGACTAGCTGACGTACCCAAGAGTTGGCAATCTGGCCGAAGAATTTCGTCTTTCCAGAGAGACTTATCGAGAGAGACCCAAAGGCGTCGACGACGTCGGGGTTTTGTTCTTCTTTTGGAATTTCCGCAGGACGGAGAGAGTTGATATCCCGTTGCAGAGGAGCCTTTATTTTGAGCAGGTCATCAGATAACAGTGGGTGTTGGTCGTGACTGAGCTGAGCGTGGTCAACTCGAAGGGCATCTTCCAGCTCTCGAACACGGTTTGCTAGTTCATGTATCTTTTCGTGGAGCTCTTGGGTAGAAGCTAGTACAAATCTGCAACGGGTTTCGATATTTTACCATGATGTTGTAAAATACCCCGCACCTGTTTCCCTGACCCGTAGTCAAAGAGCCCTGAAAGAGGCTATTAGACCATGGATAAATAGTCGGCTGCAAAGCTTACATCTGGACAGATAGCACCACAGCCGCGCTTTATGCAGGAGCTGGACACAGTGACTTTAGGAAAAGAGGGAGAATGCTTGACAGTAAACGCACCTGCATGGAATGGCTCGATCACATCTAGAAGTAATTAGCAAGGGGAAAGAACAAGAGGTTCTAAACGCTACCTAAGCTTTAGTCTACGACATTCAGCACAACTGAGACGGGTTGCGCCCTTTCTGCGTTTCCTCTGGGGATCGTCTTGACGCTTGGTTGGGGACGACATGAGGGTTAGGGTTTTGGCCGCCCACAAAATGAAGGTCGAGTTGCGGAGATGTCCTTTTTGTTCCCGCGGCATCTTGGGCGGTGGCAGTGCAGTCCCCAATTTCACACTACTCCTCGATCCTCCGCTTGCGTTCTGTCAGTCATCTAATCATTTACCATGTCATTAATAAATACATATAGTTATCGTATCGTAGGTATACTCATAATGGTCGTGTCAATGGTCTAGTAGTGAAATCCGCCGTCCGGACATGTTATACGTATTTACTTGTTCTGTTCATGCACTAGGTTTGATCCAACGTCCAGAGGGTTCGTGGCATCAGGCACAACGACATGAACGTTGCCTCCAGTCTCGCTGAGCGGGCTCAATGGTTCTGTGACAGAGGACGCATCGGATGCGCTGTAGACCGAGTTACGAGACTCGGTCTGGGAAAGTGGTGAAGGGCCATTTGTCTCCACCGCCGGTACTGTTGCTACAGAAGCTGCAGGCTGCATGCCAAAGAACCCAGTGAGCTTCCGTGACAACGGTGCAGCGGCAGTAGGTGTAGCCGAAGAGGAAGTTGGTGTAGCAGAGGACGACGACGCAGGTCCAGCAGAGGGCTTGACCGAGGTATCCACTTTCCAAAGTTTGAAACCCCAACTAGCTGCTGCCTTTGCGGGCGGCTCCTCTGTTCCTGTCGTATTGGAAGGCAATGGGGGAAGATTGACGTTACCATCGTTACCGACATTATTTTCCGCAATAAACTCGCGTAGTGCCTTGACACAGGTATCCGAGGCATCCTTTGCCTCTGTGGCTTCAGTGAGCTCCCGTCTAGTATCGTCGAGCTCGGCCTTGAGAGATTCAATCTCCCTTTTGAGTGCTGTTACTTCTGTAGGGGTAGAATCATCGTGGGGTGGAGAGCCTGCGCGGCCGAACAGACCCGAGAAACGACGTGAAGCTTGCGGGGAATTGTCGGGTAGAGAGACGATTTGAGAGTGTGGACTAGAAAATGGATCTAGCAGCATGCCCGAGTCTGATACAGAAGATATGCGTTTGTGAGCGCTGGGTCTCCCAAACGACCCAGTCAGAGGAGTGAAAGACTGTCGCTTGGACGGAGTTGGACTCCCAAAGCTGACGATACTAGCTCTAGAGGTGTCGAGAGGCTGGATGCTTGAGCGACGGTTCTCTGTTTGGAGGCGCATAAGGCCACGCCTAATAAAGAATATAAGAAATGAATAAATGGAAAAAGAACAGGGGTACATACCGGCTCTCTTCAACCTTGTTACGAAGCATAGAGATAGACTCTTCATCGTCTTTCAACTTTTTCCTAGCCTCGGAGACCTCTTCCTCCAGACTGGTGGCCTTGTCGGTCAGCAGTTGCATGGCGTCTCTGAGCTGCGCTTCCTGGGCATGTGAATTAGACAACATGGATAGAAGCGTGTCTCTCTCCTTTGTGATATCTGCGAGGGAATGGCGGAGACCCATGATGATATGGGCGAGGACATGAGGATCCAAAGAGTCGCGCTGAGGAAGATCCTTGTGCTCTTTGGCATCGTGGGCTGGAGTATGAGCTGGAGATTCCATGGCTTCCAAGTCCAACTGGCGTTCTAGCTCGAGACTGAGATCAATGGAGAAGGGACGCTTGTGGCGTGAGGCAGAGAGAGGCTTGATGTTCTGAAAGTCTGCAGTATCAGCGGTAGAAGGGGCCTCGAATTCGAGAGTAGGAGAGGTGGTAGTGGACATGATGGTCGTGGATCAAGGCATAAAATAATAAAAATTGGAGCGACACGTGGTGAATTGTATCGCTAGGCCAGGGAGACAACGGACGACCGCTGCAATGTGTAGCTGGGCAGACGAATGAAAGAACGACAAGGAGCAGTAACTATAGACAATCCAATTAGAAGCTGGTGTATAGGAGCACTCTTCCAATGAAAATCTTGAATCAGAATCAAAAAATCAAAACCACGTGCCCGTCTTTTCCTTCAACTTGCAATGATGACATCCCTCTGTGGTTCCTCGTCCAAGGCTGCTGCCTTTGGCCGTAGACCGGTACGTCTTTCCTTCTTCTTCTCTTCCTGAACCTAATCCTCTTCCAGATACAAAGAAAGGTCGTAGGTAAGCCCCTGCTATTTCCTTTTGTTCAATATTCACCAACTTGCTAGTTTGCGGTGACGGTGCCTGTGGTATGTGCTCCGTCTCTTTTCCTTGCTCTTGCTCACACCCGTCAAGGAAAAACATCTCTTCTGAACGTGTTTACCCGAGGGTTTTTCACCCAAGTCTAGTGCGACTCTTTTGTTTCCTTTGACGGCACCCACGCTCAACTATATTCCTCAGTGAACCCACCGTCTTTGAAAACTATGTTCAAGATCTGTACGTGGACGACCAGCTGGTAGAACTCAGTCTTTGGGATACAGCAGGTTCGTTCTTGTCCTCTCGACGACGTGTTTCACCAACTGTGCAACCTAGGTCAGGAAGAGTTTGATCGTCTGCGGTCACTTTCCTATGCTGAAACACATGTCATCATGATATGTTTCTCTGTTTGTAACACCTCGCTGCCCTATCATTCTCCTTCCTAACCAAACCCGTGTGCAGGTCGACAATCCAACTTCTCTCGAAAATGTAGAATCAAAGGTGAGTCTCTTGGTTTATTTGCAGCAACCTGTGCAAACCCTACAGCTAGTGGTTGGATGAAATACTAGAGTATTGTCCCGGAGTCAAAGTGCGTGTTTTGTCCATTTCCGTTTCAACCGGTTAATCCAGAATTCCTCTTTTAGCTCGTTCTCGTAGCTCTGAAATGCGATCTCCGTGATGATTGGCCCGTCAAGGAACGTTTATCGCGTTACAATGCACACCCAGTTCAATATGAGGAAGGTCTTGCTGTTGCCAGACGAATACGAGCCTCTCGGTATCTAGGTACGTGACTAATACCCCAAGCTTTGGCCAACTCTCAACCCTTTGTTTAGAATGCAGCTCAAAACACAATCGTGGTGTCACCGAGGTCTTTTACGAAGCTGCCCGTGTATCTCTAAGTACACGTGCAAAGGGGTCTGGTGATGCATGCGTCGTGATGTGATTCGTCCCTTTGCTTTTCCTTCTCCCTCACGGACTACCCATGGCATCTATCCTTCATGCACTCTGTCGCCTATCGTAACTAATACCCACCATTCATGTGTATCTCAATCCTTGTATACTTATGCTGTCATTTTTTCTGCGGTTACACTATCTGTTCAATGGCTAATCATCCTTTTGCTGGAGCTTACCTTAATACAAGAAATAAAACGAAAAAATATCTGATAAATGAACCTAGATGCCTGGTATCAATACAAACGTATATATATACAATACAGATATCAAAGTATCCACGAAAATATGAGCCAACAGAAGAATAAATCATGATGCAGGCGTAGGGGAAGAAGAGGAAGGCGACCCAGGTGGTCTTGGTGATGTGGGAAGACCCATCATACGAGAATGACGGTTTCCTCGCTCTGAGCGCGTAACAGTGATGTTCAATCCCCGAGACGCAGCTAAACCAGAAGCTCTAGATTGATTCGCCGTGGGTGTATCAGGCGGTGATACTCGAATTTGGCCGTGACTTGACGAGGCTTCCGTCGCAACGTCTGCTTCCGTCCCACTTTCTTCTTGCATGGATGAAAAGTCATCAGTATCCGATTGACCTTCTTCTGCAGGGGCTGGGGAAAGTTAGTACAACCCAAGTTCAAAGAACTGACTGGCGACTCACTCGTCAACGACCTCCCTGACAAACCCAAGAGCTGATCAGCAGCAGCCTCGGAATACTGTCTACTGTTCCGGCGTTTATGATCAGGCGTCAGATTATCGGATGATATATTGTCCGCTTGGGAAGAAGTAGTAGCAGTATCATCTCCGTCAACGTTGAAAACTCGATTGAATTCACCGAGCATCAAACTGAAAACTCCGGCTGGAATCCCTAATGTCGGGCTAAAGACGATACCGACATTCCTCATGGTCATCTTGTTGACCGCACTATTCTGAACAATGAGGATCAGGTGAGCTGTCAATGCACGAAGTAGAGTGTAGTTGGCAATGGGAAGAGAAGCTATGAGTTGCGACAATTCTTTGATTCGTTCTTGGGGGTCAACAAAGTCTGGAAATTTTCAATCAACTTTGAAAATTTGGAATAAACAACCACTATACCTATCACTGCCAGGAAACGCAAATGTAAATCCCGCGTCAGGATACTGGCAGGCAACTCTCGAAGGAAGCTCTTCAACAGTCCAGCGATAGCATGAGGATCCCAATACTCGTCAGATGCTAAAAGGTCCACATCTCCCTCTGAATGATATCAATATCAGTGCCGGACTGAGATAGGTTTTAGCATACGTACCAGCATTGAATCGATCCTTTAGACTCTTAATGACAGCTGAACTCCCGCTTAATCGGTAAATTCCCTCTTCTTGATCTGCCTTTTTAGCTTCAAGATATTGTATACACCGAAATACGATGGCGGGCAGATTAGCGATCTGCGCAACGTCGAGCGCTTCGTCCAATGTCACCCCAAATACAGCACGAGGGACATAAACCGGAACACTCTTATCGGGTCCTAATACTGTGTGAGAATGACTAGCAGTAAAAAAAATTAAAAACGTAACGTACCATTCGGCCTCCCGAAACCCCAAAACGACCGTGATTTAGCCTTTTCACGTCTATCATTGGGCGTGGAAGATGGTTCTGATGGGGCGTCTTTTCCGCCAAACTTGTACCCAGCGGGTATAGGAGCGCCGTTAAGAGGGCCGGATATCTTGACTTTATTGTTTGCGTCCATTTTTTCGGGCGAAGGAATGCGTTCAGAGGGAGAAGAGGTGGTAGGAGATGAATTAAGGTTAATGCCAGTGGTATGCAACGCGTTTTTGTGGGGATCTTTGACTCGGTGGCGCTCGGGAGATTGGTGTCTCTGGCGTGAAGGCTGCATATCTGGGTAATGCCCAAGTTCCGAATTGGCTCGTTGCTGACTAGGTTCAGAGCCAGATGCCGGGAGCTGATTGGATAGCGACGAAGAGTCTGGTAAGCTCGAGGGTTGTCCCTGACCACGCTCCAGAATACGTTTCGCAGTTTGAGAGTCGGAAAACACAGGAGGGCGGTCGCTGGGAATGTCGAGTGGTTTTGATGGGCTGGAAGATGAGGCATATTCTTCGGGATTTACGACACCTTGGAACAATTTAGCGTTGTTGGCATCTTGTGGTAGCTGGGATAAAGGAACAGCAGCACCCTTGGATATTGAAATGTCATCTCGAGAGAAGCCGCGTGAAGGTTTTTTCGACGAGCCACTATCATTTGTAATGCTCGTGCGAGGTTCACGTGGTGGCTGAACTGCCCCAGGTGTTGAACCATTGACACTACTGGGAGTAGGTCCATAGGCGACCGGTTCTTCATTGTATGTCCCAGAGAAATATCGAACGAGAATTTCCACCCAGCTATCTCTCTCAGCGTCACTCTCTGCGCATAAGACATGCCTTGGGTGATTGCCACCGGGTCCTTTCTTGGCCTCGACGATGAGGAAGGCATGTCGATACTCCTTCTCCTCGTCAGTTGCACCAGTTCCAGCGTTGCGCTGTTGCCGTCCTATTTGTGCACCCGTCACGGTGATAGAACCGAGGTGTGTACCCCCTCGCTACCGATCAGAAATTAGTTTATTTAGGCGGAAAACGAGCGCCAAAAACATACGCAATCAAAATATTCCAAGACTGGACCCTGCAGCACAAAGTAACGGGTCTTCCAGCCACCAAAGTTCTTCCCTCTTTTGGTCAAATAGCCTTCCTTGTGACCAGCTTGCATTACAGGTTGCATGGTCTCTTTGACAATATCAGAGGTGAAAAAGGCTATCACTTCATCGTTGTTCTTGACGGGAAGATTTATCAGAGTTTGTAGATAATTCTCTAGGACGGTCTAGTGAAAATTAGAACAGACAAATAAAATGAGCAGCGAAACTCGCCTTTCTTTGATCAACCTTTGCTGGAGCATGATCTTTCCACAGTTTTCCTTCGGGCAAACTCGCAATCCTCTTCCCAATGCCTTTGCCCACACTGTTCTTAACGCGCTGATCGAGACTGAGCACATCACTGTACATCTTTTCCACCTTCCATCCTTCCTTTGCGTTTCCCGGATCGACGTGAACCATAAAGCTCAAAACTTCCTTTCCACGGTCGTTGGGCCGTACAAAAGAGTGAGAGACGTTGATTTTGGTGTGAGGCAAGTCGGTCGCTAAGAGAGGAAGGGCTCTGAAGAGCCCAGATGCGCTTGGGGGAGCAGGATCGGATTGCATACCAGCATCATCCAGTCTCTGAGATCTAGACGTGGATGCAGCAAGTGGGTTGCCCTGATACTGGCGTGTATATGTAGGGTCTAGTTTGAGTGCAGGCTGCTCGTAAGGCGCCGAAGAGGAGGGAGGAAGAGGGAAATCTTCTGCAAAAGTATGAGAGTTTTGGCGCATAGGAGGCTGAACAAAATCTTGTTGGGGATCGGACGGCGCATTGACTACTTCATATCCATCCACAACCTCTCGGGTATCAGCATCGTCGTCTACATCTTCTTCGTCCATATCCAAAAACTCGTGATCTTCAGCATCATGAGTGCTGGCCGATGAAGAAGCAGTGGTGGGCGGTTCTGAGGGGAACACGTGTGATTGAGAAAGTTGAGATGGCGGTGTTTGACGAGTGAAAGCGTCACCTCTAGGGCTGGGCAAGGGTGATTCGCCCATGTTGGCAATATACTGTTTGGCCTCGTCGGGAAGTGTTATACGAGAGTCGCGTGAGAGTGCTGCAGTCCCAGGAGTGAGAGAGGATGGATGAAGAGCTTGATGGCTCGACTCTGTTGACTGATTGGAAGGTGAAGAAGTAGTTATCTGAGGCACATCAGGAGATGATGATTTTTCACGAGCATCAAATCCGTTCATTGAGCCAGCTGTACTTGGTGCAACACTGGATCCGGGCGTGCTGGTAGGTTCGCTGGTACTGCCCTTCTGAGAGTATGCAGTCGGAGTAGTTTGTGTAGAAGTGTATGATAACGAAGACATGATGGAATCGGAATAGCCATGGGTATAATGGGTATATTTGTGAGAAGATGAGCTGACTGCTGTCGATGGAGAAGAAGAGTTGTCGACGGTGTCACGGAACGAATGCGGAGCAGTTTCCTGCGTGGCAGACACTTCGGGAAGAGATTCTGAACGTGGCGGGACAACGAGGGCGGGCAGAGATGATTTGTGGCGAGGAGCTGGATGGGAAGCAGCCAACGCGGGGTCCTGTGAAGTCTGGGAAGCGTTTAGTGATGCAGAGGATGGGGTGTTGAGTGATGAATAAGAAAGCGGTTCCTGAGACTGAGAGTTCTTGAGCGTATGCGGATGCGAAGAGCTGCGAGGCGTTACTGTTGTACGGTGAGTAGCAGCAACCAAAAACACGGATGGTGACTTACCTTGCTCGTCCGAGTAGAAACGATTTAGCGGCTGTTTTGATGGAGTCATGGCAGGCGACGAGGAGGCACCAGAGGCTTGTCTGGACGCTACCCGCCTGTCAGAGGCAGAGATGCCTTGGCCTGCGTCGGCGACGGCGGCGAGACGGGCCTTGTATGTATCTCTCTCGTTTCTGACCCGTTCGAGCTCCTTCATAATCTGGTTGTATCCTGCACGCTGCTTCTCGACGAGCTTCCAGAGCTGGGAGTTTTGGGAAGAAAGAACATTGCGTTCGGAAAGAGCTTGCTCGAGGGCGGCGAGTTTGGGATCTGGGGCAGTGGAATGAGAGAAGAGAAGAGAGTCGAGGGAGAGGGGGGCATTGCTGGGCACAGAATTGGGAGCACCCGGTGCAGAGGTGGACGATGCCAACGACCGCTGTGGCTCTCTATCTGAGGTCGGCATCCGAGTCTTGATTGCGATGGACGAGTGTTGTACCCACGTGACTCTCCATCCTTCTTCTCCATGTTCAGACTCGCGCGTCCCCGGTCACTCTGCAGATCCTTTTGCGTGTCCGCAGCCAGACTCACCCAGCAACCCAAACCAGAGCATGCAGTCATCTCCACGTTCGACTTGTTCAGTATCGGTGGTACGTATTTTTCTCGTGCCAGATACTTGTCTGACTATCTACCCCTAGTCGGACCTTCTTCCTCTGTAAGGACCGCGTTTCTGTGTTTTAGGCACTCACTCAAGATGCACAAAAGCATACCGTAGGTTTGTAGTAAATTTTGATACCCTCGAGGTCACCCCTCACTGCTCGCTAGGACCAATGAGAGCCGGCAATATATTTATTCAAGACTTGAAAAACCTAGGCCTTTTGGAAAAGGCATGCATACAATTCTCTGACATTTCTCGATATTCATTCAGACTCAGGTCAAATCCGTCAAAATTAATTTGTATGTTTGTTGCGCTCCCACCCTGTTCAACTTTTAATTGCTTCGTCTCCACATAAAGATATGGGTCGTTGGCAGCTACAGGTAGCGTCTGCACGATCGTTCATTACAGAGTAATCTCATCTCGAATCTCCAGGCAAAGGGTAAGGTCGTTTGGTCCCGGTTCGTCCTGACTTGACGAGCCAATCAACTCAGACACCACACTCCCCAGGCAATCTTGCTTGGATTAGAAGGTAAGTGGCTGCTGTTGGTGAGAGGCAGAATACCAAGACATGTCAGGCTCTGATCCCGAGACTATCGAACCAATGACAATCACTCCCCGCTATGACAATATCTTGACAACCAAGACCCTGTCGCTCGGTGGCCATCACCGTATCCACTACGACATGGACAGAGATATGCTTTGGCGATGGGACCAAGTTCTCAAAACCCATCCAAACGGCATGCGTTTCAGTGTCTTCGGGGATGACGGCGAACTTTTAGCCACCAATGAATACTTTAGTGTTGGTGGTGGTTTCGTTGTCAACGAAAACACCAAAGGTGATTGTTCCATCATTTTGGCCATCTAATACTGATGGTGTATCAGTTGACGAGAATCTGTTTTACAAGGGTGTCGACAAGACTGCTGTCCACGGCGCTAGATTGCATCAGACACACTCCCTTACAGAACCGGATCACTCTTCAGATCCAGATGCCGTTCCACGTGCCTCGGATTCACAGATGTCTTCGGCCATCACCGAGGTGACTGGCCCGCCTTATCCCTTCGAGTCGGGAAGTAGTTTATTGGCCTTGACGAAGAAACACAACGTATGAGTATTTTGCAAATTTGGGTTCCCTTATTCATATTCCAATATGTAGATGACCATAGCTCAGATTGTGTACGATAACGAAAAATCATTCGGATATACTGACCAAGACATACATGACAAGGTATTTGAACAGTTCGCAAGAAATTTTCTTTCTGACTCTCCTGCTAGATCTTCCGTATCTGGACCGTCATGGATGAATGTATACGAACTGGGGTCTCGGCAACCGATGCTAAACTACCCGGTCGTCTTGGTCTTCGGCGTCGTGCACCAATCTTGTACCGACGGCTCATGCGTGGCTTCTACTCCGGCATAGTTAGCCCTCAATCATCTTTTGGCAGGATTACAGCCTCATCAGAGGACACCACTCTTCTTGGTCCACCAATTAACGACGAGCCGGAACTTGATTCAGCGCTAGCCACCGCCAAAGCTGCCTCTGAAGAACACGAATCTGCCTTTGGCAGTGCTCGAAAAGTCAATGCCGATTTCCCAATGGCCAAACGGGCTGCAAGAGTCACAGGGTCTTTTAATCATCCTATTTTACCCCATCCTCCTGTGAGTCCTCCTGTACCTTCTTTGGCTTCACAACACCAAATATCATCTGGTTCTAGAGGAAAACCATGATCCCTGCCGTAGATTTTTTGTCTTGTTATGCAATTGCAGTCAATGAAGTGAATGCAAGTGGAGGTCGTATTGGTAGGTTCTCAACCAACATATCCTTGAGAAAACTAACTCCTTCCAGTCACAAGCCCGACTAACGGAGCCTCTGGCGTTCTCCCTGCTGTCCTAAAGTATGTGGTTGAGGTAAGAGTTACTTTTTTTACCGATTTTGCCTCAAGACTTATTGTATGGCAGTTTGTCAGTGATGACCCCGAAAAGAGCATAATGACGTTCTTGTTGACTGCTTCAGTAAGCCGAGTCCTTGGCTTTTTAATACACAGGTTGATCTGGTCTTAGGCAATTGGTATGCTCTTCAAACGAGGGAGCACAATCTCTGCAGCAGAGGGTGGATGTCAAGCTGAAGTAGGAGTCGCTTGCTCTATGGCTAGTGCAGGCTTTGCTGCCTGCATGGGAGCGTCTCCCGAAACGGTACTGCAGGCAAGTATTCAAATGGTATGTTCCTTTCAATGTCTAATTTTTTTCTCTAGGCGGCAGAAATTGGAATAGGCTAGTTTTGGCAGCTTTTGCATTAAACTGGCGTTGATGATATAACTGGTAGAACACAATCTTGGACTGACTTGTGATCCAATAGATGGTCTTGTACAAGTCCCTTGTATCGTAAGTGCTTACCGTGGAGGTGAAGATGGAAGCTTATCAAAATCTGTCAGGAGCGAAACAGCCTCGGAGGTATGTTTGGAGGTACCGCTCCAGCCCAATAATCCTGAACCTCCATTTCAGCTGTAAAGGCTATTACCGCTGCTCAGCTTTCCCTTGCTAGCGATGGAGTTTATAGCGTTACCCTGGACGAAGCTATTGAAGCCATGAGAGTTACTGCAGCTGATATGAGCGTAAAATACAAGGAGACTAGTCTTTCAGTGAGCATTTCTTGGCTATCTTTTCAACAGCAACAGAAACTGATTGCCTTGCCCCAGGGTTTGGCAGTAAGTGCAAATTAATTCACTAGAAGAGAGCTCATGTCGATTTTTGGCTGTGTTACAGACAAGTGTAAAGATTCCACTGACTGTTCCTGCTTGGTGCGAGCTCTTTATCTATAGCTTTGACAAAAATCTGATTGCTCTTCTTTAGTTGAGCAGTCGGGTAACGGACTGTCTGCCTAGAGTCTAGAAGTCTAGAGAACTGTCCTTTTTATTAGATTAAACCACATTAGAATCCTCTATAATTCATCTGGACGTTTTCAGATTTAGCGCGGTATTGCATAATTATAACGGTTGTAAAAAGCGTCGTAGATTTCGAAGGCTATTTATTTGTATCTGTGAGCCTAGAGCTCTTGAAAAGCTCGTCTCATATGCAAGAGGGCCCGTTTAAGGCTCTAGATACGACAATGAATAAATTTATGCCTAGGCTTCAATACTAAGATAGTGAAAAGTACACTCGCATCGTCAAAATACTTTTGCCCTGACAAGCTCGTGAACGTTTGGGTCTTACATGCGCAAGGGCAGTTGAAGCAAATAAGTACAGAGAAATAGCTTCCAAATTGCGGAACTGTATCCCATTATGCAATAACCAGTAAAGGCTCTTTTGAAAATTACAGTAGTGCTTGGAAGTTGGGACATAACTTTAGTGGTAAGTATTAAAGGCCGATTGACAAGGGCACACGGGCATAAATAGAGATGAAACAAGTATACGCTATGAGTAAAACTATATTGGTGCAGCTTCAACAATGTTCGCAGCCTCGTGCACGCCACACTTTTGCGCCCTGAGAGGGTCTGATATCAAATGTGGAATCCCTCTGTCTTCGGACAAGCGTCTCGTTCATTGGCTATATCGGATGCCCGAGGACAAGCGGGAACTGGGAAACTAGTGGATTTGTAAGCAAAGTCCGTTCAATCTGCCTGCTGACCGGACAAACAAGTTGCTGTACTGCCTCATTACCGTAAAGATTAAACTTCTATCTCTTCTAGCATTCATGTTCTTCTTTCTTCCGAACTGTCACCATGATTATCCCCAGACAAGACTCAAAAGATAGCGCGAAAAGTGAATCTTCCGTACGCTACCAGATCCTTAAATCCAACGCTGTCCTGCTGATAAAAATTCCATGAACAGGTCGAGGATTCAGATGCACCACCCTCTTATACTTCCATTTCACCGGGACCAATTTCTCCTTCTTCCATAAAACCTTGCAATTTTGTATCAATCTCCCGGCGAGCCCACAGTATCAAGGGTTCGTTCAAGGTCGATCCTTCGCTCCGTATACCCGCTGCCTTCCTACCTGCTTTAGCTGAAGGCGAAACCGAAAAAGATCGTCACAATTTACGCCTCGTTTCCAAAGCCCTCAATGTTCAAGCCGATATCTACATTCTCTCAACACAGCCCATTGATGGGCGCCAGAAGGTCGTTCTGAGCCTCAATTCCAACCATGGTTCTATAGGCTGTAAACTGGTTCGTTGCATATTTTCTGCTTTGAATCGAATTATAATTCGATTTTTTAGCACCGTCAAGAAGGCTCTCAGCCGCCAGTCGTCTTGAACGCAATATCGCAGAATGGGTCTGTCATGGTTCATATTCCCCGTTCTTTCCAGGGCCTCATTACTGCGACGACGCGGCACGGTGGGCGACCGAGACTGTCGGAAGCTCTAATGACGCAAACTACGACCTTTGGCAACGATGGTGACATTAGCCGATATTATGTCGGTGATTACAGTGCAGATCATCTAGAAAACAACCTGGGGGACGAAGTTCATGTGGAATCTAAGCTCGGAAGTATCAAGTTATTTTATGACGACGAAGAGGAATCGAGCTATTTCAGCGATGTGGTTCAGTCTGCACGCCGTTTTCTCTGGTGACAGTTGTATGTGTAATGATTCGCCCCGCGTGTATAATTATGTGGCTTGAAGCAATTATGACGTCCATGACATCCTGTGAGCGATCCACTTCAATTTGAGCGTAAGGTGTACAGCTGATACAAATTTGGAAAGGCTTGATGTTTACGAGTACATGAGCGCTACTGCGCTAATTGAAACGAACAGCACTTAAAAGGCCTCTTTCTTCAGATTAGCACCAAGGTCCCAGTCATGATCATCGCCAACAGCAGCAGTACCAGCACTGACTCGAAAGCCTTGAATGCTGACCAAGTTGTGGTATGTCCTGTGGTACCAACGTCTTTGTAGGTTTTATATAACCATAGCCATCAGAATGCAGATGCTTTCCCACCTTCCTATGCTTCGGTCGTACAGCAGACAACAAACGTGAAGCCGTCGAACTTTGTATCCATAACTCAACAAAACAATAGTGTCAAAGGAGCCTTTGTGATTGACCCTTCCCTCAAGGCACCACCTTCTTGGCTTCCTATTCTCCCAGACGGAGAAACCGGTGCTGATCGTCAAAATTTGCTGCTCGAATCGAAAAATGGAAGCGTTCAAGCTGACATATCTGTCCTTTCGACGGAACTGCTTGATGAGGGACATCGCAAAGTGACCCTGACGGCCAAATCCACCAACGGCTCCGTCGTTTGCAAAGTAGTCAGTCCGGGTTTTATCCTCTCCGAACCTTTCCTAACGCAGACATGATCAGCATCGCCGCGCAGGACTTTGTCCGCGCCTTGCACTTATCGCATCATCCAAGAATGGATCTGTTACGGTTCACATCCCTCGCTCTTTTTCCGGTTCAATCATTTGTCGCGGTGGACGAGCCAAAATGTCAGCGCCGTTAATGACGCAAACCACGACATTCGGTAATGTGGGAGACACAAGTCGGTACTATGTCGGTGATTATGATCCAGCACACGTTGAAGAAAACATAGGGGACCAGCTTGTTATGGAGTCAAAAAATGGAAGTCTGAAGATATTTTATGACGACGAAGAGGAACCAAGTCTTTTTAGTTTTCTGTTTCGGTCTGCTCGTCAGATACTTTCTGGTTAAATACAGAAAATGGCTCGAAAATGACAAGGAAATTTCAACTGTAGAGTGACTGTGACTTTGTACTACAATCTAAGGTTCTCAATTTGCGCCTGAATGGTGCTCACGCTGTGAACAAAACTGAGTATAAAGCTCATGATCATGAGATGAACCCGGAGTTCAAATTGGATTTACGCTCAGACTGCTCCGATGCTTCTTGTCAAAGTTCAATTTGTGGATCATGCCGACGTCAAGCCTTGATGCTCTATAGCAACCTGTTCTAGATATCAAGAATCACTAATGACTTCCATTCTACAAGCCTACCTATCTCTCCCTCCCTCATCTCAAGACACAAAGCAGATTCTGCAGTCTATCATTAACGGTGAGCTCGTTTACGAACGCCTTCTTCGAAATGTTCAAGCAGCAGCTTGCAGCCATACCGTCTTGCTTTGATTCGTCTACTCGTACCCAGCTGATTACAGCTCTGCTTGGGGATATCCAATCCACCTTTTCGGATGATTCAAAGTCGAGGTTGGCCCAACAGGGTACGCCAAAAGTTTAGTCGTAAATGCCTCTCCTGCTCAACTGTTATCAGACGCAGCCACAGCCTTACTTGCGGTGAAAACCCTCGGAAGGGACCCGTCAGGCTCTGAGCGACTCTCGGAGGCTGCGACACTGTCTAAACTTTTGTCTCTGACAAAAATCCTAATCGAAAGGAATGATATCAATGCAGCTTCCGAGGCTTTACGATGCATAGCGAACACCATGGTCCTCTTCCCAGATGCAAGGGTGACTTTTATTTCTGATGAAGTGAATGGCGGCGAGGTCGCTGTTAGCATGTTACATGTGCGTCATATCGCTACTCTTATTCTGGCCTCTGCTAAAATTGGAGGCCTACTAGGGAACGACAACGCCAGACCTGATATTTGTTCTATCCAGAATTCTTTTCTTTACGACGGTGTCACAAAATGCATTTGTCCAGTCACTTGTAGAGGACGAACGTGAAAATGGGCGCACTGCCGTAGACATTATCGTATCCAAGTTGGAGTTTACACTCGCCTCTATAATGGAAGGATCTAAAATGGGGCGAGATGCAATGTCCGAGTTGCTCAAGTTTGCTTTCAATCTACTTCTGCACTATCCCAAGGTTCGTGTTTTGACTGCGATTCCTTCTGGATTATCCTGAATCGCAGCGACAGATGGTAGAATCTGATCCCCAGACATCGATTCAAGACGGCACAAAGGTTATGGGAGACTTTTGGAGTAGTAAACTGGATGGGTGAGTTGTGTCAGTTGTGTCATCTTCTTTGAGTATTTTGAACACCGATCGTAGTACTCTTCCGCCCTTGCTAAAGATATATCATACCTTGCCTTCCGCTTCTTCTGTGCCTTTGGACGGGCCACTCACCAACGTGATCCATACGCTCATAACAATCCCAATATCACCATCTCTACGACCCATCTGGTTTGAGGAACAGAACGGTGATCATCACGATGTTCTGATGCGTACTTTTCATCTTCTGGATTCGTCCTTTTCTCTATTCTTTCCTTCTAATACTTCTCCTGATGACGAAAAAATCCGAGAATCATTCAAACAGACTCTTCTCTCTACCAGCATTTCTCCAGATACTTCTCCGGATGATCTTCTTACGCCACTCGTTGTTCTCTGCACTCGTCTTTGTTTAGCGGAAGAAGAGTGCAAGAATCGAATTCGAGATTGGATAATTCCTGAGAATCTTGATCGAACTGACCCGCTGGATGAGAGAAAAGACTTTCTTGGAAGATGTCTGCGGTTGTTGGGGAGCGTGTATCATACAGGGTTGAAGAGTGCAGTCGGGGAGATGTTGTTTGCTGTGGCAGACCAGGATGGTGAGTGTCCCTTCTACCTCGGCTCTTGGACATTTTTTCATGTATTTCATTTCAGCAACGACCATGTCGACTCTTTTTGGATACGGCCATGTCGCAGGATTCCTGTTCGAAAAAGATTTCAAGTCACCACCGCCTTCCAACACTGCCTCATCAGCGCCTCAAGCGTCTTCGGCTGATCGACGAGAAGTAAATCCGATAACGGGCACTTTTGTCACCGAGGAGAGCAAGGCCAAATCGCCGGGAGATGATATGACTCCAGAAGAGAAGGAGCGGGAGATGGAAAAGCTGTTTGTGCTATTTGACAGATTGGAGAAGACCGGATCCCTACCTCCGGACCAGAATCCTATGCGAAAGATTATTCAGAAGAGTATGGAGCAGGGAGGCAGTGGTACAGAACCCAGGGACGACGACGACTAGTCGATTTCAATGTTTAATATTTCGTGGCAATCGTCACTGTCATTGATGTATGAACAAAACACTACTCGGTCCTATGTATGTATTTATAGATAGATACGAAATCAAGTCCAGTATAGTCATATTAGACAAATAATCTATCTAGGAGAGCGCGGCGAAAAGCAGACCAACCAACCAAAACAAGTATGTAGCAGAAGATCAGATTCATCATTCAAATAAGTGAGATATTTTGATGTCTAGTTGGCACCGGCCCATTTGCCCAAGGCTCTGAGAACTTCTTCAGCATGGCTAGGATCTCTTCCAACGTCTCCGACGGTGTAAACAACTCTGCTGACGTCAAAGCCGTTGAAACGACTAGCTGCACAAACCGTGTATGCGCCCATGTTATCGAAACCAAGCCAGTCGCCTACAGCAAGTGTAGAGGGCAAATAAGTGAGGGGACAGATCAGATCGATCGAGTCACAGGTTGGGCCCCAAAGCGAGGACGGAACAAGTACCGGAGTGGATTGAGTGGTGTCGGGAGAAGAGACATGGAAAGAACCGCCCAATGAAAGGATGTAAGGGTGAACGACCTGATGGTCAAACAAGATACAGTTGAATGCGCCGTAGACGCCGTCATTGATATAGTCTACATAAGGAAATATAAGTATAACTTGGAAGCCAATAGGAAGAATAGTGGGCTTACACATTACTTTGGGCTTGACTTCCTCTCCGGTATTGTTCCCTTGGACAGCCAGATCCTCATTTCCAGGGCTGGGTCCTCTTCTGGCGATAACGCAAGCAGCAAGTTTGAATGCACGGGAGACGTAGAACCTCCCTGGTTCGGCAATGACTTTGATTTTCTTCTTGTCCTCGTTACCGATATGGTCGACCCAAGTCTCGCCTGGTTTGAGGAGAGCCTCGGGGAAGAATTCTGCGAGCGCGCCTCTGACGACCTCGGCTGCATCTTCAAAACTTTCATCTTCAAACCCTCCCCCGATATCCAGTAGATCCATTTCAAATCCACCATTTTCGGGTTGGGCTGCGATGTCAAAGACCTCGCGAGCGGAACGAATAGCAGCGGTGTAAACGGTAGGATCGTAGCATCCCGAGCCGACATGGAAAGATACACCGACTACGTCGAGGCCAAGGTTTTTAGCCAATCTCAAAAGTTCGGGTACGGTGTCCATTGCAGCACCGAATTTGAGAGACAATGGGCAGAGAGCTTTGGAACTGTCGGTCAAGATTCTGAGAACAAGCTTGGCTTGAGGGTAAGATTTACGAATTTTGTAGAGTTCGTCTGTATTGTCAAATGTCATCATTTGGACACCATTGCGGCGCGAAGAAAGGATGAAAGACGTGGGTTTGCAAGGGTTTGCGAAAATGATGGAAGACAAAGGGTCGACCTTGGAGGTGGCATTGTTGAGAGAAAGGACTTGGGTAATTTCTCCATTGGAAGCACAGTCAAACCCACAACCAAGGGAAGCGAGAAGGCGAAGGACGTAAGGGTCTGGATTGCATTTGACGGCTGAAAGAAAATGAGGAAAGAGCCGTCACAAGTAATGGAAGGATACATACCGTAGAAAGGCCGAACACCTGGCAACGCTTTCATCCATCTGACGTGTTGCTGATACACGACGGAAAGGTCGCATACGAAAAAGGCACCTTCGCCGTGGCTCTGGCCATCTAGAGCATCCTGGGAGGAAGTGGAGAATGTTGGATCCTTGGGAAAAGAAAATTCTTTGTCTGCAGACGAGATTAACGCGTTGGCACCAATGATACCTTGGCGCAAGTGAACAGAAGGGTGACCTGTGTGAAGAGTAGGGAGGTCTGGGAAGAGATTGAGCGGCAGACGCGCCGAGGAAGGACAGACGTCTGCTGTCACGCGGAGAGTGTGGGTAGCAGGAGTCGGGTGTAGGACTTGTACTTGGGACATGGTGTCGAGATGGATATTAATAGAAGCTGTGGTAGTGGTATCCTCTTTGTCAACGGATTCTACTTGATGCTCTAGAGAAAACTCTAATTCTTTTTGTTGTTGCTTTTGGTACTCCAGATCCAAGTGGACTGGGTAACAGTCAAAGGCAGTAGTAGCGGTGGTGAAAGAAAAAATGGTGCCCAGATTGTATAGATTGGTTGGAAAAAAAAAAAGTCGGAATGTGTTTTGTTCGTTCACCGAATTACCGAACCTCAACCCGCCACACGGTCAGTTGTGCTGAGCCGGGGCGGTCGTAGGGTGCCGGTAAATGCTCGGGGAAACTTCAGTCGATATGGGTTTCCTCGCTCCCTGTTCAGCGAGGAAAGAGCTTGAAGGGCAAAGTTTTAGGGCAGTCAGGGAGGTTCACCTAGGATGGGGAGATGAGGGAAGAGGACAAGATGATCCGCAAGCGACCACACGTACCTCGGACAGATGACCACCTGTTGTGACGACTGTTAGTGATGAACAAAGACGAAGAAGGAAAAAAAAACTGACTCTCTGGTCAACAGACGAAGATCGCTGTTTCTTTGTTGGTCAGAAATGTTGACGTTGCTCCGTCAATGTTGGACGGAAGAAGAAAAACTTGAGTCAAACACGGATTTTCATCGATATATAGTTTTTCGGAATCATCCGTTGCCTTTCTCGGAAAAACTACACAGCTATTCACGTCATATTCCAGGGCATGAAGACATTGATTTTTTTGCATATACCATAAGGCAACATCGACATGTATATAGCAGTAGTACAGTAACAGAGGAAAACAAATCATCGGTAGCGGCGCAAGCTGAGCGTGTTGTGCCTCTTCCAGGTGGACCTGGCAGGAGTGTGGTTGTGGCGGTGTCCCTTGCCGAGACCACGGTTCTAGAGAAGAAGAAAAAAGGTGAGCAAAACGACGAGGTATAAGATGCGGTGCATACTTGTTTGCCAGCACTGGTAAGTCCACGGGCTTCGCGACGCTTGTGAACGGGGTTGACTATCCAGCTGATACGAGGATCGCGACGGATAGCTTTGTGCGATGGGTCGACAAGGATGACTTCGTAGTATTTGTAGACACCATCTTGGTTGATCCAGTACGAGTTTAGAACGCGAAGGTTGCCACACCTGCGACCAACACGCTCCTCGGCAACGCTTCGGAGAGACCTCTGGAATTTGAGGTGGTTGACACCCTGGCGAACGGGTTTGCCATAAGTTGCACCTATAAACGGTTAAAAAAAAGTGGTTTTTTTTTTGGTCAACTGCACACACCCTTGGGCACGGGCTTTTTCCTGTTTCCTCGACGAACTCGAATACGGTAAACAACGTATCCCTGCTTGGCCTTGTAACCGAGACGACGAGCCTTGTCAGGACGAGAGGGGCGGGATGCACGGTGGATAACGTTCAATTGGCGGTACTCCCAGCAGCTGTACCTTGATTAGAAATTGGGGAATATGGCAGGGTTTTTTCTGCAACACACCGGACACGGAAGAGGAAGCGGAGGACATCGCTCTGCTTCTTTTTGTAGAGCTCGGTAACGTACTTGTATCCGCCCATGGGATGAGAAGAGGTTGAATGCGCGCAAGTAATTTGGTTGTAACGAGTGGATTGGTTGATGTGGGAATTGCTTACATGGTCCTGTATAGCTGATTACAAAAGTGTATTTAGTAATAAATTAAGCTACTAGTACAGCCCCTATCGCTTCTCGTCTTGCTCCTTGCGTTTCTCCCGCTGAGCCCTGTGTTCGGCGAGTCTCTGTGTAGAATATGAGTACCAGGAATGAAAGGAATGAACAGACTGACAGCCTTGAGAATGTCGATTGCATTTGAGATGGACTCTAGAGTGGCCTCGGACAAATCAGCCATCTGTAAGCGGTAAGTTGTGGGCGGGAGATGAATCAGGGCGGACGCACGGTGTCCAGCCATTTCTCGGTGTCTCGCTCCCATTGCTCTTCGAGAGACCCGGGCGCTGGAGTTGCTGGGTTCATTCGAGGCCACATGGTGTCGCGACCTCCGGCAAGGTGATTAGGAACGTGAATAGGTGCACGGAAACAGTGGCCCCAGTATCGCGAGTTGTGTGCGTGGCGGGCCTCTCTGTGCCACATGAAGAGAGTAGAAGAACCAGCGCCAAAGAGAAACCATAGTATGCGGGAGTGAGAGCAGGGGTGGTGCATGGGAGAGGACAAGGACAGACGCGTAGGTTCGGCGGGGACTGAGTGCAGAGTGCCGGCACGGGATGGATAGGTCACGTTATGTGTGTGACGCTTGCTCCTTTCAGAAACTCTGGAGCCTCACTCGTCGCTGACGGTGACGACGATGAACAGCAAACAAGAACTTGCTCCCTCTACCCGTCTTCCAACCAGATCTCTCACCACAGACGCTGCCCAATCCGATCCCCACAACCATCCTCCCCGCCATGCCCGCAGTGAAGACCTCAATCACACCCAACCTCGTCCAGACTCCCCAGAATCCACTCCTTATCCATCGGGTTCTTCTCCAAATCGTCTCTCTGTAGCTTCCTTCTCCTCAGTATCTTCCTCTTCTTCCATCACAAGACCCCCAAACACCTCCACTTCTACCTCTGCAAGCCTCGTCTCTGCGTACGCCCCTCTCTCTCTTCTCTTGATCTTCCTCACACCTCTCCAGCTCATGCTCCTCTTGCGGCAAGGCAATGCAGGGTCCCTTTGTCAGGGCCCTCGGCACCGTCTTTCATCTCAACTGCTTCAAGTGCATGGTCCGTCTCCCCCTGCTTTCCTTTCCATTCTCCTCACCTCCATCTTCCAGGACTGCAGCGACGTCGTTGCTTCCAAGTTCTTTCCAATAGAGGGTCCCGATGGCAAACAGCAACCCCTCTGCGAGCGGGACTACTTTCGTCGTCTCAACCTTATTTGTGCAAAATGCGGCATGGCTCTGCGTGGAAGCTATATCACCGCCTGCAGTCAGTCACTCTCTCACTCTCTTTCTCTCTCCATCTCACTCACTCTGTTCAGACAAGAAATTCCATGTCGAACACTTTACCTGTTCTCTCTGTCCCACACTCTTTGGTCCCCAAGACTCGTACTATGAGCACGAAGGAGACGTCTATTGTCATTTTCACTATTCTACTCGATTCGCTACAAAATGTGCTGGCTGCAGCAGCGCCATCCTCAAGCAGTTTGTCGAAATCAATCGAAACATGCGCGACGAGTGTTGGCATCCTGAATGCTATATGATCAACAAGGTCAGCGACATGCTGTTGCTGCCATGCCATCTCTCTGACACTTGGTCTCTTAGTTTTGGAACGTCAAGGTCGTCTCAAGAAGACCAGCAAGTCTCGAAGGCGAACACGAGGTTCCGGCATATGTCGAAGAAGAGCAGAGGGAAACTCCCGTATCGCTGAAAGAGAAGCAAGTCAGGATGGAGCAGCAGGTCTATCGGATCTGGACGTGCGTCATTTCTCCTTTTTTTTTCTGCTGTGCAGATCGTGCCAACAGCTTTTGATCAGGGTGCTATCTGCCTTTGAAGAGTCGAGTGCCGCATGCATCTCGGACATGCTTCGTCAAGTCAGCAATGGCCAGTACCTCGACGCTATACGGATGGCAGAAAAGTTTATCCTCCATGTCGAGGTCTTGTTTGCTACGATCGATGATCTCGAGTATCAGTTTGCAAAACTCAATATGAAAGGCAGGTGCTGCCATACCAAGTTTGCCTTTTTTTCTCTAACTCTTTAAAAGGCATGTCTCATGTTCGCGAGGCTCGGATGCTCTGTCGCAAGACCGTCGAACTCTTTACTCTATTGTCCCATACGCAGGAAACCGGATCGCGACGAATGGGCATGACACAAGAACTCCTCGCACTCGTCACAGGTCTAGCGCATTATCTCAAAATCTTGATTCGGATTGCTCTGACGGGGGCCCTCAAGCTCGAGCGTGAACGACCGCCACATCTCCGAGAGGGTGACGCCATGGGTGGTTTCCTCGACAAACTCCACCTTCTTGCTGTGCAGGGCGGGAACCCTACGGCTCGACGGATGATCAAGGGTCAGAATGGGGAGCATATCGGTGTGGTCAGTGGGAGTGGTAGTGCAACAGGCAATTCAGGCACTCAGGGTGTGACGTATGGCTTTAGGAGTTTGGCACCGGAAAATGCGGGCGAGTCTCCGTTTAGTGTGGGAGCAGGATCATCCGGGGGTCTAGATGAAAACGGTCACGGGCAGGTGTCGTCGAGCCATCCACCAAGCGATCTCTGCGTAAAGTGTGGGTTGACTGTAGAGGAGGATTGTGTGAGATTGGGAACATATCAGAGATGGCATTCTCAATGTGTAGGCTGCAAAGTTTGCGGCAAGGTTGCTGCCGTACCATTACCAGCAAAAGACAAGGAAAAGGAGAGAGAAGCTTCTGGAGACGGTCTTTCCGCACCATCTCAGCCACCCAAGCTGTCCACCGCGCGAAGACCGCCAGCAAACGTCGGTCAATTTGTGTATGAAGCAGACTCGATGAAGGAGACACCATCCTTTGGTCTTGTGCCAACAGTCATTCTATGTACAGAACATGCGCATGGGGGATGTAGGTCAGGTTTCAAGGCTGTCCAGCGGCTGGAACAATATGCCTTTTTACTCAACGTTGCCCTGAGGAGACTTTATTTGTTGTTACGGAGGCAAGGGGTCGTCCCGTCATCCCCTGGTACGTTTGTCATTTTCTTGATTTTCTAGTATCAAAGCTTGACTTATTTCTAGAAGCTGCTTCTACTCCTACCCAAGCTAGTTCCGACCCGGATCCTTACCGCAATTCAGCCGACATAAGGATGATGAAACAAGTGCATCTAGACAGAAAGTTGTCTGCAACGGCAAGATTACCGAAACGGTCAACGATTGTGGAGAGTCCTGCAGGCCGTAGCGTGGCTCCCTCCGATGTTTTGCATTCTCAAAAGTCCCAAGACATTAATGCTGCTCATCATCCACATCATCACCAAGGTCACGTACACGAAGCTCAGCACGCTGTTCAGACCAAGTCACCTCCAATCCCGAACCAAACGCCCGCATATGTCCAACATCAACGACCTTATCCTCATCTTGAAACATCTCAAGCTTCCTTATCACCACAAAGTCAAGTCATACGACCTGCGTTTGCACGGAATAATACCGAGGTGATGATTGTAGATGATAGTGCACCCAACTCACCGGCTATTGGGTCCGACGAAGCCCGAGATGGCATGATGGACATGCCGCCAGACGAGAGTATTACTCTGGCAGATATTCCACAGCTCATGGAGGCTGCGCAAGCTCGAGAGCAGCAACGGTCGTTACCACGCCTGAATCAGATACCTTGTATCGCGGAGCTTAGTGCGCTAGAGCTTGCCATTGTCAAGTATTCGGCGGTTCTTGTTCTCATCAAGAGTCCACTCAAGGATATGATTGATATCGAAGAGCTGTTGGAAATGGTCGAAGCCAAGAAGACGGGCTTTTGGAAGGCTCTTTTGGGCAGGGGAGATAAGAAGAACACCAAGAAGAAGCCTGGTTCGTGTCATCTGTTGTTGTGATTGATTTATTAACAAGGTCGATTCAGGTGTATTCGGCGTTCCCCTTGAAGTGTTGGTCGCACAAGAAGGAGTCGACTCATTATTGGGTGCTTCTCGAGCAACATTAAGAGTTCCTAGCTTTATCGATGATGTCATTTCCGCCATGCGACAAATGGGTTGGTGGCTGGTCATACTTTTGCTTGTCGACATTTGCTGATTGTTGCACAGACATGTCGGTCGAAGGTATCTTTCGTAAGAATGGCAACATTCGACGGTTGAACGAGTTGAGAGAAGCAATCGACCGGGACCCGTCTTCCGTGGACCTTACTCAAGACAATCCCGTTCAGCTTGCAGCGTTGCTCAAAAAATTTTTACGAGATCTCCCAGAGCCGCTGATGACGTTCAAGCTACATCGCCTGTTGATCGCTTCACAAGGTATGTGATCAATTTACGGCGTAAAGAACACGACCGACATTGTTTTATTGCAGCTCTTCCAAACGAGGCAGATCGGAAACGAATGTTACACATGTTGTCTATCATTATGCCCAAAGCTCATCGGGACACTATGGAGGTCTTGTTTGTCTTTCTCAAATGGGTAGCCTCGTTTGCACACATGGACGAGGAAACGGGAAGCAAGATGGACTTGAGCAACCTTGCCATCACTATATGTCCTAGTATCCTATACTCTAGCCGTCGTGACGCTGTCAGGGACGAGAGTTTTGGAGCCATCCGCGTCATCACCGCTCTGCTCGAAAATCAGGACGAATTCTTTGCCGTCCCGGAAGAGTTCATGCCCATACTTCACGATCAAGAGTACTTTGTAAACTCTATGGAGCTTCCTGCCAAGGACTTTATGAAAAAGTGCGACACTTATCAGAAAGTCAAGGCAACTAATGGTCGTCTTCCCGGAGCCATGTACAATGTGCCCAACAGCA
This sequence comes from Stygiomarasmius scandens, assembly GCA_037954225.1. Lineage (NCBI taxonomy): Eukaryota > Fungi > Basidiomycota > Agaricomycetes > Agaricales > Campanellaceae > Stygiomarasmius > Stygiomarasmius scandens. The sequence goes on from JBANRG010000047.1 coordinate 281,224, forward strand.
GCACACCTCGCTTCCCTCAACCTACATCTCCCGTCCTCGTCGATAAGCCGTCAGCGCCACCAAATCCTAATCTACGACCCTCCCATCCCGGCCTGGTGCAACCCGTCCCCTCTTATGCTGGTAGCCCCTCAACTCCCCAGGGCATTGTCTCTGGAGGCTCTCCACGACCAGAAGAGTGGCCACCAGTGCAACGACCATTGACTGCTCCTGGCTCACGACCTTCGTCCTATGTTCAACCCCGACCGAGTCAAGACTACCCTAATCATAATGGGAACAATCATATTCCCAATCCCAACGGGTACCCGGCAGCTTTACGGCCACGTACATGATGTACGCTTTTTGCATCTTTGATCATTATCCTATTTCCATATACTATTTTCACGTCACCCGAAGCATTGCACTGCACCATACATTGCTCATTCGTTTGATTTGCGTCAATTATCTGTAGTTTACTCGGCATCTCACTTTTTTTTTTGTCGCTGCCTCTCTTAACTATTTGCCTTTTTTTCCACCTACTCAAGTATATGACATTGACAAGGACAAAATTATCTCGCAGTACTTATGATACCCTTTTTTGCATAGAGATGTGCAGGAAAAAACTCCAGAGCTTGATGGAAACATTGAGGTAGATAATGTTTGAATGAAAGGAAACATGTAACATTACTAGTCTGTGCAATCCACAGAATATTCTAAATGAATTTAGTCAAGGATCCAACTTTATTACAATGCACCCACTGTTGGAAAGCCTTTACTGCATTTGGGGTATGGTAGAGTGGTAAAGACAATTGTTCACCACAATAAACCAGAGTTCCGCACGAGTTAACTTGCGGGTTATCCGGACCCGTGACCCGCAGGTATTCACTTCGTAAAAATGATACTCAGATCCGTGACTTACCCGTGAGAAACCTGACCCGGACCCGGATCCGGATTGCGGGTACCTGCAGGTATCCACGGGTTGCAGTACAATTCAACATAAGTTGAGGTAGAAACTATAGATTTTAATAATTTATACACCGCCATGTAGCTGGTATATGCACACTCATTTTTCATTTCTAGAGGTAGCTACAGAAACCTTGTTTTGATGAGTTATTCAGAATCTTATTGTGGCACCACAAATTGTAAAAGCAAGGATCCATAGTAAAAATATGTTTGCAATGCAGTTTGTATAATTCATTGCATAGATCAAATTTCATTTCTGAATCTTGTTGAGAAACTCATTTTTAGAACATCTGTGAAAGAAATACCTTCCAAACATATGCACTTGGGTGAATTTCTATTTACTCATGGGATCCAGATACTTTGAGTACAGTAGATATAGATTTAGATTTTTGAAAAGATGTAGTATCAGGTATCTAGTAGATAGTGTTCTTAAATTTGTATCAATAATCATTCCACAGTCAATTTTATGATTAAGTATATAAATTTATCCAAATATATGTCTGAAGGTATTTCAGATCTTTGAAAAATGAGTTTCTAAACAAGACTCAGAAATAAAATCTGATCTATGCAATGAACTCTACAAACTTGCATTACAAACATATTTTTATTATGGATCCTTCCTTTTACAATATGTGGTGCCACAATATATAAGATTCTGAATAACTCATCAGAACAAAGCTTCTGTAATTACTTCCAGAAATAAAAAATGAGTACACATACTGCAGCTACATGGTGGCATATAAATTAGTGGGATGCATAAAGGTATAAGGTGTGCAATAGGGGAAAGTATAGTATCTTATACTTATAGGCAGGTTACCCATGGGTCAAAGTCATATAATTTGCTACCTGGACTTGCAATTGACCTGGCCTCCAGGTACCCAGACCCACAGATCCCTAATACCTGCAGGTCAGATTACAGCTCATATTAGAGTAAGAGGTTTAGGACCATAATCATCATGGAGCTGAACATATTGTGTATTTAGCACTTGCACTGAGCTCATGGCAATTGCTTGAGTTACTACATGATTTCTACCTAATATTTATACTAGAGTAACTAAATCAGTGTGAACAAAGAACAATAGAACCTGTAGTGTAGTACAGCAGATGACAATAGATGACTGTGCTGATAATCAAGAAGTATGAAGCTGTTATGTAGCATATGGGTTAGAACAATAGGTGTAAAATGAATTCTGATAGAAATGTAAATCAATGATTCCAACAGCTCATCCATGGGTATTCATGCCAACTTGCAACTCATGTGGAACTCTGCAATAAACATCTGGCACCAAGAGCACCCCCTACATTGTAGGGCCCTGAGATTGAGACTGACAGCTGTCACTGAGTGGCCCAATATACCCCTGGACCCTGCCAGCTTCATAACTCCAAGTCAGCAACATCTTTGTGCAAGCAATGTTACAATGGCAGGCCCTGGTTACCATGCTGTTAAGCTGGCTGTTCACTGCCCCAAGCCTCATGTTCTACCCAAGCTCCAGCTGCAAGCCTCGTGCCTTTCAGTGGCACAATATCGGAGAATAAGATGATTCAATTGAGTAGGTGAGTATAAAGCCCCTGTGTCTGTATGAAGTTTTACAAACCCACTCATGAAATTCCACGACATGGCTCAACCAACCTACTACCGCACTCCTCTTCCTTACCGTCAACTCAACTGTGGCTCTTTCATACAGAGACGTCTTGATTTGTCTTGTGAAATGAGAACAATACAGCAAATGCAAGAGCATATGGACGAAGCGATCTTATGACTGAAGAACTTCTTCTCGAAAATCATTATATCAATGTTGTCCATGCTATCGTGCAAGGCAAACACCCTCCTCCCCCTCCCCAGCCCGTTATACCTGAAGATGCACCTTTCCCTGTCTTCCCACCTGACAGCCTCGAACGTCGTCTGCTAAACTACAACCTCAGCACACACAAAGGAGTCATGGGGTGGCTCAAAGATCTTACCTTGTGGGCAAGGTGTAATCAGTGCTGACACAACTATATATGTCAGTGGCTCATAGAGATGTTCGATAGGCAGGAGGTGGCTGGTCTCGCACATAATTTCCTCTGGGATTTGCCAGTTGAGGGGCCTCCTCCTGCTGCTGTCTTTGCACAGGCACTTTCACCTCCCCCTGGTACTGAGGCCACTCAGACCTTGGGAATGCGATTTTTGACTTCCACTGGATGCAAGCTAAATTATATCACATGAGTATACTTTGATCATAGCCTGATTATAATCCAGTCATGATTAAAAAATATTCTCGTGATATAACTTGAACATAATTTAATATAGCATTAAAATAAGACTGAACATCATTGCTTGAACATAACTTGTTGCATATTTTGAAAAACCACTCAGAAGTTGTGCAAAAAACTTTAAAAAAAGTCCAATAAATGATTAAAAAATGATCAGAAAATGATCAGAAAACAATACAGGAATATATTTTAATGCAATAGGAAAAAAGACATGGAATTCCAATAAAATATATTCAAATCATATTCCAATACTTTTGTTGGATCATATTTTATCTGAAAAAAATGGTTTACCAATCAGTTTACTGATTAAAGTTTGGAAAAAAAATCAAAATATGTTCAGACTAGACTTAGGAGTATATTTTAATGTAAGTCTTGATTCATGCTCAAAATTCATTTAAACATAAGATCAACCTGTGCTTTGTTAAAGATATTGTGTCATATCACAAATTTCTGGGTTCTGGAGGTTTTAGAACTCTTGGAATGTTTGTCATTCTCACATGTTTTAGGTTCTCAAAATGCTGTTTGGAAATATGGAACTCTTGGAACTTTTAGGAATTCCCATATTCTCAGGATTCTCTGGATTTTTTTGGAATTCTTGAAATATTCTTTGAAATTCTCAGTATTTCTGGATCTCCCAGATTCTCTGGAATTCTTAAAGTTGCAGATTTTTCTGTTTTTTTTTTCTGATGAATTTCTGATGTTTTATAGTTCCCAGATTGTTTTTTTTCTGTTGAGTTTCCCAGATTCTTTAGATTCTTGGAAACCATTGACAGATGTTTCAATGATATGATCCAGGGTGGCATTAGCACACAGAAGTCAAAATCTAAGAATTCCAGAGAATATTGCAAGAAATCTGAAAAATCCAAAGAACTCCAGAGAATCCAGAGAATCTGGGAATTCCAAAAAATCCAAAAAACCCAGAGAATATGAGAATTTCATGTTTCCACAAAGCAACTTAAAAACCTGAAAATGACAAAAGTTCCAGGAGTTCTAAAACAATCAGAACCCAGAAATTTGAGAAATCCAGAAACACTGAGAATCTTCCCAAGATTCTGAAAAATTCATCTGAAAAAAAAAAAACAGAAAGATTTGAGGATTCCAGAGAATCTGGGAATTCCAAAAAATCTGAAAATTCAAGAATTCCAGAGAATCTGGGAGATCCAGAAATACTGAGAATTCCAAAGAATATTTTAAGAACTCCAAAAAATCCAGATAATCCTGAGAATATAGGAATTCCTAAAAGTTCCAAGAGTTCCATATTTCCAAACAGCATTTTGAGAACCTAAAACATGTGAGAATGACAAACATTCCAAGAGTTCTAAAACCTCCAAAACCCATAAATTTGTGATATGACACAATATCTTTAACAAAGCACAGGTTGATCTTATGTTTAAATGAATTTTGAGCATGACTCAAGATTTACATTAAAATATACTCCTAAGTCTAGTCTGAACATATTTTGATTTTTTTTCCAAACTTTAATTAGTAAACTGATTGGTAAACCATTTTTTCAGATAAAATATGATCCAACAAAAGTATTGGAATATGATTTGAATATATTTTATTGGAATTCCATGTCCTTTTTCCTATTGCATTAAAATATGTTCCTGTATTGTTTTCTGATCATTTTCTGATCATTTTTTAATCATTTATTGGACTTTTTTTAAAGTTTTTTGCACAACTTCTGAGTGGTTTTTCAAAATATGCAACAAGTTATGTTCAAGCAATGATGTTCTGTCTTATTTTAATGCTATATTAAATTATGTTCAAGTTATATCACTAGAATATTTTTTAATCATGACTGGATTATAATCAGGCTATGATCAAAGTATACTCATGTGATATAATTTAGCTTGCATCCAGTGTTCTGTGCTTGATCCCAATGTGACCTGACATGATAGCCTCTCCACACTGGCAAATGCAGCTCCCAACGATGTACGATCTATGGCAGATCAGCCTATAGAGCTATGGAGTTGAGTATCCCCTGCCTCTCGTCCACCTTGGGATACACCTGCTGTTGCTTCTCCTCCTTGCTCCCACTTCTACACTTCCTCCATTTGTTGAAAGCAGCATCGTCAGCACTGGTGAGCACACAGAGGGAACTCACCTTTGAGTTAGTTAGTTATAGGTTGCTTGTTGAGCTTGAGAGATATAAGAGTAAGAAAGATTCTTATTTTCCAAGTAGCTGCTATGCCCAGTATTTATACTATTCTACTGTAGATGGGAATTACTTACTATCTAAAGGAACAATGGTCCGTTTTGTTGTGAAGATTAAATACTGACATTTTATTCTGATTACTAATATTCATTTTTCCTTTATTTTCAGACATTTACATCTGTATGTTCCTGTTTACCATTACCTTTAACTTTACTTTCAAACCTTAACCTTAACTACGTAGTGCGTGCAGCCTTATCGCTGCCTCGCACCTTTACACCCTGTCTACACCTTTCTTTCATTTCCCTTACGATCATACTTATCCATAGCCTTTCCATAGCCTTACCATAATCTTTCCCGAACATGCGTTAGTAGTGCTGTAGACCCTTAGCCCTAGTTTCACATCGCCGATCCCTGTAGTACAGTATTTAAACTCTTCATCCTGTAACCTAGTCCTCATCTTGACCTCTTGGTCTATTTGGACTAGGTATGCTTTGTATCTCCTTGTTATTCTAATCTAACTTGGTCTATTCGGACTAGTTCCTGTTAAAGTCTCTCGCTCTCGTCTTGCTCTTGTTTGCCCTCTCGTTGTTGCCTCTTTGCGACATTAGGTCAAGATCCTCTACTGCGCCTGTCTATCAAGAGGCCTGTGCAGACACGTCGTACTCGCTGGTATCCCAATCCCTTTCCTCCCATATCCCCTGTTGACTCTAACGTGTGTGAGGAGCCTCACAGGTGGGCAGGTACAAACAGTTCAAGGAACTGTTGTGTAAGGTCATTCCCCGTCTACACGAGCTTCGAAACGTAATTCTGGACTCCCTATAAAGGAGTAAGGTGGTTGCCCATCCTCGTAATTGTAATCAGCACCCAAAACTACCATGTCCTTCGACTGTACAAATTTGCCACATGCAGTATGTCGGAAAAACTCAATTTTGCCCATAAGCGCTTGTCATCGCTGATAAGCGACATAATACAATACCACCTAATAAGGCCTGATTCAGAAGGGGAAATTCAATAAGGGCGGCCTGGTCGCTTATCAGGCGGATGTAATCATGACAAAAATAACAATTTATCCCTACCAGGAATTGAACCCACCACTTCACAGTTAATCCAATGCACACATGACCTAATGGCAGGGATTGAGGTGATGCAACCACTGAGCCACTATTCCGTACTTATCTAGACCGCTCAACTTCACTTGACAAGCAGCAAACATCTATTATAGTGACCTGGCACGCTTGCCCTCTCTCCCTTTATTATTATTATGAAGGATCCATGAATGAAGGAGTGAAGGCTATAGGGCACACACTGCATGTAAGTTAAAATATTTCACTCATGGAATATTTTAATAATACATGTAATATTTTGAAAATAATTTGGTTCTAAAATATTTCCAAGATATGATCTGATAAATTAAAATATTTCACTTGTGTAATATTTTGATTTGCATGCAGTGACATATTGAAAAATTGTTTTTTGGGAGCTCAACGAGTTCTACAGTCTTATCAGCCTGTGTGGGAGCCTGACTGGCATCTAATAATGACTGGATGCCGTGATTAGCTTCTTATGACCACCTGATAATGCTGTCTGGCTTATCAGGCCGAAATTAAATTTCCGACATAGACTTGTTCTCCACCAGCCATTTACACGTCCATGACAACGGAAAGTTTTACGAGTGCACGCAGCAGGTGTGCCCCAACACAGCCCTATCCTCTATTGCTGAGGAAACTACTCTCGAAAAAGACAGAATCCAACACTGAATCATCCCGATCCCAAAGAAACCCAGAGACGACTCCCCGCCCCCACCCAGAGACCAGAACATGGATGACTTATCGAAAGACGACCTCATCAAATTCCTGATGAAGCAACAGCTTATGCTCCAGAATGAAGTCACTCGCCTCACCCATTCCATTGGAAGGGCCGATATCACTGAGAAAAAGGACAAGAAGAATGCAAATGCTAAACCTACACCATTCACTGGAAAAAGTAGCGACGTTCGCACTTTTCTCACGTTCTTCCAGAACTGGGCTAGCAAACAAGAAGGCATCCAAACCTCGTATGACTGGATTGCCTCTGCCCTTTCCTACATGACCGAAGATGCAGCTGATTGGGCTGCACGATACACCGACCAAATCTTCCAATCCTACAGTGACCCTAGTGTCAAGTTCCCCTTCAATGGGAAGTGGGACAACTTTGTCAAAGAATTCAAGACAAGGTTTGGATCGCTAGATGAGGAATCGGAAGCAAGGAAACAGATAAAAGGGATGAAACAGGGAAAGTTGACTGTGGCTCAGTTCGCACAAAAGTTCCAAGACATCAGATCTCAAACTGGATTCTCTGATGCAGATCTCATGGAACAATTCTGCAGCGGGCTTAACCCCAGTGTCAGGCTCCACATGGTGAGCATCAACATTGCCCAAGGAAAGCCCAAGTCCTTGTCCCAGGCTGTATCCAGAGCTATTGAGATCGAACTAGCCCTACATGACCCCACTTACAACGCTGCCAGTGGTAACTGATCTGACCCAAACGCCATGGACATAGATGCCACCTGAGTCGGAAATGGAGGAGGGAGAGGAGGAAATTGGAATGGAAAAACACGAGATGACTTCCTACGAGAGATGAAGGGAAGGTGCTTTGGCTGTGGAAGCAAGGAACATGTTCGGGGGAATTGCAGTTGGAAGAATGAGAAATGTCGATACTGTGCAAGGACCGGACATATGGAGAGGATTTGCCAGGACAAATACATGGGCCTGGAAAAGAACAGAGGAGCAGGAAAAACAGGAGGAGGAGGAACACATGTATCTGCCACTACTGAGGCCCTATTTTCACTGTTTAATGACACTCCACCCATTGCCGGCCCATCCTCGACTCGCGTCAACAACTCCTCCAACGAGATCCAAGCCTTAAAAGAGGCTATGGCTCAGCAAACCGCTATTCTTGCTGCATTCATGAAAGAACACAAGGATTTTTAAAGCCGGTACTGGACTCAGCTGCACCCTGCATACCAAATACGTTTCAGAACTTTCGATTTTCCTCTAATTACGATTCCATACACACATGTACCCTAAATATGACTTCAGAAATAAAGCCTGGCGCTTTGCATTATCGAGTCAATGTGTGTCTTCAGGAAAAAGGGTTAGAACTAAATGTTGCAGCAATAGTGGACAGTGGAGCAACTGCGTTGTTCCTAGATGAGAAATTTGTTTGAAAACATAAGATTCCTACCTTCTTAATGAAAAAGGCGCTACCAATCTATAATATAGATGGAACGGAAAACCGGGCTGGGAAAATAGAGAGGTGTGCCAACCTAAGGCTGACAGTAGATCAAATGGGCAGATGGATGGATTTCCTGGTCACAGATCTAGGAGGAGAGGATGTGATCCTAGGATTACCATGGCTTCGAGAAGCCAACCCCAGTATAGATTGGGAAAAAGGATTACTACAGGTCAGGGGAAGGAGTGACCGTATCTATGACGATGATGACTTTTGGGCCACGGAAGAAGACATAAAGGCAACCCAAGAAGGGGAAGGAGAAGAAGGGCCGCTACTAACCCCGGTAAAGATCAAAGCCAACCGAAAACAGCGAAGGGAATGGAGGAGGGAAGGTGTGATAGAAGAACTAGAAGACGAAGTATGGTGTGCAGCTGGAGTAACATACTCTCAACAGATTGCAGAAGAAGCAGCAAAAGGGAAGGAGAAGAAGACGTTGGAAGAAATGATTCCCGAAGCATACCGGGAGTTTCATAAGGTATTCTCTGAAGAGGAATCAGAACAACTACCAGCTCATCAACCCTGGGATCATGCCATAGAATTGACCCCAGGAGCTCCAGCCTCAATCAGGACTAAGGTCTACCCTATGTCTGTCAATGAACAGCAGGAGTTAGAACGATTCCTAGAAGATAATCTGAAGAAAGGATACATTCAGACATCCAAATCGCCTATTGCTTCTCCCGTATTCTTTATCAAAAAGAAAGATGGAAAGCTCCGTTTCATACAAGACTACCGAAAACTCAATGAGTTTACTATCTGAAATCGTTACCCCCTCCCTCTAGTACAGGACATTATTAACCGACTCCAAGAAGCTAGATACTTCACCAAATTTGATGTACGATGGGGATACAATAACATTAGGATTCGAGAAGGGGACGAATGGAAAGCCGCCTTTGCCACCAACTGAGGGTTTTTCGAGCCCAAGGTTATGTTCTTTGGGTTAACCAACTCGCCAGCAACCTTTCAGACCCTCATGAACTCGATCTTCGGAGATCTAATTGCAGAAGGAAAAGTAGCTGTCTATTTAGACGACATCCTTATCTTCACCGACACCAAAGAGGAACACTGAGAGATCACACAAGAGGTACTTAAAAGGCTAGAGGAGTATGACCTGTACCTAAGGCCTGAAAAATGCAAGTTTGAGAAGGAAGAGATTGAATACCTAGGGTTAGTAATACAGTACGGAGAAGTAAGGATGGATCCGGCAAAAGTAGAGGCTGTTAGGAAATGGCCAGTACCCAAGAGCATACGGGAAGTGCGAGGCTTCATTGGGTTTGCCAACTTCTACAGGAGATTCATACAAAGTTTCTCAGATATAGCGAGGCCCCTCCACGACCTCACCAAGAAAGGGGTTGTATTCCAATGGGGACTTAGACAACAACGAGCCTTTGAAGATCTTAGAGACAGATTCATTTCAGCCCCAATACTTACACTGTGGAACCCAGACCGGCCAACTCGTATTGATGTAGATGCCTCAGGATTTGCCACAGGAGGGGTCATTATGCAGAAACTTGAAGATGGGTTATGGCATCCAATCGCGTTCCGATCTGCCTCCATGGACGAACACCAACGGAATTATGAGATCCATGATCGAGAAATGCTAGCGATCATTGAAGCACTAAAAGAGTGGAGACACTACCTAGAAGGACTACCGGAACCATTTGAAATCATCACTGACCACGACAATCTGCGTTATTGGAGGACGGCCCAGGACCTAAGCAGAAGACAAGCCCGATGGGCCTTGAAACTAGCCAACTTTGACTTCCTACTAATCCACAAACCAGGCAAAACCAACGTCCTCGCATTGTCTCGTTCCCCTTTACACCAAGTCTCCAACAAAGAAGATAACACCAAGCAAACGGTACTAAGGCCAGAACACTTTGTAAAGTTAGCTGCGTCCCATTTTAACAACCTGTTGGAAGAGAAGATCCGTCGAGCGGCAACAAGAGAAGCAGAGGTAGTAGAAGGGCTGAAAGAATTAAAGAGAGGAGGGCTGAAAAAGCTAGCGGATGGAATAGCAGAATGGGAAGAGGACAAAGGATTAATTTACCACCAAGGAAGAGTGTACGTCCCACCAGAGGAAGGATTGTGGAAAGAAGTAGTTAGGCAATGCCATGATCTACCCACGGCAGGACACGGAGGAAAACATGCCACCTTCGACCTGGTCAGCACTCACTACTGGTGGCTGTCAATGAGAGCATTTGTAGAAAAATTTGTGGAAGGGTGCGACATCTGCATGAGAAAGAAGTTGCAGAGACACCCGAGAGCCGTGATGGAACTGCTGGAAGTTTCCAAAGGACCTTGGGAGTTCGTAGGAGTAGACTTAATCACCCAACTCCCGAAATCCCAAGGTTATGACACCATAATGGTTTGCACCGACCACTTTGGTAAACAACTACACACCATACCCTGTCACTCGAACCTTACCGCAGAAGGAGCAGCAGATCTATACTACAAAGAGATCTTTTGACTTCACAGGCTACCACTCCGAATGATTTCGGATCGAGGCCCACAATTTGCAGCCACAGTAATGAGGTTATTACTTAAAAGGTTGGGTGTCCAGTCAACCCTAACTTTGGGATACCAACCCCAGTCAAATGGACAGACGGAGAGGGCGAACCAAGAAGTGGAAAAATACTTAAGGATATTTGTAAACCGAAGGCAGGATGACTGGGTCAAACATCTACCTATGGCAGAGTTTGTAATCAACTCCCGAACACACTCAGCCCATGGCCTAGCACCTTTCAAAGTAACCTATGGATATTTACCACACTTCAACATTCCAGTAGGAAGACGGACAGGGAATGCAAGTGTAGAACAACGGATCAAGGTGCTAAGAGAGGCAAGGAGAGATGCAGGAGTGGCATTACACTTGGCAAAGAGAAAGATGAAGGAAGGTTTCGAACGAGGAAGGAAGAAGGCCCATCAATTTAAAGTTGGAGATCACGTCTGGCTTAGTGCAGAGGATATCAATCTTCAACTCTCCAGTGAAAAACTAGGAGATTGACAGCTTGGACCCTATGAAGTTATCAAGAAAATTGGAAACCTAGACTACAAGCTGGATCTTCCCAGATCCCTAGAACAAATACACCCCGTCTTCCACATTGATAAACTCTACCCGTTCAAGGGCAACATTATTAACGGAAAATTAGAAATGGAGCCAGAGCCAGTCTATTTAGAGGAAGAAGACGAACCAGAATACAAAGTAGAAAAATTGCTGGATAGCCGAATCAGATGGAGGAGAATTGAGTATTTAGTAAAGTGGAAGGGATATGACGAAGGACACAATTCATGGGAACCAATAACCAATCTTACAAATGCTAAACGATCAATTACAGCATTCCACAAAAAACACCCAAACGCACCCAGAATATAGTCATCAAGGATGATGGACTCTAAGGAGGGGGGTAATGTTGTGAAGATTAAATACTGACATTTTATTCTGATTACTAATATTCATTTTTCCTTTATTTTCAGACATTTACATCTGTATGTTCCTGTTTACCATTACCTTTAACTTTACTTTCAAACCTTAACCTTAACTATGTAGTGCGCACAGCCTTATCGCTGCCTCGCACCTTTACACCCTGTCTACACCTTTCTTTCATTTCCCTTTCGATCATACTTATCCATAGCCTTTCCATAGCCTTACCATAATCTTTCCCAAATATGCATTAGTAGTGCTGTAGACCCTTAGCCCTAGTTTCACATCGCTGATCCCTGTAGTACAGTATTTAAACTCTTCATCCTGTAACCTAGTCCTCATCTTGACCTCTTGGTCTATTTGGACTAGGTATGCTTTGTATCTCCTTGTTATTCTAATCTAACTTGGTCTATTTGGACTAGTTCCCATTAAAGTCTCTCGCTCTCGTCTTGCTCTTGTTTGCCCTCTCGTTGTCGCCTCTTCGCGACACGTTTACCCATTGTTCTATTTTAGATATGTAGGACAATAGAAAAGTATTCTATTGTCTGTTCCGATATATTCCATATTCTATTGTACTAACAATAAATATGACTCAGATCTATTGTTCTATCAATAGATATGAGTCATTGTGGGGCTGTCTTTGTCTGGCTTATAGAGTTGAGTCATATTGCACTTTGACTCAATGCATGTTTATCGCTATTGGTCCAGAACATATCCATGAATATGAGCAATTATGGTACGATTATACTGTAATTACTAAAGTATACTATTACTATCATAAGTGTCCATTGTCATGGTCAAACTATGTTTCAGACCAAATGACATGAAAAGTAATCCAGCAAGGAATACACAATTAATGCAGCCTTTATACATGCCCCAGTTCACGGGAGCTTTACGCTTTTGAGACAGGATACCACTGGAAGAGATGCTATTAAGACATATTGGCAAAGAAGGAAGAAATAGACAGCAGATAACTCACTAGGGATAGCCCTTTGCTTGCCTTTATCCTGTTTAACAACGCTTGATACTGGACATGGCATAGGCCTCAGCTTGGATTGAGGACGAGGAAGGATGGGGGCAGCACCCAAAAAGGAATTGGAGACCAAAGGCGAGGTAGGACTGCTTGCCGAAGGTGGCACACACTCGACCTTCACAACGGCGGGGTAGTCTATACAAGAAAAACTAAGACATAAAACAAGGCGATGAAGGGCTTTGGATTCTGCTAGGACTGAAAGACTCTAGAACTTAAGTCTCTCTGGAGACGCTGCTAAAGACCTTAAGAATACTCCTAAGACCTAAAACAACTACTGCCACTGGTGGGGGCCTAGTGCTTCCTAACAGGTTTTTAAAGCTCTGAAAGGGTGCGAGTGGGTATGGAGGACAGAACTCGTTCAAATCTGAAGTTAAACGAGAGACAGCAATCAACTTCAACTGCTGTGTAGGATTCCTTAAGAGCGAATGTTCTCTCTTAAGAAGTAGGCTCACTGAATGACTTGTCTAGTCCTTTTCAATGAAAGGTTGAACAAAGGTTTATTCGGTCTAATGCAGCAAGTACTACGCACAAATACTGCACAAAACAAAATAGAGCACTGAGATAGCACAAAACCAACTCAGCAGAACTCTTAAGACAGGTAGATCGCGGTCACTACGCTCCTAAGAGGTTCTAACCAAGAGTATATCACACTCGATACACGCTAGATCAGACTAATTGACGTTCCACGCTTGTACTAGCCAATTAGGACTAATTGATGTTCCACACTCGTACTAATCAACTAGAAACTACAGTCCCACTGTACCAAGGATCCCTGTCACCTTGTACAACAGAAAGGGCCTGAAGTGATCAACTTAAGACGCAACAGAAGTCACAACTCAAGTAAGCATCGATTGTGAGAAAGGTTTTACAGAGTTATCTCGGACTCTGAGTGTGATACTAGCAAACTGGCAGTATTAATCTCTGAAGGCACACAAGAGCGGCTTCAAGCACAAGTGGCAAGTTTCAGCTGGCTCTTCTAGAGATGTTATACAAGCTACTAGCTCTCCTGAGTCCTTCATCAGCTACATACTGTCCTTATATACTGAGTAGGGAGTATTTCTACGAGAAAATGATAAGAAAAATACAAAAACATAAATCGTAACAGATCTGTGACATATTCCCTTTCTTGGGGCGTAACTAGTAATATCTTAAGGCTATGTGCAAGTATCCGTGTCCATATCCGAAGTATGACTAGTAATATTTGACTATTGGAGCGGCTGCCTTTGTAAGATAGAATGTCTTAAGGCCTTCCTTCCGCTTCCATCCGTCCAGGTGAGTGTCAAATGCACCCTTGCTTGATAATATTGCGCACTTCCGGTGTCTTAGCAGGTCATAGCTGTTCTATATCCGCCAAGTACCGTCATTTCCGCTTGTTCATGACCAAGCTGCATACTTGTCAAGGCTCCGCCGACTATTTCAGTTACTGGGGAGTGCCTTAAGCAAGTCAATTCGTTTCTCTGATCTTGAGCAATTTGTTATGTCCTATTTGACTTCTAAAGTCATAGGGCAGTAGAATTACTGAGCAATCGTTACAGAGTTGCCTCAAGACGTTGCAACCTGTCATAAGAGTACGGATAAACTGTCATTCCCGCACAGATCATGTCGATCATTGTCGATCATGTTCTTTTAGGAATTCCTGAAATTTGATCGAGATTTCTTCCGATATCTGACGTGTGTTTCACTTGTAGCCACACTTAGCATCGGTTTCTTAAGCATTACAACTCTGTGCAATACTTCTTAGGAATGATACATAGGTCTGAAGGGTGTTTAAGACTTTCCCTTGGGTTGGCAATGTACTTGTAGAGTAGTAACATTTTCTTAAGAGTTGTTCAATACTCCTTAAGAGCGAGATCAAAGGTCGTAATTTGTCAAGTGTTCCCTACAAGCCATGATAACTTGGTTCCCAATACAGAGCCATAGTCATCTCACTCGATTTCACACTCAGACTAGGGGTGGGTAGCGTTCCTCTAATCTCTAAATGCCATACGGTTTCTTAAGACCTCTGTTAAAGTCTTAAGGGTGGATATGCAAGTACATCCCTTTGGCTAACAGCTCGGGACTCACTATAGCCCTTGTAAACCTATTGCATTGCTTAAGAGTAGTAAAATACCCTTAAAATGCGGAATTTCAAGCCTAGCCATTTTCCAGGCTCATTAGCGGTATATGAACCTTGGCGCAAGGGTTACATCACCGGTATATCTACATTCGTACGACATTGCCTCAAGAGATTGACCCTAAGAAAGACTATGTCAGGAAAGATGATTACCTATAGAGGTAGTAGGTCTATGGAATATATACAAAAAATGAGAAAATATGGCATATCTTCTTATCAGTGTGATCTAGTCACTCTTGAGTCAAGGGTTAGTACCCTCATGTACCTTATGGGTGGTCTTACCCACAGTCTTGCATTCAGGAGTAACTAGATTCTGTTATACATGAACAGTTCCATATGGTTTGCACAGTTATGCATAACCTGAATCCATATGGTCTTCTTGATATCAGTATGGAAATACCAGTGCACATCTTAACCATCATCCAATAGTTCAATCAGGATGTAAGGGAACCATCTTTAGTAGTATTGTCTTGTGATGAATGGAATACTCCTATATACATAAGTTCTTGTCCTATTTCAAATTGTCAAGAATTGGGTTGATGACACTGAAACCACTCAAGTCACACACACAACTGAGAGAGAAAAGATAGATTGTAAGTGAAAAGAAGTAAGAGGTAAAGTGAGCTGGCCATCTGTTGCTCAGATACAGTGCAGAACTTCTGTTGTACAGTGTAGAGACGAAGAGGACAAACTGAGGTACTACTACAGTGTCTATGGTATTTATGTATTGTCCTAGGCTTTGTTCCGAATAAGGAACAATGAACTGAGATGAGACAATGAAGGTATCCAGGTGACTAGTATAGTACAATAGTCTGGTCCGTAGTTGATAGTTGGTCTGATCAGATGATGATGGTTACATGTGGTAGCTGTGATGTAGTGATATCAAGGGGTTTTGCTCCGGACCGACTTGTGATCTGGTTTCGATAAGGTTTGTTGATGGGGAATTAATGGTGGAGGTAAAAGAATAGAGGTGATTTGTGACAATACCCCCTCTTTAGGCAGTGCTTGCACCTGGAGCACCATTGTTCCTTCCCATATCTCTCTTACTGGAATTCCTAGACTTTGCAGTATAGAGCCCTTGCATTCATAAAGAGAGTATGCATGGGGGTTTTTTTCATGAAAATCATCAATCAGATGTTGTACTCCTCGAAGTCCTGAGGATGGTTCCCATGAGTTTTCCAAATCAGGGTAATCCAACCATTTGACCAAGTATTCCACTCCTTGACGATTCTGTGTTGGTCTGGAGTTTAAAATAGCCTCAACATCATATTCCTCGTCTTCTGGAAGGAGTTCTGGGGGTGGACCAGGGAAGTTAGGTCCATGAGCTTCTGTTTCTTTGTAGGGGACCAAAAGCGAAGCATGGAAGACTGGGTGAATTTTCCAAGTCTTGGGTAATTTCAATCGATAGTTTACTTGTCTGATTTTTTCAGTGACAACAAAAGGTCCATGACATCGGTTGGATAACTTAGCTTTTGGTCTATTGGTTTTCAAATTTTTTCCATCCAGTAACACCTTGTCTCCCACCTTGAACTCAACTCCTTTCCTGATGTGGTCCTGGTTGTTTCTCTTCATAAGATCTGCTGCCATGTTCAGGCTGGCTTGAACTTCTTTTCAGATTTCTTCTAAGTGTTGTAATTGTTCTTCCACACTTGGGATATGTGAGGTTGGATTCATTGTGGGGAATATTTTGGGTAAAAAGCCATGAAGTAGTTCAAAAGGTGATATTCCTGTGGCAGAGTGTATACAGCAATTATGACAAAATTCAGCATAAGGAATCCACTTTACCCAGTCATCCTGGCGATAATTACAAAATATATGAAGAAACTGTTCCAGTTCTTGATTAAATCGTTCTGTCTCACCATCAGTTTGGGGGTGGTATGCTGTACTGAGTGTGGAAGTTATTCCTAGTTTGTTGTAAATCCCTTTCATCACTTTGTGGTCCTCAATCTGAAATCATCTTGTCCCAGAGTCCATAGTGTCGCCAGGTATTATCAAAGACTATATCTGCCGTTCCATTGCTGTCAATGTCCTTTCAACATGGTGAGACAACCACTGCCTTTGTAAGACGGTCTACTGCAACATGGATTGCATTGAAGCCTTGGCATTCTGGTAGATCAGTGATGAAATCTGTAGTTGTAACTCCAAATGGTTGATCTGGTGTTTTGTTTGGGACCATTGGAACATGTTTGGGTTGATTTGCTGCCTTTGATAATTGACAAGTAGCACAACCGTCCACATAGTCTTGAATAAACACTGACATACCAGGCCACCAGAATTCCCTACTCACTAGTTCATAAGTTTTTAATCTTCCAGGGTGTCCTGTTATCACACTATCATGATGCATCTTTACTATATCCCTTCGGAGTTGCAGGTCATAAGGAATATAAACCTTCCCTTGGAATAGGATCAAACTGTCTTCGTAGTTCCATTCTTATAGGTTTTTCACCAGTGACCGTGGCCCATTGTGGAGGATGACATCCAGGGCTTTCATCACTTCTTGGTCTTGTCACGGGCATTCTCTGATTCGTTTTCGTAGTTCTGTATCTCCAATAGTAGAGACTGCACCAGGTCTTGTTGCTCTTATTTGGAAAAACTTGGGATCCAATAAGACCCGGTCTGTATTGTCCTGTTCTACCCCCTCTTTATGGTCTGATCATCACAAAAAGGGGTCGCTCTGATTGGAGGTACCTGGTCAATGTACAAGAATGAAGTCAAATCGGGTGACGAAGAGTGTGCAACGGGCTTGTCAATGTTGTCGTCTACTCAACTTCTGGGCAGTAGTGAAGTATTCCAAGTTCTTGTGATCAGTAAAAATTTCAACTGTATGGGGGGCTCCTTCTAGGTAATGTTGCCAAGCTTCCAGTGCTCATATGATTGCTAGAAGCTCCTTGTCATGGATATCGTAATTTCGTTCTGTTTCTGATAATGACTTCAATAAATATGCAACTGGGTGCCATTTCTGTTCCTTGTCCTGTTGAGACAGTATGCCACCTGTGGCAAAGTTGGAAGCATCCACTTCAATTCGATAGGGTCTTGAGGAATCAGGCATTAAAAGAACTGGAGATGAAACAAACACAGCTTTTAAGTCTTCAAATGCCTTTTGACTTTCTCCTGTCCATTGCCATAATTGATCTTTCTTTGTCAGTCTGAAAAGAGGTTGTGCAATTTTAGAGAACCCTTCAATGAACCTCCAATAAAAATTTCCAAAACCCAGGAACAATTGGACCTCTTTGACATTTCAAGGGGTTGGCCATTCAGTCACTCCTGACACCTTGACTGGATCCATTGCAAGTGTATTGTGAGAGATTATCAGCCCTAGGAATTCGATGGACTTAGCTTCAAAGATACACTTCTCTGGTTTAGCATATAGGTCGTTATCCATCAGCCATTGTAATACCTGTCTCATGATCTCTTGATGTTCTTCCAAGGTCATTGTGAAAATTAAAATGTCATCCATATAGATAACCGAGGCCATTCTGTACCAACATTGATATACTGGTATGGCCACCTCACATCCAAGGTTACTATACCGGACGGGCTTCAAGCCAGTGGGCTTTTGGTGGTGGTATATGTATACTGGATGAGGGAAAGCTTTCATTTGGCCATCAGGCTGTTTTTGCCTACATATAATATTTTCAGTTTATATAATGTATTTTTAATATTTTTTTGCTTAATATATAACAATCAGTCACAAAAAGTGACACTCCCATTTAGGTTATCTGGGTGACCCCTTTTTTGGGATATATTTCCCATGCATGAACATTGTGTTGGGAGGTGCGCTAGATGTTGCTCATGATGAGCACACATCAATTTTGCTGAAAATCGGCATGCCTGACAAGATAGGTCCAAAATAAACATGCCCAAATTCAGAAGTATACTTCAATGAGAACTAAATTTTTGGTGTTGATATACTGGTGTATCCCATATTGCTATACTATCTGTTCTCAACATATCACTGAAATTCTAGTCTTTTTCCATGCATGAAGTTAAAAAGAATGTGATACTATCCAATTGATATTATATATATGCATATCTTCCACTGAATAAGTTTATACAAAAGCTTTGAAGACAATATTGAGTATATAGAAGAAATTCATGCAGATATATACATTTTAAAGATCTTTCATTGACAGATCTTTAAAAAATGTTGGTCTGAACCAAGAAACAAAATTTGATCCACTGAGTATACTTGTGAGTGACAAGTGCCAGCTGGAGTCACTTTCAATTGAGGCCCTAAGACTTTGGAAAATACTTCAAAAGTCACATCTTTGAATTGTACAAATCACTTCCAAGAGCTGTTGCTGAAGCTAAAATTCAAAAGGTCTAACATAGAGCCACTCTGAGAATGATATGTGGGTATTTGTGTAAATATTTGAAACCTATTCAGTCTACTTTTTGGTCAGAATTGAATGTTGTGGGTGATTATATAGATATCTAATAAATTGCAAAAAAGCATTTCATTGCTACCTCAGCATCATGTAAAACTGGTGTTTGTGAGAAAATGAGGACCTACAAATGCATATTCATCAATTGACTGACCTTATTATTGCTGTGCCATATATAATGGTAATGAAGATAGACAATGAATTGAAATGTCACTTCTATGTAAAGCATGAATGCCATCTAGATACACTTAATTGTTCTTACCTTTTCAGTTTCCATCATTTTTTGTAGGACGGGTCAGCCATAATATATATTGAATAACCAAAATTTTGAAGGTTGTAAACTAAGGTAGAGAGAAGTTATGAATATTTCTTTATTTTTTGCCTTTCCAGCAACTGACTTGGATCCCAGCTGCAGAACATCACAGATCATAGAAGTCTTGTTGTAATGAGTTTTTAGGTTCTTGATATTGGGGCACCCATACTGTAAAGAAAAGGATGCATGATAAAAATGTGTATATAATGCAGGTTGTATGAATATATCAGATAGATCAAATCCCATT
Organism: Stygiomarasmius scandens; assembly: GCA_037954225.1. NCBI lineage: Eukaryota > Fungi > Basidiomycota > Agaricomycetes > Agaricales > Campanellaceae > Stygiomarasmius > Stygiomarasmius scandens. The sequence goes on from JBANRG010000047.1 coordinate 301,356, forward strand.
TCTGACTCTTGTCTAGAGATTCATTCCTCAAAGACCTGTGGAGGAAATATCTTCAAACACATATATGCCATAGGTAAGCCCCTGGGCAAGGAAAGCAGAGAGGAACATCTAATCACCCATTTTATAATATGCAGTTTGATGGCAAGAATTAAGACACTGATATAGAAATATAGGATGCATGGATATATCCTATAAATTTTTGGGGTTTGAGCACCATCAGTGGAGCTCTGGCTATGATGCATAGAAATTGTTTCACGGAAGTCATTTGTGCATGTCTATTCCAGGCACATCTTGTTGAGTATGCTGGTATCTGGCAATATATGGTTGAGAACAGATAGCATAGCAATATGGGATACACAGATATATCAATACCAAAAATTTAGTTCTCATTCAAGTATACTTCCGGATTTGGGCATGTTTATTTTGGGCATATCTTGTCAGGCATGCCGATTTTCAGCAAAATTGATGTGCGCTCATCATGAGCAACATCTAGCGCACCTCCCAACACAATGTTCATGCATGGGAAATATATCCCAAAAAAGGGTCCACTCAGATAGCCTAAAAGGGTATTCTGGGAGTGTCGCTTTTTGTGACTGATCGTTATATATTAAGCAAAAAATACATTATATAAACTGAAAATATTACAACATGTAGGCAAAAATGGCCTGATGGCCAAATGAAAGCTTCCCTCATCCGGTATATATATACCACCACCAAAAGCCCACTGGCTTGAAGCCCGTCCAGTATAGTAACCTTGGATGTGAGGTACCCATACTGGTATATATATGCCAGAGCCCCCTGGTGACAGTGGCAATGGTTATCCTTTGGTGGCAAATAACTGTGCTGGTAGTGACAGGTTATATCAGGCTATTTTCCCACACTTTGCACAAACATAAAAAATGTTTAAATTGCAAAAAACCTACAAAAATATAGGTAGAGAATAGAATAGAGTGGGAAACATGGGCAAGCAAGGGCTAGTATTTTTCCCACACATTTAGGCTTACAAAAAAGTGTAAATTGCAAAAAATACGCAAAAAATAGTGATCAAATATATGTAGGGAATAGAATGGAGTGAAAAAAAAAGTACAGACAAGGGTGGGCAATTTTCCCACACCTTTTTGCATTACTAAGAATGTTTAAACTACAAAATAAAATTGCAAAAATACACCAGAAAATGTTCATTAAATATATGCAGAGAATAGAATAGAGTGAGCAAAAGTGCAGACAAGGGTGGGCAATTGCCCCATGTCTTGTGCCTCCATAGAGCATGTTTAAAGTGAAAAGAAACTCATACAATAATGAGAGGATAAATGAAGAACATAAAGTGGGAAATGAGGGCAGCCACTTTTCCCCAACCCCATGCTTAAACCACCAGAATTGTATAAATAAACCCCAAAATAGTTATTCATATATAGGGTAAGATAAGACAGCACAAATAAGTGTGTGCTTCTTTATTACACTTAGCACACCATATGTGTAATATAAATTGCAAAGTATTTACCACTCCATGCAAATTAAAATATTACACAAGTGGAATATTTCAATTTTTTCACATTTCTTTTGGGAATATTTCAGAACCAAATTATGTTCAAAATATTGCATGCATTATTAGAGTGAAATATTTCAACTTTTATGCAGTGTATGTAAGAAACCAAATTTAATGGGAAACAAAAGTGGATTAGAGGCATTTTCTGAAACCTTCTGTAAGCTACTAGAATCCAAACAATGGAATAAAGTTTGAGAAAGTCATATATTAAGGGTAGCTCAAATTTCCCATGCTTTATAGACCTGTGATGGAGAGGGCACTTAACAAGGACTGTAAATCTGGTCTCCAATTATCAATAACCATTGTGATTGAAGAGTAAAATCCAAAATAAATTTTGGAGCTGATGTAAGGTGTATGGGGGTACTGTTGGGTGGAGATCTCATGTCTGAAGTCAAGATATCTAGTGGTTTATGAGATATTGAAGGAATACTTTACAGCTGGGTAGTGATCACCTGTGAATGTGGAAAGGAGTATTTTTGGATGGAAATAACTAGAGGCACAAATATTATCAACAGCTGGCCAGTGATTACCTATGAATGTATTCAGTGTGGATTCAAGTAAGTGGGAAGGAGTATTTTGGATCGATATACTGGATCTGAGATTCATTGGCAATTTCTGAAACTTGGAGTGAATGCTGAATGAATATTGATGCAAAAGCACACAACAATATCATCAGCCTGTGATTAGATCAGAATAGTCTAGTATAGGTTTGATCATGCAGAGAGAGTACCTCTTGGTGCAGAGCTAGATGTGCCATGAAAATGTGAGTATTTCTGTCACAAAGAGCGACACTAGATAAGTAGACACAGTAGGGCAGTAATCAGGAGAGCTTCAAGAATCTAGTCCGAGATTGACAGGTTATATTGAGGCAGGAAAGCAAGTACAAGGATACACACCTAGTCCGAGATTGACAGGAGGTCAAGCTAAGGACTAGGTTTACAGGACACAAGGTTTAAATACTGTTGACTATCAATAGAGGAAGGAGGCAGCTTAGGGCAGTGTGAAGCAGTAAGAAGACCTAAGGAGTCATAGGGCAGTAACGAGGCAGTGATAGGGTAAATGAAACAATGAGGCTGTGGTAAGGCAGGGAGAAGGCAATGATGGAAGAGAAGAAGACATCAACAATAGATACAGGTCACAGCATGTTTCAGGAAAGGTTATGGAAAGGTTATGGAAAGATTATGGAAAGATTATGGAAAGATAAAGAACTGGAATAGTAGTATGACAGAATGGGAGTAGGACATACAGTTAACATGAAGTGATCCCTTGGATTGATTGTCTGTGATGAAGGTAATAGCTTCAGAGTAAAACAGTAGTAAACAAGAAAAGAAATGAAAATAATACGAGTTCATGACAATTTCATTGATGCTTGAGGGACTCCACCATAACAGCAACAGATTCTGAGATTATTTAAGGTGTTGCTGTAAAGGCCCAAATATTCTGTTGCACATTCCACTTTCATCTTGAAGCTGTGAAAACTAATACATAAAAAATCCAAGTCTTTTGTCATGATGCTAAGGATATAAGTAGTCCCCAGTGGACCAGCCGAAGATTTTTTGCCACCAGTAAAATATACATGATGAGCATGGTAAGTGGGGAGGAGATAACAAATGATCTTCCTATGTCTTGGCATCAGTCACGACATCACCGGCAGTGCTCTTGACATCGTATAATGACCTGGAATCATTGTTGTCATTGCCAGGGGCCTATGCGACGCATTCCCGATGCAGCACTGATGACCCCAACAAATTGCACTTGGAGCTACCTAAAATGTGTCTCATATATCTTAGATCATTTTTAAATACTGTGTTAAGTACATGCTATCTTTTACACTAGTTGGTGATAAGTTATATTTTTTACCAGCCGACCAGTAACCAGTGAAAATACTGATACTTGTATACAACGTGATATTTATGTGAGCGCTAGATGAGTGCAAGATGTGCTTTTAGTAGTGACTGTCTGTGACCTGGAAATGACTGGGCAGTTCCTACTTATTGCATACAGAAAATAGATTAGCATAAGCTAAGAGAAAATTATGTCTGGTATATATAAAGTTTTTCTAAGTCAGATCACTCCTAATGTGGGCTGTGAATGCATTTTTGTATGATATGCAAGGAGGAGGGCAAGAAACTAATCTGATTAAGAGAGATTAGATGATGGTCTAACAAGCACGATCTATCATCTATAAATCCTATGTGTAAGTATTTTTCGGGCAGGTATGGAGTATTATAATCATCAATAAGTAATCTAATCACATGGATCCAAATCTAATCTACTACAGGGAGGCTCATATCCAACTGTTTCATGGACCATGTGCATAATTTTGATGATGCTGGACCATGGTCCCAATAAGCAGCCCCGGAGCGTATAGAAGCTAGAGCAAACCTGTTGTATGCAAGTTCTTGTACACTAAGTCAAGTTGGTTATACACGAAAACAATTACTACATTGTAGGACATTTTTTATATTAAAACTATAATATGGCCTGTCTATTTGTCCGTTAAGACGTTAACGTTGAGGTCCGGGGCAAATACTAAAATTCGTCTCTTCGCATGATATTTTTCCTTTAGATAAATAATATTGTAGGCCAAACTGATCCCACTTCGATAAGGCTAAATCTACGCATATATTCGTCCTCTTAGGGCAAAAAAGTGCGAAATATCTGAGACTTGGGTCCCTGAAAAGCACTGACAAATACTGTCTGCAATCATTACATAAACAATCCTTGTACATGATCCTATTATACATATGCGATAACTTGCATTGCTTTGTATGGCTCCTCTAGATATTTGACATCCTCGTCACTGAGTTTGATTTCCAGAGCCCCTAATGTAAACAGCGATTACTAATCTAGTACAAAAGAGATGATTAAGAAAACGCACCAATAAGATCCTCGAGCTTCTCAATTGAGGTAGATCCAACGACAGGCGCGCTGACGGGATCTTTAACCAGTACCCAAGCCACAGCGATTTGAGCCATCGTTTTCCCGTATTTCTTTGCAACCTGCTCAACGCTACAAATTCCATTAGCTAGACGATATCACAAGAGGAAAGAGTCACACCGAGTGATGATTTCACCGCTCCCTGTTTGTAGACTCAAATACAAATCAGGCGGCATCTCTGTGTCGTTTTCTTGTCTCGACGTCTTCTTTGGCCCTGTGCCCAGTGCATCAAGCGGACGAGTAAGTGCGCCACGGGCAACTGGAGAATATGGGATTGATCCGACGCCGAAGTGTTTGAGGGTTGGCATCATTTCACGTTCTTCTTCACGATACAAGAGTGAATACTGATTTTGCATTGAAATGAACGGAGTAAGGTTGTGTGTGATTGCGTAATCTGTGGCAAGCTCTCTCAGTTTTTGCAATGAATGGGTTGAGGGGGAAGTTGGGTACTTTGCATGACGTGGAATTGCCAAGCGTGGCATGAACTCATTCCGATATACCTGACCATGCCTGACTTGACGACGTCGTGAAGGGCTTGCATAGTTTCTTCAATTGGGGTGTCATAGTCGAAGCGATGACCTGTTCCGAGCAAATGAGACGATAATGATAATGAATCGGAACAAGAACTTTACATTGAAGTACATCGATATAATCCAATCCCAATCTCCTCAAGCTAGCTTTGACACCATCGAAAATGTGTTTCCTGCTGAGGCCGTGTTGATTGACATATCCAACATTGTCGGGACCGGCAACGAAGATACTGTGGCCAGATACATTGACTTCTTTTGGGACCGGAGCTCTGATCTGAGAAAGGCGGTGGTGATTTAGAACTTGGATGAAGAACTAAATTCATGTGCACCTTGGTCATGACTACAATTTCTTCTCTAGGGAGATTTAACTTCCTGATAGCATTTCCTAGCACGACCTCGCTTTGTCCACTTGAATAGACCTAGAATAGGTAGTACATGGGTGCCACCACAGCGGAGAGGTTGGCAGTACACGTACGTTAGCGGTATCAAAAGTTTGGATTCCGTTGTCATAGGCAAACTTGATGTGTTTGATACTTTCCTCTTCATCAAGGACCCAGGACATCCATTGGGAAGAACCATATGACATGCATCCAAGGATGAGCTTGGACACCTTGAGCCCAGATGTGCCGAGCCTGGTGTACGTTACACGCTTGGGCATGGTTGCAGTTGTGCTTGGAAGTTTACTGGTAGTGGTCAAAGTATAAAAAGATGTACTGTATCGTTAGTAGATGGACTAATCATCACCTTAAATAGTCCCTTCATAGTAGGTGACAAACAGCTGCACCACAGGTCGATGCACCGCAGGCGATATCATCTGCGGTCGTAGAAGAGATAAGCCAAACATTATCATTGCAAGTGGAGCTCAGATTCATTTCTCCCGCAGGCTCGGATACAACCGCCCAGTGGGCCCCACCTCAAAGGAACCCCAGTTTGTATATAATACGTCACTCCTCGGACACTGCATTTCTCCGAAAGAGTTCGCCGACTCCATATCTGTAACGGCCATTTTTGTTTTGGGCTTAGAAACGACCCGTTGCTTTGATCTAGAAAACAATATAACGTAACTTAGACGCCCTCATTCACTGTATCCCGTGTTGCATTCAAACCATTCACACCACAAAGAGCAGGGCTTCGAGAGCTGCATACCTACTAAAGTGGAATAACTTTTCTATTATGCGCAGACTCGTTAGCCCGTGGAAATGTGCAACTTAATTGACTTGCTGCCAAGCCACCGTGTTCGTCTCTATATAATATTCATATTCAAATGTGTCCAAAAAACCACAAGCCGAAAAAGCCGGTGAGGATGTGTCAGAGCTGACATAATCATGATGACTGGATGACGTATGTATTAGATTCTGGTTTGTCTCAGTTTTGATTGACCCGTCTTGACCGGTTTACGGTCAAGGGTGAAGTGTTTTCGACACAAGCTATGTTTTGAATTTTGCCGGCAATGAATACTTATAAAAATGAATAGATTCTAACACGTTGCCTGACTTCATCGTGATTACGTTAGCCTACTTGACCGGCTTTTTTCGGCTTGTTCAAGCCAGTCAAGCCCAGCAAGTCACAATGAGACTTGCCCAGGGTGTTTTTGTGACAAGGTGTGTTTATTGTTGATTGGCATTGATTTTTTACTAGCAATTCAATAACAAAATATGGGTTTGACTTGCCTGTAGCTTGGCAACAAGCCAAAAAGCCGGGCAAGCCCATCAATTAAATCACGGCTTTCCACGATGCACTTGTAGCTTGGTAAAATGTCAACAAGTCAGGCAAGCGAGTTCTCCACAATGCATTTTGCATCAAAACTTGAGAAAAGTCACATTTTTATACAGTCATATATGACCATTTCGGATGCCACGGTCATTCTGGATGAATGCTTCTGGCTTTGCAGTTGTTTATACAATGAATTAGTAGCTACAATCTCTTAGTTCATCTTTGACCGGAGGCAAACAGTGTATCTGAGGTCGTAATATTCTCGATTTTGTGCATCCAAAATGGAAAAGTGAAATTTAATCAGGATAAAATTTCATATTCAGAAGTTCTGGAGAAACCGGAACTTGGGATATATTTTGATGTGTGCTTAAAGAACAATATCCGAGTTTTAAACTGAACGTACTGCAGGTATGGTAGCATGCAGAAGGAAGAGAGGTGTTTCGAGAGCGGAGCAGACGAAGCAAATGTCACATCTTGACACAAAAGGAGAAATAACTCAATATGATCTTGTCACATCTGAAAAGCTCATCCAACTTTGATAACAGACTTTCATACTGATTAGCATTCTGTTTTCTTGTCCCTCCCCCAATAATGCTTTTTTCATGCTCAGAAGTGAGTATATATCCATTTCAATATGACTACCAACAAGAAGTGGCTAAAACAAAGGGGAGGAGCTGTTTTTAGACAGTTTGAAATTTCATCATCTGAAATGGCCATATATGACTGTAGGGTGTATTGGTTCTAAATTTTTTGAAAAGAAAAAAGGGTCGAATAGACTGTATCTGCTACCCAGATATTTGAATGCTCCACAATGAAAATTGGGAGCAGAGCTAATGATAAATGGGTGGAGACATAATGAAAAATAGCACCAGAACTGTTCACGTTATAAATCAACCCCAATTTTCAAGTCAGCAGTGTCCCATTAGGGTGCATCTGTAGCGGGAAACTTGACCATTTTTAAGCTCAAATTCATTTAAATCTAACTTGTATGGTAGGTAGGGCCCTTCATAAATCCCGTTGCAGATGCGCCCTATTGACTGGCCAAAACCCTGATGTGAACAAGAGGAAAGGTCAAGGGTGTTGAGGGGCTCAGATGTTCTTAGGTTCTTGTCACCCGGTGGCACGTTGCTCTACTTGAAGACCTTGGTGTGGAGCTTAATGAAGTTTGGATTCTTAGTGAAAAACAGACACCAAAAATTCACGTATAGCAGGTATGGTCTAATGAATGGGTTTTTTCCATCTAAATCAGGTGGGGCCATTCAAAAAACCTATTGTAGATACACCCTGTTGTCAACATGTAACCTATAGCAACAAACAGGAGGCGTTTTGCAGAGAATTATGCAAACGGAAGTACTTACATACAGCTGTTTTCATAAATGTACAGATTTCCAAAAAATTTCATCATGAAGTCACCGATTCGCAATCGGCGGCACAAGGTCTGTACATTTTTGCCCCAGCCGTCCTCCCGTGCCTGTCTGCAAACCATCTTTGTCCGTCTTGGACATAATAAATTCTGTATCAGATCATATTCATGGCTACTCACCTTTGACCGAAGTACTCCATCGGTAGCACGGTGAGCATTTGATCTACAAGTGCTCAGGCCATTTACCAGAACGGCATATACAAAATTAGAGACACGGTGAAGCGGCCCTGTCGATGTGAATTGGGGAGGTCCGAGCAAATGCTAAAATCGGCACAAAATTACGGGACGATTGTTGAACGAATCCGGTGACGTGATATTATATGGCGCTGTAAATTTAAATTCGGCCTCGTAATCCATCTCACAAATGAGACAGGTTTTATTTATAGACTCCACTTGCGGCCGCGCGCCATCCTCTGCACGCCTTCAATACTGTTTTTTATTTAAGAGTTTGATTTTTCAGAATGACGAACGAAATCGCTTCTACGCATCGATGTCGAATTACAAAGTCTTCGCAGTTGCAGGCCTTGGGCGTATCGGTATCAATATTGCCAGAGAACTTTTGTCAATTCAAAAAGGTGACCACGGAAGAATAGAAGCTGTACACCTATTGACCCAATCGGTAGGTGTTTTATAGTTCGTTCACAGTAAAAAATTCAATGCTTAGCTTACAGGCGTCCAAGCTATCTAATGAAATCCGCGCAGAATTGATTGGTGAAGGGGCGCACCTTCATACTGTCAACTATACCTCTCCCACCTCTGTTTCTGATGCACTCCAAGGCGTTGACGTCCTCATCTCTGCTATTGGATACCGAGGTCTTTCATCCCAAGAAGCTCTGTGTGATCGCGCAAAGGAGGCAAGGGTAAAACTCTTCGTGCCGAGCGAATATGGTGCGCGGAGCGACGACATGAAAGATCCTTTATTTGCCATAAAAGAGTTGTTTCGACAGAAACTCATTGCAAATGGGATAAAATTTGCTGCATTTTATTCAGGCTTCTGGGCCGACTTTGATTTAGATCCGTATGTCTTGGTTCCTTCATCTATTAATGTGGCTAAATTACAATACTGAGAAGGAACATCCTCAGAACATGGTTTGATATCAATTTCGAAGCTGGTAGTGTTGCAAAGTGGACAAACTGGGACGTTCCCCTATCCTTCACGACACAGAAAGATGTTGCGCGATATGTTACACATATCTTGGTATACCTTCCACGGGAAAAACTCGAGGACAAAATTTTTCGATTTGAAGCTGACCGACAGGTAAACACTTCATATTTTATTCTATACTCGCTTTGACGTCATCTCAGACGTGGGAATCTCTGTTCTCTGCTTTTCTTTCATTGACGAGGCGGCCAAATTTGAGCGAGATGAAGTTAAAAAAATACACGCGGAGGGACCTGGATGAAAGGCTAGAGATGAGCCCAACTTCTATTGGGCTTCGATTGATGAGGGCGGGCGAGGACGGAAAATTTTGTGTAACAGTTGATGGGCAAAAATTAGACAACGACTTATGGCCGGAGTGGAAGCCGGAGAAACCTTTGGATGTTATGCTCAGACTTTTTGCCGTTGAAAGAAATAGTTTGTAGCAAAAAAAAATATTTTGTTATATGCTATTAAGACTACTGTATCTTTTTGAAGAAATATTCAGTTCATTGAGTTTAATGGCCATGAAAGGGAAGTCCATCGCTACATGTGGCAGATACGAGGCCGTTAGTTAACCCTTCTCAGTATCACTCAAACACATTACTTAAAGTCTCCCATTAGTCTAACCAGCTTTTGCATATGGAACAATCATTGCCTTTTTGCTGAGAAAATTATTCAGCTCATTTTGGTAATCAGGGGTTGTGGTAATGTGTTGACAACCCCATCATAAATCTACTGCTGCTCTGCATTAACCATTCATGTAATTAAATGTTCTTGTCCATAATATATGAGTCCTGAAATGGTATAATTGCTAATCTGTTCATTATTTATTATAGTAGATTCACTATTTTCATTTGGTTTTGGTATACCCATCAAGAAAATTTTTGGAAAGTGTGCAAATTTATAGACATGCTTGGGTGTTTCTGTACACAAGAGGCATCTGTTTGACCCATCTTCAACATATTCATATACCCAAGACTGTGTTGATTTGTATGTTTCTATCATAACAGAGGGGTAAATAAGTCCATTTTGAGCATACATGCCCATTGCTGCATATTGTTTGTTAGAGACCACTACTCCAGCGCTGGAGTTGTGGTCTCCAACATAAAGTTAACCTGGTGCCCAAAGTAGCCAGACCCCCGAGGCCCTTTGTTCGATCCCCGCCAGAGGCAGAGGCAGAGGCAGAGGCAGAGGCAGAGCATAATACCCAAGAAGGCAGCCGTTCCCAGACCCAGTACCCAGATGCGATAGAGACGGCAAAGAGTTACCTGTTGGGAATGACCATCTGGCGCTGGATACTGGCCTGTAATAACAGGTCAGGGGGGTTGCCTCGCCGGACTGGGCCAGGTTAACTTTATGTTGGAGACCACACTCCAACGCTGGATTAGTAGTCTCCAACATTGTTCTTTTCTTGAGAAAGGGTAAATCAGTTTGCAGAATAACTGTAGCATAATTAATCTTTCTGGTCTCAAACTAATCAATGCTGTCCTTAAATTATTTCTTGCTGTGTTAAAATTATTAATGGTAGATCTGGATGCTTCAGCCAACTGTATAAATAAGAGTTGGGTTATGGTCACTTCCTGTTTCAAATCCTTCTATATGCATGAGATATAAATGATACAGCATGCCAGCAACATCAATACAGAGCCATACGAGCAACTATTCCTGGCCAGTGTAAAGATTTAATGTGCCGCTGATTATCAAGGGAGATATCCTCATTCGAAAGCACTTGATGCATTAATACTAGTACTTGAATCAGAAATTTTGTGTTTTCTACCAGATGAGCTTTGAGCAATAACATTATTTTTATCAGTTCTACAACTGATTTAAAGCTTCCTCTCGTGTATTTTAATGTCATTGGAGATTCATCAGAAAGATTCAAAGGATTCTAGTGTTAACTTGGCTTGGCTTGGCCAGGCTAAAAATAAATACTAAAGCCGCTTAGCCACGGCTTGAGCCATTTCTTCAAAAAAATTTAAATAAATACTTTCTGCCAGAATTCTGGCTTCCAAAATCATTGACTGTTCTCTAAGAGATGACGTAGAGAACAACTTTGTAATGTCGTAGTAGGTGAAGAACGGGCTGGGAAAAACGCGAAAAATTCTGTGGGAAAGCAGATATAGAAACTTGAGTTACCATCATAAAACTGTATTTTCATTGTTTTACGAGGCTGGAGGTTTACCGAAGGTCTCGTCTTTACTTGTCCTGGGGTCGCTGGGTATGGCTATGTCAAAATGACTGCCAAACCCATTTGGAAGGTCATTTGACCCAGCCGGTTAAGTTAAATATCAATTTGGTGATGCTTCATCTAAAAGCTATAGACTTTTCATTTGGCCCGAGAACGAATTATGATAATGGCCATTAATTTCTGGCTTCGCTCTTGCCATGCCGAAGGCAATGGCCACATCTTTTATTTATAATTCGTTAGTGTTAGCTACACTTCAAAACAACATAGTATAGATATAATATGAACAGGGGAGGCTCATACTAACTATTTATTTTTTGGGCTCAGCTGACTTGAGCGGCTTGGAGCCAAGCTGCTGCAACACTAAATCATTCTTGGAACATACAATGGCTGGATGGATTTGGTACATGGTTAGTATCCTGATGCAATCTAAAATTCTTGATAACAAGTGATCATGTTTCATTGGCATTACCAAATAGTATTTTTCTTAAAAATTGTAACCCAGTCATTTCATCTAACAGCAACTCCCACAGCTCCTGTCTATAGCTACCATTATTTAAGCCACCAAGCTTAACATCAGAATTAAATCCTTGAAATATCAGAGTACCCAATGCTGAAGAACTATGGGAAAGAGATGTATATTACTCAGAAATTCCTGCTGCTATTGATGTCAACAGTATTACAGGTTCTTGTTCTTCCCTGTGAAGCATAGTCAGTCATTGCAAAGTTCAGTAGCACCTGAACTTGAGCCTGAAAAATTGTTTTATGTTTATTATTCGATGATTTGCATTGGATTCTTGCAATTCATTTAGTTATTGGAACTACATTTTCTGGAAAGCCTTCAAACTTCACATTTGAAGGTGGGTTATATAATTTCACAAATAAAACATCTAAGACTTCTTGTCCACGTTTTCCTGGTCTAGTGGACTTATCTTTGACATGGATATTCTGAAAAACTGCCCCTCCTTGTTGATCAAACTGGGACTAGTCCGAGACCAGATTTGACCATATAACAAAGAAATGTTCAAACCTGGATCAAAAGATTACACACACTGGCCAAGCTGAATCAAAGAAAAATTGTATATAGATGTCCATAAACCCAGAAGATTTAAATGATTGCTTGATATTGAGAACTATTCTGTCCTAAAAGTGTCAGTCCTTTGTCTATTGACAGCACTATCAATTACTACTCAGGCTCATGCTACTTACTATTACTAACAATTGCGGACTCGGAGTGGCCACCTTTGAAAACCTTTGATCAATGTGATCAAGTTTGGTCTCGGACCAGTCCCAGTGTGATCAACAATGAGGCGCGGAAATTTACGGCTATTCTTACCTAAGATGGTATAAAAAAGAGGGTGTTTGTAGTGAGAAGGCGGTCCCCTACATCCCAATAAAATACCCCACCAACCGAGTCCGCGAGCGGTAAATCCAGACCTTTCACAAAGATTATACCAGTCAACCAGGAACAGTCGCCAGACAATAATCCTTATAAAACTCCGCAGAAAGAAGTCAAGATTCAGAAGCCAGTGAACAATTCTCATGCAGCTACCCAGCCAAAGTACAAGAAGACCAATCCTGTTGCATGGGTCATGGGTTTTTTTGTGAGTACCTGTGAGTTTTATGTATCAACTGTTTAAATTATACTGGCATTATAGAGTAATGTTTTAGTAATACTCAGAACAAGCATTGCATAAGTCATGATAGAAATTACATATTTTAATGATTAATACACAAATGTGTAGCTGGTGTATGCTCAGCCATTTTTCATTTCTAGAAGTTATTGCAGAAACCTTGTTCTGGGGAGTTATTCAGAATCTTTAATATTGTGGCACCACATCTTGCAATGGTAAGAATCCAGCATAAAAATATGTCTGCAATGCCAGTTTGTAGAATCCATTGGATAAATCAAATTTCATTTCTGAGTCTTGCTCAGCAACTCATTTTTCAAATATCTATGAAAGGAATACTGGCATATTTCGATAAACTCTTTATCATAAGATTGACTTCGGAATGATTCACTTTCAAATTCTGTTAGAGGATGTCACACTAATAAAAATCGATTTTTTAAATAGCTGACCCATGACTCATCAAAGATCCGTGGGAAACAGGTTTTCCCGGATCTACCTGCAGGTACTTGTTGAAGACTCGGACTCGTGGCGGTCTTTAGTTTGGTTATTTTTTTATATCCAAGATATATCATTTAGTGGAATTTTGTCATTCCACATTTTGGATGAGTGGGATTGAGTGGGGCTATCAACAAAAAAATATAGGACATCCCTAAGCTCAAAAAATGGCCAAATATTTTGCAGCAGAAACATCCTCTTTAAAGGTGCATTTTGAACAAACATATATAGATTTTATATAATCGATGAATAAAGGAAGATAAATAGTTTCTGTGAAATGAGAGAAGTCACACCATCAATAAGTAAACAAAGTACCGCTAAGCGTACCAAACCAAATTTAAATATTGTCCAAAATTCTACAGCCGACTGTAATGTTTAGTTACCGAGTATGAAACCTGCAGCCTTCTCGGCGATAGCATATACAGTGGCTTGTGTGTGACCAATTGGAAGGGGAAAAATACTCGCATCGATGACGCGAAGATTTGTCGTGCCATAGACTTTAAGTGAAGAGTCAACAACACCTACGCAGAGGATACTTAGCTTTGTATTACCAGAAGATAGCTATATTACCTTGGTTCTCCCTTGGAGCCATTGCATTCGATCCAATGAGATGGCCACCACTCTGAATATTGTAATCAGTCTACTGGCAGAGCCCGTTGAAACACGCTAGACTTACAGATGCTGTGCTACGAATCCATTCCAATAGTTGCTCATCGCTCTGCTGATCGGGACTAGGATGGGTCTGCCTAGCAATTAGGTTGGAGAATGGAGCCTGTCGGCCAATGGTCTGAATGAATTTGACATTGTCTAAATTCAATTGGATGTCTGCCAGGTAGTTAATGAAATGGTTGGTTCCAGCAGGAACAACAAGAACTGACCAAATTCAGTACCGAGGAAGTTAGGGTCAATGTTCGGTTGATCCAGTGGGTCTGCACTCCTGATATGCTATAATAAAATGTTAATTAATTAATCAATTGTGACTCCCACTACGGACGAGATTTTGAAAGATACCAAAGTACCACGGGCAAGGGGATGCTTTATGATGTCAACAATCATGTCTATGAGAAAAACATAACGAGAACATACGATACTTCCACCAAGGGCAAAGACATAGCTCTTGCCTTCTTCAACGTCAAAGGCACCCATGCTTAACTGAATGACCTCCTGAGACCTAACAGTACCCTCAGCGAACCATTTGCGTTGAATGGGATATTGAAGTGCCCTCAAAGAATTGGACGGAGCTTGATCGACCACCTGGTCGAAAAGTGTCAGAAGCTCTTCCTGACGTTTAGCACCAGACACATCTTGGTTCCAAACGAAAGTAAGGGCCGCATCGGTCGCTGAGTAAGGACCAGTTCCTTGAGTTCGGCTTTTATCACATTAGTACAACGCGTGATTAACACGGAACGGAAATAAAAGCTTACTATTCAGCTAGGGCCGCTTCGGCGAATGTCACATTGTTGTTCAGAATGTCAAAAGTCGTGACACCGTCAACGAGCTCCCATTGCACACCGGCCCATACGTGTTCCTAATCTTGGGTAAGTTTTGCTACGCCATTAAGGAGATTTTTGTACCTGAAAGTTCTCTCCGACTCCTGGAAGCTCAACAACAGTTTCGATTCCAAACTGCGAAAGAATTTCTGGATTACCGATACCTGAGTGAGTCAGCTCGGAATTCATCCTGGCTGAGAAATAAAGAATGTCAGGCATACCGGAAAGTTCCAAGACTTGTGAAGATTTGACAGGTCCGGCAGAGACAATAATTTCTCTAGTTGCATTCACAGCAAAGCTCTGATCTTCAACTATGAATTCGACGCCATTCGCGATAATGTTTCCATCTCTGTCTGGAGCTCCGGAGAAGTGAATACGAGACACCTGACATGATGTTTTCATCAGAATACTATTTGTAATCACCTGTGGCTTACAGTAGCACCAGTTATGACGTGGATGTTGGAACCACCGACACCCTGACAGTAATATTGTCTCGCAGAGTAGGAACGCTTGCTATCAGGTCGCCGAATGGCGCTGAGAGTATTGTATACACCAGAGGTATTCCCCCCTTGCTATAACAGGACAATGAGGACACTGTTATTATTTGGCTTTGCAGCACGCACCGCATCGGCATTTGTGAGGATGCCCATACTGTTGAGTGCTTTGACATAGGGTTCCATAGTGTCAGGGTACCAAATTTGATGCGAAGCCTGTGATTCGATTCGACAAATGAGAAAGCTCCCCTCAACACTAATATAAACTCACGTCGAGGGGCCCTGAAATGCCAGCAATGTTGGGGAAATTCATCGCAGCCGCTTCTCTCTGTTCTTCAGTGATGCCCGGGAATGGATCTGGGGTAACCGTAGAGACGTTCTCCGACTTGGTGAAAAATGGCAAGAGTCCATCCCAGGACCACTCATTTTCAAGGGCGAACGTCTGCCAAGCGTCATATTCGGCGATCGATGCGCGATTCCAAGCCATTCCGTTGATGGCGCTCGAACCGCCAAGCATCCGTCCACTACATGCGCCATCAGTCATTGATTGTGTCCTCCCTATGCAAGGAAAGACGTACCGAGGCATGGCAACGCTTCGGTTATTGGCATGAACCTGAGGGGCCATCTCAAAATTCCAGTCGTAACTCCCATTTCCATAGTTCCTTTGCCATAATCCTGAAGAACGTCACGTAAATGAGGAAACAATTTCAAGTCTCATACCAGGAATATCAACAAGATCATCTACACGATGGAAAGGGCCCGCTTCAATTACACCAACAATGTTTCCAGCTTCAGCAAGTCTGGTGTAAGTAATCGTTAATAAACAGTCTTTTCATATCTACTTGATGTCATACCTCGCGCCAATAGTGATTCCCGCCGTTCCCCCACCTACAGTCGAAGTCAGTCAGGAATAGGTTCGAGGAATGGAATCAAAACGCCTCCCACCTACAACAATGAAGTCGAAGTCATTGGAGAGGAAGCCTTGGATGTCAGCTTCCGAAGGAGGGAAAGGTAAATCATCGCAGTTATCCGGAGGTGGGAAGGCGGCGGATAGACCGAAGAAGCGAGAAGAAGCGAGGAGCACGATCGAGAAAAGCAGGCTCATAGTCCGGTGACCTTGACACTTCTCGGGCCCATCTTTTTAAAGCTTTCAACACAATGGAAAGAATAGAGCTCGGTCACCGCAAACGAAAAGAGTTTCAGGATCATGATGAATTTGTACAGGAAACGTCATAAGTCCAGACGCGACAGCTTATGTTACCGCTTTGATATTAAGGTGGACTTGTAAAGGCCCCACCTACTATAGAAGGAAAAAGCTTTCGTCCGAAGTTTTTGTAGCTCTATCCAATTTCTGGAACAGGAAAGGTGCCTCGACAATAGGGTGCATCTGCAACGGGTTTTTTGAACAGCTCCGCCTACTCTAGAAGGGAAAACCCAACCCTTGTTCCTTTTCAAAAAATCTGGAACAAATGCACCCTACTCCATTTACATAACCAAGATGTTTTTTCCCAGCTCCAGGTTGTAACAGAGCGGGATAACCAAATTTGCCGCTGTCAATATTATCACTGCACTTTCAGATGAAATTTAGTTGTCTGACACGGAGACTAGGCGGGCCGCCCAAAATTTCGAGGTTCCAAATCAATTACTAATCTCTTGAAAAATTCGATGGTCGGTCGTAGCTCTCAATAATTGAGTAGTCTGATATATTTCTGGTTATTTGTAGATGGCAAGCTATCGTGAAGTTATTCCAGTGCCTAGCGATAGAGACGCGTGACGCTGTTGTTGCGAAATTTGACAAAAAAAAAGTTTCCTGCAATCTGTTGGGTTCAAATGTTAGAAATAACGAGTTGGAATTAACGCTTGCTATATAGATGCAAATGGAAATCACTCAGTGGCCAAAGTTCTGTATTGGTAAGGAAGAGACCTTCGGTAAACTTCCGGTCTCGTGATTCTTGAGAATTGATGTAGGTGAGATTGCGGACCTATCAACATAAAAGTTGATAGAATTTGTTTCCAACTAATTTGTGGGCAACAGAGTATGTGAGTCCTTGAAGAATGATTATACTTGTAAACATGATGAACTTCCCATCGCTTAGAAGGATACTGTATTGCAGGTATTGAAAGTAGGCTCCACTCTTCTGCGGCCGCTTCCGTAATCCTTCCAGTTCAAGACTACAAAATTGGTCTCCATGCTCTCAGATATCCTCATGGGTAGTCCTACGCGGAACGCATGAGATATGCATATATCGGAGGTTGTAAAAATAACGATTTCTCATTGAAGAACAACTGCTCTTACTTGTGATCTCCTCCGGCCGCGAGTTCCAGCTCTCGCAAACACTGTTTTCGCTGCTATCGCATGAGATTCATATATGAACATACACGATCTTCAAATATATTAATTTCCTTTTGGGCACGATCTTCAATAATCGAATGAGAACTGTCATCTCCTTCAAAAAGAGGACTCTAAAGGAAGAAGGTACTACCTGTACAATACCTGTCTCACACCATGGCGGAAACTGAAAACTTGAATCACGACGTAATTGCGGGATTAGTTTTCCAATGCTCATCTCATGAAGGCCGTCTCGACCTCGTCAAAAAGGTCTTTGAATTCTTGAAATACCAAGTTCATACAGCCCTTCTCTTCACATGGTCGGATTATAAAACAATATTTCTGCCTATAGTACGTTCTCCCCTTTTTATTTTCTCCTAAGTTTTGGCAATTGCCAATGTGCTTTGCAGACCTTCTTCGCATGTTCTACTGCTCCAGTTTACTCTATATCACGATTCGTACAGGGAGAACTTTGGATCTGGATCCATCTCCTTCTCTGCAATGTCTCTAATCAAGCTGGTAGTGAGACAGAGGATGCAGTCAACCGACCTTGGAGGCCATTACCCTCCAAACGTGTCTCTAGGAAGCAGGCCGTGATTCTCCGCTGGACACTGGTCGTTTTATGCATGGTTTGGTCAGCGACCTATGATGCGGAAATGGCCTTGATTACCCTCGGATTATTTGTGACGACATATGTATATGACGAAGGGGGACTTGCTGCTCATCCTGTTGGAAAGAATCTCTGCAACATTGGTGGTTACACTACCTTTGAGCTTGGCGCCACAAAGCTTATGGGTAAGTACCTCCTTTCTAAGAAGTCTGAATCCTTGTCATCCATAACGTAGACGCAGATCTTACTCTGGACTCCACCTCATTGGCGGCGGTGGCGCTCTCCGGCATCCTCATCTTCACCACCATTCAAGCTCAAGACTTTCCAGATGTTGAAGGTGACTCCGCGCTCGGCCGTATTACATTCCCAGTATACGCTCCGGAGTTCTCCCGCTTGTTCACTCTGGTGGCCATGAATGTTTGGCCATTCTTTCTCTCGAACTTCTGGGATATTGGAAACGTTTGTGAGGTGGTGTTCGTCACTTTTGGTGCGTATGTTGGATGGAGATATTATTTATGGAGAGACACAAAGAAAGATAAAACATCATACCTGCTCTTCAACGTAGGTTTTTTCCCTTGGCGTTATTCTAAATGTGAATCTCAATGGCCTTCTATTTTTCTGTTTCAGGGATGGTTAATGTTTGCTCATATCCTTCCCATTCATGCTAGACTTGGGGTGCTGCTCTTCTGATTCAGTACGAGACATCGAAATGATAGTAGATTTTGAGGTAACTTTAAACAGTTTTGTACAGCCCCATTTAGTATAGGGCAAATTTTACTTTTCTGACACCAATAAGACATTTTCTGGTCAAATTCATTGACTTTGTATGCTGCCGCAAACGGGAAAAAAATAATTTCCGAAAGTTTCATCGATTTTTCACCTTTTCCGAATATTTGAGCATGACATGTGACCTACCTGGATTTCCGAATGTTCAACTTGTAAGTTCCGAAACTGGAATTGGACAATCCCAAAACTTTCAATGTAATGGCTGAGTTTGTTTTCAAGTTCCGAAACTTTGCCTAAACTCCGAAACTTTGGAATTGAACAATCCCGAAACTTTCAATGCAATAGCTGATTTTGTTTTCGAAACTCTGAATCTGGTCCTGAAACATTAAATAATCCTGATGCTGTAGCTTTTTAATGGGTTAAGACAACCTTATCTTATCTTTATCTTTATCTAATCTATGTGCCTGTTGGAATGGAATAAGGCTCCAACCCATCTCAATTAATTACCCATTTAATTGGTTTTATCCCATTAAAATCACCATTACAACTACTTGAACTGGTTAATGGGTTGTTAACCCATTAAAAACCAGTAATTGATTGGTTTTTCCATATGATTTTTTGAGGGCTATACTGAACAATTAGACATGCTAACTTGCCTTCCAGCATACAGTTCTTCTAACCTCACATGGCTCAAGTGTAACAAACTGAAATTGGCACTAAATCTGAAGAAAATAAATATTTTGTACTGCACACTTACACATGCAGCTACTGAAATAATGATTCTGAAGTAGAAAATTTTGCATGGGAATTTGATTTGGAAGTGTAGTTCCAAAATTAAAATTAGATCATGAAAATGTGGTAGATGAGTGTACTGTGCAGTAAATTGTCTCAATCTTCCTGCAAATACAGTGGTGCTTGAAAATAACCAAACATTGGGAAAATTTTTCTTGTCTTCCAAGTTCTATGCTCATGAAGAGACTTACATTTGTCGCAATGAGATAAAGTATGCATTTAGTAGATGCTTATCATATATTTCAAATTAGTAAATTTCCATTTAAAAATCACTTTGTGTCTTGTCCACTTAGACACCTTGTTTGGTTATTTTTGAGCACCACTATAAATCATTTCTGCTTTCCTTTGTACAGCCTATCTGAGAAAATGACACTATGTTATAACAGGTCAGGTTATAATCAGGTTATAGTATATTGTCATTATGTGTGATGAGTCACTTAGACTAATCAACTGGTGATTGGGGACACTAATAGCAGAAACTTCCCCCTTGTGCCTCAGTGCACTGAGTTTGAAGGGTATGTTTTGAACTAATGAAGGTGATGTGTGCAAAGAGTTGGCTATATGATAGTCTCTTTGATTTTGATGTTCAGAAGGTGATTTCAGGTCGAATTTGTTGGGACAAAAAACCAATTAATTACATATTTTAATGGGTTATTAATTGCATCAGTATTTTGACAAATTGCTGGTTTTGGTCGGTACCAGCTGGTACCGACCAAAACCAGCAAACCAGTTACCAGTGTACCGACCGAAATTTTTTTTCTACCAGTAAACCGTCAGTAAAGTATATGAAATATTGCAGTAAGTGCAGAAGACTTCACGGATGATGCTTACACTGTCTTGGCATCATTTTTCACATTGCCGGCAATACTTCTGACATCGCATGATGTCATACAATTGGTGCTGTCATTGTCAGGGACGATGTTCGGGCCTATCCGCCGCATTCCCGACGCAGCACCGACAACCTTGACAAATTGCACCC
The DNA here is from genome assembly GCA_037954225.1 of Stygiomarasmius scandens. NCBI lineage: Eukaryota > Fungi > Basidiomycota > Agaricomycetes > Agaricales > Campanellaceae > Stygiomarasmius > Stygiomarasmius scandens. The sequence continues at coordinate 322,380 of JBANRG010000047.1, forward strand.
GGAATTGCTTAAAACATTATTTGGATATCTTAAACCTTCTTTTAATTTTACACTAAGCATATTCTATCATTAATACTAGTCAGCTATCAATAAGATTTTTCACCTGTCAAACCAGTGAAAACCAATGACCAGTATTTTGTCAAAATGCTGATGTGATTAGAAACCAATTACCATTAAATACTTAATTTCAAGTAATTGTAATACTTAATTTCAAGTAATTGTAATTTAATTGGTTGGAGCCGGTAATTTTAATGGGATAAAACCAATTAAATGAGTAATTAATTGAAATGGGTTGGAGCCTTATTCTGTTCCAACAGGCACATAGATTAGATAAAGTTAAAGATAAGATAAGGTTATCTTAACCCGTTGAAAAGCTACAGCATCAGGACTATTTAATGTTTCGGGACCAGATTCAGAGTCTCGAAAACAAAATCAGCTATTACATTGAAAGTTTTGGGACTGTCCAATTCCAAAGTTTCGGAGTTTAGGCAAAGTTTCGGAACTTACAAGTTGAATTCAGAGTTTCGAAAACAAACTCAGCCATTACATTGAAAGTTTTGGGATTGTCCAATTCCAGTTTCGGAACTTACAAGTTGAACATTCGGAAATCCAGGTAGGTCACATGTCACGCTCAAACATTCGGAAAAGGTGAAAAATCGATGAAACTTTCGGAAATTATTTTTTTCCCGTTTGCGGCAGCATAACTTCGGGAATCAAAAACGATACTTATATGACTATCTTGAAATGATCACATGCTGACAGCTTTTTACTCCAAATTGAGGTCAACAACATAACTTTTCTGGCTTTGATACCTGGGAATAGCATTCCAACTTGGCCACACTGGGCTAAGGCCACCCTTTGGAGTATTAATTATTAGTGTGCATGGCAGGTCAGGTTTTTGGCTTGGCAGGTCGGCAGCTGGCAGGTCAGTGGCAGCTATGGCAGTAGCCCCTAATGAAATTTAGCTTGCTCGAAAAAATTTCTGACTGTCCCTAATCTCCCTTCATCATTTCACAAAAGTATTTAGAATAAATAGGTATTTACAGTTCTGTACAATGTTCTACTAGACCCCTGCTGCTTGCATTAGATCTTTTACACTCCATTTTCCACCCTTTGAATTTTGCAAAACATTAATTTCCTCCTCATAGTCAACAGGTGCAATGCCTCTGTCAACCTTCTCAAGCTCCTTGAAGCTATAGAGCTTCCCATCAAGAATGTCTGTGTCAGTAAGATCAAAATACAATTCAAGTTCCATGTCTAACTGTTTTTCAACGGCGACATCTTTTGCCAAATTTTTGAAAGAATCCGAGATATCTTCATCAAGCGCTCGTTTTCGGCGTCCTCCGTTGCAAATGGCGCCTTCCAGTGCATCGACTCTTCTTCTGATGGTGTGATTGTGGGAGCTGCATCAGAATCCTTCTCAGTTATAATATCAGCATTGATCCCGGCCAATGATTTTGTATGCATATGTCCATGCTGGCAATGGACTGTTTTTCCCTGCAAGCGGAGCTCAGAATGATGTTTCCTTCAAAGATCACATTTAATTGTCCCGAGACTTTCAAATGTTTCGATGTTGAGGTTGCTTCTTTTTGGAGTCTGTATACCACCAAGATCTGAAAAAAGATGTTCGACATCAGCAGAGTGAGGAACAATTAGGAATAATGTGATAGTCATCTGTTTCAATAGCTATGCTGCTGGATTTGAGCAAAAAATAATTTCAATCCAAAACACAAATTTTTCGTGTTTTCCGAAAGTTTGAGCATGACATGTGACATGTATGCCATGGGATTTGAAGCAAAAATAAATCGCGGAACTTTGGCCTATTTTTAGCATCCGCGCGGAACTTTACGTCATTTTTTGATTCATCCGCACACTTACAGCGTGACGTGTGACTAGGCCAAATTCGCAACTTCTTGGACATCGGAAATGTCAGCCGCAAAACTTTTAAATCAAATTTTTTTGTTGGACTTATTTCAGCAAATATGTGATTGTAAATATACAGAGCATGTACCCACATCTCCCTTCTAGATACCAAATGTCTCTTGACCAAATATTAATTTATTTATTCAAAAATAAAAATTGAAGATGACTGGTGGGTCATAGATATGATACACAGAAAATGAAGTATATAAAATGACCACTTTTAGCAGATTGTCAAGTTATGATACACAAAAAATGAAGTATATAAAATGACCACTTTTAGCAAATTGTCAAGTTATGAATGTCTGGGTATTTAACTACAATAAGACAGTAACAATATTATAACATCATAAAACAATTGGAATGAGTTCTGATTTTTATACCTATGACTTTATTCTTTTCCATTGCATACTTTTCTTTTTATATTAATTAGTACTTTGAATGACCTACATTCATTATCATTATTCTGTTCAATTTATAATGGATTCTCCAGTAGCATCAGCTTCAACCAATTCTCCTGCTTCCAGAAAGCCAGCATCAGCTCCTGTATCCTAAATCTCTGGCACTGTTTCAGCATATTTCAGCTTCTTCCAGTTAGCCTATGGTGCTTTGGATTCATTGACCACTGGTGCAGGGTCATCTCATGACCATTTAATCCCAAGTTCCTTTTGCCCCTTCACAGAGAGACTGAGGGTAGTACTTATTGCCACAGGTAGCACCAGTTGGTCAGGAGTGATTGAAATCTTTCAGTTTACCTTAGAGCAGCAAGGCCAGACTCACATTGAATATCATCAAAGTTGAAAGTCAATTATCTTCTCAACATCTCTCACTGTCAAGGCTCATTCATACTTGAGCACCCTTTCATACAAGCTTTGGATCTTTACAAATTATAATCAATATTTACTTAAATAAGTGATATACAGCCCAACATTTCAAGTCTCAAGATACCCAGACATTTATAAAATCTACTAAAGGTCGTGATTTTATATTATTACATTTTTTTGTATCATATCTATCAGATGTTATTATAACCAGAATACAACCCCCCAGTTAAATCAATAAATATTTAATGGTCAAGAGACATTCGGTATCCTAGAAGAGAGATGTGGGTACAAGCTCTGTATATTTACAATCACATATTTGCTTAAATAAGTCCAACAAAAAAAATTGATTCATGTTTCAAAAGTTTTGCGGCTGACATTTCCGATGTCCAAGAAGTTGCGAATTTGGCCTAGTCACATGTCACGCTGTAAATGTGCGGATGAATCAAAAAATGACGTAAAGTTCCGCGCGGATGCTAAAAATAGGCCAAAGTTCCGCGATTTATTTTTGCTTCAAATCCCATGGCATAGACATGTTAAATTTCCGAAACACTTTAGATACTCACTTCCGAAAGACTTGTTAGACAACCTTCGAAAGATTGAGCATGACATGTGACACCAAGAAATTTCCGAAACTTTGAGAACCCTAGGGTCCGAGTCTCCGAAAGGTTCGGCTATTGTTTGACAATCCTTATATAATACACAAAGTAACTTAACAGACAATAAACTATAATATCAAGATTAATTTTCCATATTTTTACTTTATAAATTAATAGAATGGCTGGTAGAAATGTATTGATATCCTATTTCTCTACTAGGTTCAAAGTCTTGTTTATGATTAAGTATACAGCACATTAAATTACTAAAAAGCTTTATTGGTCTATATCTAATTCAGCCATTATTTGATTATACACAGCAAGAGCTTGAGTTCATAATTCTGATCTAGGTCTCTATACCAGTTCTCCTATTTTTATGCTAATTCTTTGGATAGAATAAATGTGTACTAAACTCAAGCCCTTCATATACTAGGGCCTGTTAATTTTCCATGCATTCTGTGAACTACATCTCAACAATTCTCTGTACCCTTAACCCCTCATTCCAGATTAATCATATAGCTGTTGCTTACTATGTTTGTTTAGCAAATCCAGAACCATGCAGTGGTCCATATATTCCATATCATGCAACATGCCATTTTATTAATTTATGATGCAAAAATGCGGAAAATTAATGAAATATACAACACCAATCTATATACATAGAACCTGTTTACATTAAATGGGAAGCATGTAGTATAAAGTCGAACATAATCCAAAAAATTAGCATAAGAATGGGAGAAGTAGTGTAGGGACCTAGATCAGAATTATGAACTCAAGCTCTTGCTGTGTATAATCAAATAATGGCTGAACTAGATATAGACCAATAAAGCTTTTTAGTAATTTAATGTGCTGCATACTTAATCATGAACAAGACTTTGAACCTAGTAGAGAAATAGGATATCAATACATTTCTACCAGCCATCCTATTAATTTATAAAGTAAAAATATGGAAAATTAATCTTGATATTATAGTTAATTGTCTGTTAAGTTACTTTGTGTATTATATAAGGATTGTCAAACAATAGCTGAAACTTTCAGAGACCCGGACCCTAGGGTTCTCAAAGTTTCGGAAATTTCTTGGTGTCACATGTCATGCTCAATCTTTCGAAGGTTGTCTAACAAGTCTTTCGGAAGTGAGTATCTAAAGTGTTTCGGAAATTTGACATGTCACATGTCATGCTCAAACTTTCGGAAAACACGAAAAATTTGTGTTTTGGATTGAAATTATTTTTTGCTCAAATCCAGCAGCATAAATAGCACTTGATCTGCTGCAACTAGAAGAGACTGCCAGAATGTCAAACCATCCTTGTGTACCCCCACAAAGATACCTTTGGAAAGCTGGTAATCCTTGGTGTCATGAAGAGGAGCCTGTGAGGCTCGCTTCCAGCTCTAACCCCTATTCTGTACTTTAGACGCCCACTTTAACACTTGCATGCAGTCCACAGTAAGTAGCTGCTCATTCCTCATATCTTTTCCATTTTCCATTGCTTTTCCATTATCGGCCCATACCAGCCTGCTTCCTGTCCCGTCCCGCTTCCGTTCCATTCCATTTTTATTCCGTTCTATTCCGCTTCTGTACCGATCTGATCCACCTACTGTAGTTATCATGATCACCTCGCCTCACCTTGTACATACTGTCCTCGCATTCCTTTTGTTTACCGTATATTGAACTCTATCTGTTCCTGGTCTCAATCGTTGCCTTACACCTCACATTACACACATGTTTGCCTCTCGTACTCTGGCTTGTTAGTTACTGCCTCACTGTACTGCCCATACTTGCCCTAGCCATAGTATAAGTAGCCCACATGTATAGTAGTTAGTCTCTATCTAAGTCTCCTTTGTCCTTGTGTCATCATTCCTGTAGTCTCCCCTCTTAGGTGATCTCTAGCGATGTTGATGTCTCCGCAACACTTGGTATTCTCTACACCAGTCTAACTGCTTTCGGTTCAGGCCATTTGTCATGAAGAGGAGCCTGCGAGGCTCGCTTCCAGCTCTAACTCCTATTCTGTACTTTAGACACCCACTCTAGCACTTGCATGCAGTCTGCAGTAAGTAGCTGCCTGTCCCTCATGTCTTTTCCATTTTCCTTTACTTTTCCATTATCAGCCTGTACCAGCACACTTCCCGTCCCGCACTGCTTCCATTCCATTCTGCTTCTGTACCAATCTGATCTGCCTAGTGTTACTATCATGATCACCCAGCCTCACCTTGTACATAATGTCCTCACATTCCTTTCATTTACCATATATTAAACTCTATCTGTTACTGATCTTGATCACTGCCTTATGCCTCACATTACACACATGTTTGCCTCTCGTACTCTGGCTTGTTAGTTACTGCCTCACTGTACTGCCCATACTTTCCCTAGCTGTAGTATAAGTAGCCTGCATGTATAGTAGTTAGTCTCTATCTCAGCCTCTTTGTCCTTGTACCTTCACACTTGCAGTCTCTTGTCTCTCAGAACTCTCGTAAGATCTCTAGTGATGCTGATGTCTCCACAACACCATTCCCACTTTTCCATGAGGTCCAGAGCTGTAGATATCATGAACTGAAGATTCTGGGCACCGACTTCATCAGCAATTGCCAATTTACAGCAGAGTGGGTGTAAAAATAGTGCTAATGAATGAATTGGTGTATTCATTTGACAGAATCTCTTGTTCAGTGGAGCGGGCCAAAGCCAGCTCGCAGTAGTCACGAGGTGGAATGCTTGTTCTAACCGAAACTAACTACGAACATGCCTAAACTACGGTGTCACATGCCTACTCTCGGGCCGAATCTATCAGTATCCCCTACTCCATGTGCCCCCACTAAAAAATAGCGACGTCCTCATTGCTCAAGAAAATAACAAGAAAATAACAAAAAAATAATGTCCTCATTTAACTTCTCACCCAACCCAGCTCTCCAAGAATCCTACCTAGCTCTCTCAAACATGGATCGCCGTTCCAATCCAGTGGAGAAAATTGAGTATTCATGCATTGACCCCGGAAGCTCCGAAAAGGTTTATAGTGGGGCCTAGTGTCAAAAGGCTTTTGGTAGTGTAATGGTCATGCAGCTGTGTGAGTAGATGAATGTAAATGCTGTTTTGGAGTGAATGACCGATGGTGTGAGCATTGAGCACAATTTTGCAGTGAGCTGAATGGTCGCTGTGTGTTTGAGCGCAACGCACTGAAGTCCCGACGTTTGGGTGCCGCAGTGAACAATGGTGCTGGTGGGATGTACTCGTCATCTTCTGACCAGTCTAGCCTTTGTGGTGCTTCCAAATTGACCTCAACCTGTGACGACTTGGGATCCTGAGAAGTCATATCTGGTTGCCTGATGTCATGGGGGGTAGGTAGTGGTGGTGGCGGTGATGGTGTCTCTATACTGTCTGTAAAGACTCCAGCATTAGTCAAAGTTTGCTGAGACTCCGTTGATACTGAAACCGAAACACGATAATATGTCTCTTTTATGTAAAAAGTAATGAGTTTCTAAAACGAAACACACAACCAAAGTACACCCTAAAGCACACTATATAATTTGTTTGCGAGGTTTCCTGGACGAAAGGAGTCGTCTCTTTAAACTTCAAGTCTTTTAGACCTTAGAAGGGGATAGTTTGCAATGTGATAGATTTTTGCAATAGCAAGATAACACACAAAGTCGAGACCAACAATTGCCAAGTTCCAATACCAAAGGCCCAAGTGCCTAACTATATCCAAATGTGCCAAACTCTTAACAGTATATAACTCTTTCCACAAAAGTGATCTTTTAAGTCTTTGTATTGATATCTTGTAGGTTAGCGTTTCTACGAAGCTATTGGTGACTGGCCCAGGCAAGCGAAGTCCTTACACTTCCAAGAGACACTGGGATCCGCAATCAAGCTAGGTGGTACTACGCTGGAGAGCCTACGCATGCTAGCTAGTCCTATTTATACATGAGCTCTCTAAAACTGTACAGTTCTACATAAATATTGAATGTCCGATGAAAGAAACAGATAATCAATGAATGTGTGACTCCTAGTGATATGTGTACACTAAATAAGGAAAGTGGAATACTGTAATTAGTAGGAGTCGTGACAGGTATATCTTGATTTACTCAAAGTCCGAGGGTCGCGATATAATCGGACCTCACGACCGAATCCTTATCCTGTGGTACCTTGGGTGTCTTGACCCTTAACCCAAGCCACATGATGAGTACCATCACGGTAGAGTCTTTGTCTGATATCCGTCTCGATGAACCACCTAGTGGACTGGTTCATTACCTGGAATATCTATAGTCCTAATGCTGTACCATCATGATATAGCTTTGGAACACTGTCTTGAGTACCCTGGCGGTCGTTACGACCATATGGACTGGGTATAGGGTATACTTTACACAGATGATAGGGATATCTTAATTCCTGAACCATCCGTACTTCGGTAGTAGCATCTGTTCGTCTCTGGTGCCCTGGGTTTAGTAGATCGCGACTGACAATCCCCTAAACACGTTGGTATCTCTTCGTAGTCAAAGCTGATCAGCCTCTTCTGGTGCCTCTATATTTTTAACCCGTCTCCTTCAGAGTAAGCCGTGATATAAGTTTTTACTATTGGGTCCTGACTTTGTTCTTAAAGATCGCTCGCGATTTAACTTATATCTTTTAAGTCACGATATAACTTATGCCTTTGCTCGCGATATAAATATCTCGATATAATCCTTAACATCGCTCGCGACTTATGAAGTCACGATATAGCCTCTTGATATAAAGTCGAGACTCTGAAGACATCTACTATAGTTTCTCACACAGACAATCCCTGTGATCGATGCTTGATATTATCCTTTAGGTCTGACATGGATAAAAGTAACATAGCCATCGCTTATGTATATCTCTTTCCTAGTACCAATAGTCCTATATCTTATACTAGACTCTGACTGTAACAATCACTTTATAGTTAAAATCGGAAAATACAGCCCCTCAGGTGTACGGCGTATCAACGATGCAGTGTCAAAGATGCAGGCATAGGGATGGGCAAATTGGTGGTGTCAACTGATGCATTGGCCATGACGCGTTTTTGTTCCTCCCGGCTTTGTTTCCTCCCCAGCTGCACACCAGCAATGTGCCCCTTCTCATATCCTTCCTTCTTCCCTTCTCGATAACCTTCTGCTCTCCCTTCATCAAACCCCTGCTTTGCTCCACCTTCAGAACCTCGCCGATATCCCTCAGTCCAGCCCTTATTCCAGCCTCCATTTACTGCACTCTTGAGGTTTGTTGCAGCAGCATCCTTCCCTTCCTTGAATCTGATCTTCTTTCCTTCCTGACGGCCTTCTTCTCTTCCCCGGTCAAAAGCATCCTTCATATCTCCTGCTCCCATACCAGATAAGCCTGCAGTGGCAATAGCTTCCTGCCAAAGTGCATATAATGCCTCTGGAGAACTTCCGTCCCGTAAAAATGACTTGACCACTTCCATGAACTGTTTCCGACCTGGGTCCTTCCCTGAAACTTTCTCAGCCCTCTGCAAAAATTCGCTGCTCGTCAGCAGTTCAAACGGTTGTGTTGGTTCAGTTGCGGATTTCTTCTTCCCCCGGAACTAGCGTTATAAAGCAAGTAATTTCAACAAAAGCAATAGCCTGAAATAGTAGGCGTAAACAGTTGAGTGGCAATGATAGCGAGTGTGCACGAGCACAGTGAATATGACGGTGAGCAACTATTCTTCAGATTTCGAGTGTATAAGCGAGCGCGAGTGCATGTGTGAGTGTGTCTGTGTATGCGTGTTCAGTTGTGTCTGTGTTTGTGTCTGCATATGTCTGCGTGCTTTGGTGAACTGGTGGAACCCGTATAACCCAATCAACTTGTCTTCCTCAGTATCTGCAATTGACGGTGCTGCAAGAGCTGTTGTGCGGCCTTTGACTACTAAACTGCACGAAAAAGCTTGGAAAGCGGCTGGAGTGCTGAAAGATCCTAAAACTGCAGAACGTGCTTCGAATCACGCTCTCATCACCATGATGGAGCGGGCCAAAGCCAGCTCACAGTAGTCGCGAGGTGGAATGCTTGTTCTAACCGAAACTAACTACGAACATGCCTAAACTACGGTGTCACGTGCCTACTCTCGGGCCGAATCTATCAGTATCCCCTACTCCATCGGAACCTCCTTGGCATGTTCAAGAGACTCAGGATCATCACCCTCTTCAAGCTTGAGTTGTGCTAAGGCTCAAGCACATTGGATAGTTTCAAGCATGCAATTACTGCACCATTTCATTCAATTTGGCATCTATGCACTACCGTTACCTCTCTGATGAATATTACATTTCGTCCGACTACGAGCCTTACCGTTACACATAAGAAAATTCATCACTTATATCAGCAGAACTTCTGAGCTTGAAAATTTATGTTTGATTACTAACACAGATGCGGAAACCTCAGAAGATATTGATATCACTGGCATGGCTGAGCTGGTATGTGGGGAAACAGGGTTTGATAAACAAAAGAGAAGGCCAAATACCCTCTACAATCCAGACCAGTTTTGGATATTAGATTTAACAGGTGTTAAGGACACTTGAACACAAGTGAAATGAGACAACAGATACGATTGAGGCTCTGGTATAACAGTACAACACTACCTAGTATTTATACTTGTAGCTACTGTATGTGTGTGAGTCCATAGATAAGAAAGAACAATAAAGCATAGCTTGTGTGCAGCACTAGTACAGTGGTGTAAGACAGGTGATAAAGGAAAGACAATAAGACAATAGGAAAGGTGTAAAGATGAGTCAACAGAAGTGAGATAGATGTTGTGTATCATATGGATAGCTATACAAGCAAGTCAGATAGAAGTAAAGAATAGAAATGAGTATAGTCCTGTGTATAATGTGAATCATAGATTCCAACACTCCTCCTCAAGCCTTTGCGAGTCCCATGGATGAAGCGAAGTGCTTGGCTTTAAGTGACGATAAAGCCTTTGTGAATATATCAGCAGTCATGTCAGATGTGGGGCAGTATGAGAGTCTGATTTTCCCTTCTTCAATGACATAGCATATGAAATGGTAGCGGATGTCGATGTGTTTAGTGTGTGCGTGATGACAGTCGTCTTTAGCAAGTGCAATAGCGGATTGATTGTCTGAAATGATAAGAATTGGGTCAGTGACTGATCCAAATATTTTGGAGATAAAATTTCGAATCCAAATAGCTTCTTTTGTGGCATGAGATAATGCGATATACTCTGCCTCAGTGGTTGAAAGTGAAATGGTGTCCTGTCATTTAGATGACCATGATACAGCTCCTCCATTGAGCATGAAAACATATCCAGAAATAGCATGTCGATCTTTGTTTGACATTCCATCTGTGTCTGAGTAGCCGATGACGTCTGATGGTTTATCTCTGTAAGTTAACCAATAATTGCATGTACCTTTAAGATAAGCAAATACTCGGTGTAATGCATTCCAATGAGTAATGCCTGGATTTTGGGCAAATTGAGCAAGTTGAGATACTGGATAAGCGAGTTCTGGATGGCAAGCGTGTCGTAAATATTGAACTGTTCCAAGTGCTTCTCGGTGATGAGTCGTTATTTTAGTGGAAAGAACCCCACCAAAACAAACAAAACACTCTTAATTGTTTGAGGTACTCGTGAACAGATACAATGTTCTTAGGAAAAAGTACACTTTTGATTTAACACACTTTGTAAGACTTTTGGGTTTTATAACAGAAGGTATATCACAGACACAGTAAACAAATCAAGTTCAATCACTTTCTATCAAAACAGTACTTCAGATTCAATGCAGATGTTCAGTCAGATCAGATTTCAGCAGTAGTCCAGTATTCAGACAGACAGACAGTTCAGATTCAACAGTAACAACAGTATAGATTCACAGTATATTTTGACTTTAGAGGTGATCAACCTTTGGTTCGCTTATTTATAGGTTTAGAGCTTACACTAGTAGGTTATATTCATGATGGTCCAAAGCTATAAGCTCCAGACACTCGCTAGTGTACCGTACAATGCGTCACTACTTTTCTACCATACAACCTACCTACTTTTATACCTATTCTACAATATATTTGAATGTCCGCTAAAATACTATTATAATAATACAAAATTATCGTTCGGTAGGTGTATCGAGTCCAATCATTCCTTATAAGGATATCTTCTCCTTTCTTGCTCATTTTACCATATAGATTTTGTAGGAAAATGTAGGTTCCTACAGCTTTTTACTTCCCCTGGTTTCAACATTTTCAACTCGGTAGCGGGCGATCATAATGCTCCACTACACTGTGGTTGTCACTCCTGATAGTCTCAGTAGAGCGATGGGTCAGATTCCCATTATCCAGCTACGTTCGGTACTCCCGGACTATAATACTTTTCTTTCTCTTTTATTGTGGTGCTACCGAAAGTCCTTGGTTAACTATTCCTTTGATAGTATTCTCACTTCGGTAGTGCAGTTCTAATCAACGGATTAGTATACCTGATGATACTTTGTAGATCGATAGTATTCCATCTATAGTTTCACTCCTAAAACCGATGGTATCCTGTTCTACCAAATGCCATTCTTACCGGTCTCGGTAGAGTTCTCTCTTTAGTATTGGTCCAAGGTATTATCCTCGGTACTCTGATTGTTATTATACTCTCTTTCTTCTTTTTAGTAGTATTCGGTGGACTACCAAACAGTACTTTAGATAGTAGTCTATCCATTTCCCTAGTGTACTTGGTGATCACACTGATTTTAGAATGCTTTGTCTGATCACTGCTTCAGTAGATCTATTCCATTTCGATCTTTACCCTTCTAATGCATTTATCACAAGATTTCTACTACCGGTCTTTAGTCTTCAATTACTGAGTCGGTAAATCCCTTGAGTCATACAAGTACACAACTAGTTTAAGTAGGAATTTGAAGTTAACTTAGTAACTTCAATAGGGTGGATCTGCTACTATAAACTGTTTTGTTTGGTAGTACATTTGTCATAGTATTCAGGATAAGCTAGATCTCTATCCGTTCATACTTAACATTATTACTACCGAATGGGCTGCAATACTTAATACTTTAACTAGCAGTTTGGGCTCACTCTAGTCCTTTATTACCCATTTTACACGAGATAATGTGCTTTATTTGTCCAAAAATAGTATCTAAAATGCGATTTTTGACGGCGTATCATCGGTAAGGTTTATCACGCATTTGAGCTGTTTCTTCAACTGTGGTTGGACTTTGAGTTGTAGAGAGTCGTGAATGAGGATCAAATGGGATAGAAATGGGTTTAGTGTCTGAGAATCCATATCGTGAAATGATAGAGTTGATGTAGGATTGTTGTGACAATTGAAGTGCTCTCTTCTCTCTGTCTCGTCGAATTTCAATTCCTAACATCCAATGCAATTCTCCTTCATCTTTGACTTCTACTCTCTCTTTGATTTTGTCCTTCAACTTCTTCATGTCCTCCTTGGTGTCGGTTACAAGAGTCATGTCATCAACGTGAATGAATATGATGATAAGGGGTTTTGTCTGGAAAAATACCGCATGATCGAAGTCTGATCGTCTAAGTCCAACTTCTTTCATAATGCTGCAGAATTTCAGATACCAATGTTGTCCAGCTTGTTTGAGTCCATAAAGCGCTAATCGGAGGCAAAGTACTTGTCCTGGTTTAATGCCTGGGATCTCGATACCAGTAGGCGGTTTCATGTAGATCTTTTCATTGTCATCTAGTTTGCCATAGAGATAGGCTGATTTGATGTCCATTTGGTGGATCTCCATGTCTCGATAAGTGGCAATAGCAAGTATGATGTGGACGGATGTGAGTTTGGTGATGGAAGCAAATGTTTCATCTGGGAAGTAATCAACTTCAGGGATCTGGTTGTATCCGCGGACACAAAGTCGTGCTCGGTGAATGATGAGTCTACCAGCTTCGTCTTTCTTTGATCTGAGAACCCATTTGTTGGTAAGTATGTTGGCATCATCAGGTGGATAGATCAATTCAAATGTTCCACGTTGTTCATGTTGTCGCATTTCTTCCTCCATAGCTTCCTTCCAATACTTCCAATCTGGTCGTCGTTTGGCTTCGGTTACTGTATAGGGGTCGTATGCTTCGATTTCTGATGTGACTTGTGCGAGACTGGCAGTGAGAATAGTGGAGTAATCCTTTGTGTATGTGGCCATTTCTCTGAGTTTGGCTGCAGGTTTTCTGCTCCTCCTGCTTGTGATGATTTTTGGGTCAACTGGCGTAGGTTCAACAATTTTGGTTGGCTGATCCGACTCAGGGACTTTGTTCTCCAAATTGATGGTAACATCATGATCCTCCTCCTCACTGAGTTGGGTCTGCTGTTTGGAGAATGTAATGTTTCATTCAACTGTAATGGTTCGCCGTTTGGGCCAATAGATATTATAGCCTTGTGATTCCTTCTCTGGTCCAAGCCATCGTCCTTCTGTAGCTTGTTCCGATAGTTTGTCAGGTCAAACTTCTCGTTTAACATAAACAATAGAGCTGAATGGGTGTAGATCCGATATGTCAGAGGTGTGACCAAATCGTTTCTCAAAAGGTGTTTTCATTCCTATGGCTTTGTGTGGAGTTCGGTTCCAAATATAAACAGCGTACATCATGGCCATTCCCCATAGCCATTTTGGTAAGCCTGATGCAATGAGCATAGCTTGAACCATGTTAAGCAAGGATCTGTGGCTGCGTTCTGCAGTACCATTTTCCTCTGGTGTCATGAACTGTGAGGATACGATCTGTTCCTTTTCCTTCCAGGAACTGCAAGAAATCTCCTCCTAGGTATTCTCCTCCTTGGTCTGAGTGTAGAACCTTTATAATGATACCATGTTGAGTTTCAAGGTTGGTTTGGAATATGACGTATTTCAGAAATGCCTCATCTTTGGTGCGCAGTAGAGGTTGCTCCAGCCAGTATGTGGCGTCGTCAAGCAATGTGAGTGCATATTCATTATGATGAATGGTTTTCACAGATGCAGGCCCCCATATATCAGTGTGCATCTTGTCTCCAAAATTCTTTGCACATTCAGATTGGCGTTGTTTCGGAACTGGGAGTCTAGAAGCTTTCGCTTGCATGCATACGGCACATTCAGTTTCCTCCATTTGGTTCCTATTCAACCTAATGCCCTGGCACCAGAGCCCGTAGTACATTTACAAATGTACCTGGCAAAATGTCCAAACGACATTTGCAATTGTGCGGGTCTGACCGCTTATGAGCTTTTCGGCCACTCCGGCCAGAACCAAAGGCTAGTGGCATTAGCAGCATGAACTTTATAAACTGACATAAGCTCTTGCACTCACGGCAAGTCCGGCACCCCATTTTAAAGGGTCAAAAGCACACATTTACAAATGTTCAAAAGGGCATAAGATAATATTTGATTAGATAGAGATAAGATAAGAGTATTGGGTACTGCCAGGTGCGCATTTTTCAGCTGATCTCAGATCTGCAATCCATTTTTGGACAGCAGCTGTGGCTGAGGAGAAAAATGCAAAAAACTCGCCCGGAGCCGGCGATAAAAATCAAGAAAATGGGTGTATAGGGGTAAATTGGGTCTGGGAATCCAAATATCCAATCGGATTTCGCATATCTGCAATGGTTCTTGAGATATTGTCAAATAATCACTGAAATTTTGCAAAATTTGCTCCTGGGAGTATATCTGTAGCTCTAAAAATGTGGGAAAGAGGTAGAATAGTAGAATTTGATATTTAAAATAGATATCATATAATTGTTGCACTGGTTACAACATATAAATCAAAGGAATCAAATAATGGTCATGTAAAAGCACAGAATATTTCCCTGATACCCTATATATTACTCTTTTGATGCACATGAAGTAAAACTAGGTAGAATAATGGAATGTGATATTTAGAATAGATATTATTTAGTTGTTGCACTGGTTACAACATATAAGTTAAAGGAATCAAATAATAGTCATGTAAAAGCACAGACTATTTCCCTGATATCTTACATATTGATCTTTTGATGCAAATTAAAAGATCATTTAATGGAACATGAATGTGTAATTCAATAGCTGCATAGTGTTAAAAGCTCATATATTAATGAAAGATACAGATGTACAAGCACAAAATACTAACTCTAAAACACAAAGTGTGAAACAGCATCATTACACTACACCTGAGCCATTATTAACTGCTGTACAATATTCAGTGAGAAGCAAATTCTATAATTGCAATCTTGATGGACATGAATGTCTAATTAACATTGGCATGGTCTTAAGAACAACTAAGATACAGATATAAAAGCATAAAACATTTAATCAGCTTTAGACCATGAAAAAAGAAATGAAAGATTTTTTGGTGTTTCAACAGGGTTATTGTATCAGCTATTATTTAAGAGATAAGGATATAAGATCATTGTCGCAAAGAAGGCGACAACGAGAGGGCAAGCGAGAGCGGGATGAGTACGAGAGACCTTAACACAGAGCTAGTCCAGATAGACCAAGTTAGATTAGAGAACCGTAAGGAAGATACAAGGCATACCTAGTCCAGATAGACCAAGAGGTCAAGATGAGGACCAGGTTACAGGACAAAGAGTTTAAATATGCTACTATTGAGATCGGCGATGTGAAACTAGGGCTAAGGGTCTACAGCACTACTAACGCATGTTCGGGAAAGATTATGGTAAGGCTATGGAAAGACTATGGATAAGTATGATCGAAAGGGAAATGAAAGAAAGGTGTAAACAGGGTGTAAAAGTGCGAGGCAGCAATAAGGCTGCGCACATTGCATAGTTAAGGTTTAAGGTTTGGAAATAAAGTTAAAAGGTAATGGTAAACAGGAACATACAAATGTAAATGTCTGAAAATAAAGGGAAAGTGAATATTAGTAATCAGAATAAAATGTTAGTATTTAGTCTTCACGACATTACCCCCCTCCTTAAAGTCCATCATCCTCGATGACTATATTCTGGGTGCGTCCGGGTGTTTTTTATGGAATGCAGTTATTGATCGTTTAGCATTTGTCAAATTTGTTACCGGTTCCCATGAATTGTGTCCTTCATCATATCCTTTCCACTTCACCAGGTATTCGATCCTCCTCCATCTTATCCGGCTATCCAACAATTTCTCCACTTCATACTCGGGTTCATCGTCTTCTTCCAAGTAGACTGGTTCCGGTTCCACCTCTAATTTCCCATTAATAATGTTGCCCTTGAATGGATAAAGCTTGTCGACGTGAAAGACAGGGTGTATTCGCTCTAGAGACCTAGGAAGATCTAGTTTGTAGTCTAGGTTTCCTACCTTCTCAATGACTTTGTATGGTCCTAGCTGTCGGTCTCCTAGTTTCTCACTGGAAAGTTGGAGGTTGATGTCTTCAGCACTAAGCCAGACATGATCCCCAACTTTAAACTGGTGTGCCTTTTTTCTTCCTCGTTCAAAGCCTTTTTTCATCTTCCTTTTTGCCAGGTGTAAGGCTGCTCCTGCATCTCTCCTTGCTTCTCTTAACACCTCAATCTGTTGTTCTACACTTGCATTCCTGGTTCGCCTTCCTACTGGAATATTGAAGTGCGGTAAGTATCCATAGGTAATTTTGAAGGGTGCTAGGCCATGAGCTGAGTGGGTTCGGGAGTTGATTACGAATTCTGCCATGGGTAGGTGTTCAACCCAGTCGTCTTGTCTTCGATTTACAAATATCCTTAGATACTTTTCCACCTCTTGGTTTGCCCTCTCTGTTTGTCCATTTGACTGAGGTCGGTATCCCAAAGTCAGGGTCGATTGGATGCCTAGCCTTCTGAGCAGCAACCTCATCACTGCAGCTACAAATTGGGGGCCTCGATCGGAGATCATTCGAAGGGGTAGTCTGTGGAGTCGAAAGATCTCCTTGTAGTACAGATCGGCGGCTCCTTCTGCCGTTAGGTTCAAGTGACAGGGTATGGTGTGTAGCTGCTTGCCAAAGTGGTCTGTACAAACCATTATAGCATCGTAACCTTGGGACTTCGGTAGTTGCGTGATTAGGTCGACTCTGATGAATTCCCAGGGTCCTTCCGGGACTTCCAACGGTTCCATTACAGCTCTTGGGTGTCTCTGCAACTTTTTCCTCATACATACATCACATCCCTCTACAAACTTTTCCACAAATGCCCTCATTGACGGCCACCAGTAGTGGGTGCTTACCAGGTTGAAGGTTGCATGCTTCCCTCCATGTCCCGTGGTTGGTGCGTCATGGCACTGCCTTACCACCTCCTTTCTCAATTCTTCCTCTGGTGGAACGTATACTCTTCCTCGGTGATAGATTAACCCTCCATCTTCTTCCCATTCTGCTATCCCATCCGCTAATTTCTTCAACCCTCCCTTCTTTAGCTCCTTCAGCCCTTCTACTACCTCTGCTTCTCTCATAGTGGCTCGACAGATCTTCTCTTCCAATGGGTTGTTGAAATGAGACGCTGCTAACTTCACAAAGTGTTCAGGACATAGGACTGTCCGTTTGGTGTTGTCCTCGTCATCCGAAACATGGTGTAACGGGGAGCGAGACAGGGCATCAGCTAAGACATTGGTCTTACCCAGTCAGTGTATCAGCAGGAAGTTGAAGTTGGCTAATTTCAAGGCCCATCAAGCTTGTCTTCTACTTAGATCCTGTGCAGTTTTCCAGTAGCGCAGGTTGTCATGATCAGTAATGACCTCAAACGGTTCGGGAAGTCCTTCTAGGTAGTGCCTCCATTCTTTCAAAGCCTCGATAATCGCCAGCATTTCTCGATCATGGATCTCATAGTTCTGCTGATGTTCGTCCATGGAGGCAGATCGGAACGCAATTGGATGCCAGAGTCCATCTTCCAGTTTTTGCATAATGACTCCCCCGGTAGCAAAGCCTGAGGCATCCACATCAATACGAGTTGGTCAGTCTGGGTTCCACAGT
Source organism: Stygiomarasmius scandens (assembly GCA_037954225.1). Taxonomy (NCBI): domain Eukaryota; kingdom Fungi; phylum Basidiomycota; class Agaricomycetes; order Agaricales; family Campanellaceae; genus Stygiomarasmius; species Stygiomarasmius scandens. The sequence goes on from JBANRG010000047.1 coordinate 340,505, forward strand.
GTAAGTATCGGAGCCGAGATAAACCTGTTTCTAAGTTCTTCAAAGGCTCGCTGCTGCTTGGGTCCCCATTGGAATACAACTTCTTTCTTGGTGAGGTCATGCAGAGGCCTTGCTACATCCGAGAAACCTTGTATGAATCTCTGATAGAAATTGGCAAACCCAATGAAGCCTTGTACTTCTCGGATACTCTTGGGTACAGGCCACTTTCTAACGGCTTCCACCTTGGCCGGGTCCATTTGTACTTTTCCATATCGGATCACCAGTCCCAAGTACTCAATCTCCCCCTTCTCAAATTTGCATTTTTCGGGCCTTAGGTATAAATCATACTCTTCCAGCCTTCAAATTACCTCCCTTGTAATCCTTCTATGCTCTTCCCTGGTGCTAGTGAAGATGAGGATGTTGTCTAAATAGACAGCGACTTTCCCTTCTGCAATTAGATCTCCGAAGATCGAGTTCATGAGGGTTTGGAAAGTTGCAGGTGAATTAGTCAATCCAAAGAACATAACCTTGGGCTCGAATAACCCTCGATTGGTGGCAAAGGCGGCCTTCCATTCGTCTCCCTCTCGAATTCTAATGTTATTGTATCCCCATTGTACGTCAAATTTAGTAAAATACCTCACTTCTTGGAGTCGGTTAATAATGTCTTGGACTAAGGGAAGGGGGTAGCGGTTTCGAATGGTGAACTCGTTAAGTTTTCTGTAGTCTTGTACGAAGCGAAGCTTTCCATCTTTCTTCTTGATAAAGAATACCGGAGATGCAACTGGTGATTTGGACGTCTGAATGTACCCCTTCTTTAGGTTATCTTCTAGAAATCGCTCCAATTCCTGTTGTTCGTTGACTGACATAGGGTAGACCTTAGTTCGGATGGAAGCTGGGGCTCCTGGGGTTAGCTCTATGGCATGATCCCAGGGTTGATGAGCCGGCAGTCGTTCTGACTCTTCTTTGGAGAACACCTTATGAAACTCTCGGTAGGCTTCAGGGATCATCTCTTCCAATGTCTTCTTCTCCTTCCCTTTGGTCACTTCTTCTGCAATCTGTTGTGAATATGTCACTCCGGCTGCACACCATACCTCATCTTCCAACTCTTCGATTACCCCTTCTCTCCTCCACTCCCTTCGCTGCTTTCAATTGGCTTTAATTTTTACCGGGGTTAAGAGGGGCCCCTCTTCTTCTTTCATTGCCCTGGCTTTTATGTCTTCGTCTGTGACCCATATTTCATCTTCGTCGTAGACCTTATCACTCCTTCCTCTTACTTGCAGTAATCCCTTTTCCCAGTCAATGTTTGGATTTGCTGCTCTTAACCATGGTAACCCGAGGATTACGTCTTCTCCTCCTAAATCTGTTACTAGAAAGTCCATCCACTCACTCATCTGGTCTACCGTTAACCGTAGGCTCGCACACCTATCTATTTTTCCTGCTCGATTCTCGGTTCCGTCAATGTTGTAGATTGGTAGTGGTTTCTTCATTAGGAAAGTGGGGATCTTATGCTTTCTTACAAACTCTTTGTCTAGGAACAACGCAGTTGCCCCACTGTCCACCATTGCTGCTGTTTTCAATTCCAATCCTTTTTCCTGTAGCCACACGTTGACTCTGTAATGCGAAGCACTGGGCTTTATTTTGGAAGTCATATTTAAGGTACAGGCGTGTATAGAATCGTACTTAGAAGAGAAATGGAATTGTTCAAAAGTAGACAACACTCTCGGCGCAGCGGGACCAGGTGTCGGTTTCAAAAATCCTTTCGTTCTTTCATGAAGGCAGTGAGAATAGCAGTCTGTTGAGCCATAGCCTCTTTCAAGGCTTGGATCTCGTTAGTGGAGTTGTTGACGTGGGTCGAGGACTGTGAAGGGCCAGGGGTTGATTTGGTGTTCCCAAACAGGGAGAAAGGGGCTTCGGCGTTGGCTGAGACTCAGGCTCCTCCTCCTGTCTTCCCGGCACCTCGGTTCTTCTCTAAGCCCATGTACTTGTCTTGGCAAACCCATTCCACATGCCCGGTTCGGGTGCAGTGGCGACATTTCTTGTTTTTCATGTTACAGTTCCCTCGTACATGGCTCGGGCTTCCACATCCAAAGCATCGTCCTCTCATCTCTCTAAGAAAGTCATCTCGGCTTTTCCCATTCCAATTTCCTCCTCCTCCTCTTCCTCCTCCTACTTGCGTGGCATCCACATCCATGGCATTTGGGTCAGAACAATGGTTATTGGTTGCATTGTAGGTGGGATCATGAAGAGCCAATTCGATTTCGATGGCTCGCGAAATAGCCTGGGTCAAAGATTTGGGCTTTCCTTGTGCGATGTTGATGCTCACCATGTGGAGTCGAATGCCATGGTTAAGCCCATTGCAGAACTGCTCCAGGAGATCCACATCCAAGAACCCGGTTCTGGACCTGACATCCTGGAGCTTCTGCGCAAACTGCGCCACTGTCTGCTTCCCTTGCTTCATTCCCTTGCCATCCGTTCCCTGTATCTCCTTCCTGGCTTCCGATTCTTCGTCGAGGGATCCAAACCAGGTTTTAAATGCTTTGACGAATTCGTCCCATTTTCCATTAAACGGGAACAAGGTTTTGGTGGGGTCTGCATAGTGCTGGAACACCTGATCGGCGTAGCGGGCAGCCCAGTCTGCTGCATCTTCCGTCATGTAGGACAGGGCAAAAGCGATCCAGTCATGAGCGTTTCGGATTCCTTCCTGCTTTCCTGCCCAATTCTGAAAGAAGGCGAGGAAGCGGCGTACATCCGTTCCTTTGCCTGTAAAGGGAGCGGGTTTAGCGTTGGCATTTTTCTTGTCCTTTTTCTCCATGATATCGGCCTTGCTGATAGAGTGAGCAAGGCGAGTGACTTTGTTCTGGAGCATGAGCTGTTGTTTCATAAGGAACTTGATGAGATCGTCTTTGGACATATCATCCATGTTCTCGTCTTTCGGTGGCATTGGGGGCTTTTTCGGCGGAACGGGGATGATTTCGTGTTCAACATTGTCCCAGGTGGCTGTAGTGGGTTCGCTGATTGTTTGGAAGAAGGCATTCGGACAGACTTGATCCTGACAAGGCCAGAATTTTCTGTCTGCCCTGACATGTACGTGTCATTTTCTGGTGAGGTCTACTCCATGTGGGAGTTTATAGCATGCAAGGGTAGTGGGATCGGACATAGTTGTTTCTCGTGTTGGTAGAGTTGAAGGCTGATTTCAATTACAAGGTCGGGCAACCACCTTACTCCTTTATAGGGAGTCCGGATTTACGTTTCGAAGCTCGTGTGGACGGGGGATGACCTTACGCAACAGTTCCTTGAACCGTTCGTACCTGCCCACCTGTGAGGCTCCTCACACAGGCTAGAGTCGACGGGCTTGTGGGCCCTTGGGGAATTGGGAGGAAAGGGATCGGGATACCAACGAGTACAGCGTGTCTGCACAGATCCCCTGATAGACGGGTGCAGTAAAGGATCTTGACCTAATGTCGCAAAGAAGGCGACAACGAGAGGGCAAGCGAGAGTGGGACGAGTATGAGAGACCTTAACACAGAGCTAGTCCAGATAGACCAAGTTAGATTAGAGAACCATAAGGAAGATACAAGGCATACCTAGTCCAGATAGACCAAGAGGTCAAGATGAGGACTAGGTTACAGGACGAAGAGTTTAAATATGCTACTATTGAGATCAGCGATGTGAAACTAGGGCTAAGGGTCTACAGCACTACTAACGCATGTTTGGGAAAGATTATGGTAAGGCTATGGAAAGACTATGGATAAGTATGATCAAAAGGGAAATGAAAGAAAGGTGTAAACAGGGTGTAAAAGTGCGAGGCAGCAATAAGGCTGCGCACATTGCGTAGTTAAGGTTTAAGGTTTGGAAATAAAGTTAAAAGGTAATGGTAAACAGGAACATACAAATGTAAATGTCTGAAAATAAAGGGAAAGTGAATATTAGTAATCAGAATAAAATGTTAGTATTTAGTCTTCACGACAATCATAAAACATTTACATGAGTCAAGGTTTGAATAGATCTCACAAGTCAGGTAACAGTAAAAGATCCAAATGTAAAAGAATCATATGTTGAGATACAGCTAAGCATTTCCACCAGATATGATCATAACTATTACTATTTTACCATTTAGAGGCTTCATTAAACAAGAGAGCTAATATAAGAGCACAAAGTATATAGTATCTCACTATGAAAGTTGTAAATTGAATCAGTTAACATTAAAGTAGTTGAATTACAATGAGATCTTGTGGATATTTTATGCATGTTCTCCAACCAACTGGCTCCTGTTAGACTTGAAGTACTCAAAGCACAACTGTGTAGTATGTGCAATCAAGCAAAAATCACTAAAGATATTATAGTTCTCAATGGATGCACTGAACATAAAAATTAGGGTCTTGGTATCATATGAACACATAAAAACAGATCTAGATTGCTTTTGTGTATATGTACCCTTCTTGATCTCATAACAAAGAAATAAATGATAGGATTCAAGGTTTTTCAACAAACTCATTACATCTAGAGAGTGCAATGAGTCATAAATATATGTCTACCTATACATCTATTTGTCAAGCTTCCATAAAAGACATATAATATGGGAAAGCCTATCAACTATTCCCTTATAACCTTGTAATAATGTAATATTGCCTCTCAAGGTCATACAAACCATTCATCTGCCTTTTTGTCTAATATACATCAGGAAAATGCATTTGAACCATTGGTTATCAAACTTCTGCAAAAGGACCTCCAATGTAAGCCAATAGTATGTGAAAAACATCTATAGGTTACATGGGGACCACCAGTGCCATGTATGTTTTTGACATTCATAGCGTAAGGTCAAATTGATGCTTGATTACATGTATGTCATGAAATGTCTTTTGGTTCTCAATAAAGTGTCTATGGGTTGTCAAAATATTGTCAAAAGATCATCAGTAATCAACTATAGCAGTCTAAATGCAGTCAAAAGTTAACCATATCCATCAAAAAAGGCACTATAGCAGTCAAAAATCCAGCTTGTAGTGTATCTATAATCATTTCTTACACATTCAAATAATAGAATCAAAGTCAAATTTTTATATATTAAAGCTACTAAGATGTACAAAGGATATAGGAAAGGCATAGAATACAGCAAAATCCATATAAGAAGAGATGGGCAAGAGAAATACAAAAAGGAGAAGTCACATACAGTTTATGACAAAGAGAGGAAAATGATAAATGGAAAATGAAGGAAGGATCCTGAAAGCCTAAAAGAGAATGATAGATAGTGCATGAGCATCAGAGGGATAATGGCAAAAGAAGATAGCATACATGTAGTATTAATAACCAGCTTCAAAGGTTCTAGAAACAAGGGCATTAGAGGAAGACATGAGATATAGTAGATAGACACACACCATGAAGGCTGAGAAGCTGAGGCAATACACCAAGAAATGAATAGAAGAATGAGGGAGTATAAGGTCAGAAGCTGCATAAGTGAATACAGAGGAGACACACCTGGGTTCTGAAAGCAGTGACCATGATAACCCAACAATGACAGAGGAGGAGAGAAAGGGTAGCAGAAAGGATAGGGTCAGCATCCTGAGAAAGTAACAGAAAGGAAGCACGCATCTAATAGCAGTCACCAGAATCATCTAAGAGTAAACAGAAAGGGAAACCAGAAAGCTGGATACTGTAGAGAATATGGAAGGCCTGAAGAAAGTTCCAAAGGATATAACTTCTCAAAAGGATTGAAGTGTGAGCACGAAAGGCCAAGGGGATGATGAAGGTAAAGAGAAAGAAGGACGAGGCAGGAGTCTGTGATGAGTTTTTCAACACCATGTGACCTGTGGCTGAAATTCCCATGCTCTGTGGTCTGATTTTTCTAAGTACGCATTTACACACTAGAGAGTTCAAGCAAGGCTGGGCTTTTTGAACAACATCTGACTTTCCCACAAGCCACCAGTCTAGAACTTGCCTTTTTGAGATGGAATCCACCTCAAGGGATGATGATATAATCAACCACTAGAATCCTTGGCCGTATTTACAAGTCCAATCAACAATATGTCCAGCACTTCTGGGTAGATGGGTATGATCCAAATTTTGTCTGCAGGCTATTCTAGGCTGTTGGCCATACTTGCAAGCAAAATATAGCCCTATTAGCCCACTCTATACTAACAACTGCTCAACTGAAAAAAAATCGAACCTCTGTTGTTTCTGACCTGATTTTAACAATGCAGGAGTCGTTCCCAATGTTTATAGCACCCTTCTATCCATTGGACAGCATTCCAGAGCACGCTCAGGCTGTCCTGGGGCTCCAGGGCATCCTGTCCTCCTTAGGACACATCCACATATGAAATCACTCTTGGAATGGATGGAATTGGCCAAGGTGTGTCCAAAAGCTTCATATTAACGTATCATTGCTTATTCCAGAGTTTTGTAGCTGCTGGTGCGTTCGTTCATTCTCTAGATTTATTTGACTTGACTTCAGCCCATCTGCCAGCACATTCAGAGATCCGCTGTTTCTGACCCTATTTTCAGAACGCAGGAGTCGTTTCCAATGTTCATGGCACCCCTCTATTCATTGGACAACATTGCAGGGCATGCACAGGCCGTCCTGGGGCTCCAGGGCATCCTCTCCTCCTTAGGACACATCCACATATGCAATCACTCTTGGAATGGATGGAATTGGCCAAGATGTGTCTAAAAGCTTCATATCAACGTATTATTGCTTATTCCAGAGTTTTGTAGCCGCTGGTGCGTTCATTCATTCTCTATATTTATTTGACTTGACTTCAGCCCATCTGCCAGCACATTCAGAGATCTGCTGTTTCTGACCCGATTTTCAGAACGCAGGAGTCGTTTCCAATGTTTATGGCACCCCTCTATTGATTGGACAACATTCCAGAGCATGCTCAGGCTGACCTGCAGTCCCAGGGCACCATTCTCATTTTTAACATATCATTTAATTCATTTATCAAATTGCACTGTAGTCCATCTTCAATAAATATGAGTATTGTAATTCTTAGGTGAATCCACACCCATTACACATTATTATTTGGAGCTCAATGTAAGCTGACAGTGATCAGGTGTAAAAAAAGCTCTTTAGATGCTCTGTTGACATATTGTATTTTAAGCAAATCACCATAGCTACTATTGGTATCCATGGATAGATGGCTTTGCCAACAGTAAACCATTGTTACCACTGTGGTCTTTTATATGTCCTCTCAAAACTCCATTTATCCATAGTTGTCAAAAGCTGTCAGTTATAACCATAGTTGTCATTTTTAACCATGGGAACCATAAATTAGTTGATTTATCCATTGATTGTCATTTCTGACTCCTTGGTTATATCAGTTTTTCCTGATGTAAGCTTTCGATAGTCCTGAACAAATCTAAGCTTGCCATCCTTCTTTTTGATGAAGAACACAGGAGATGCTATAGGGGATTTGGAGGTCTGAATGTATCCCTTTTGAAGGTTGTCTTCTAGGAACCTTTCAAGTTCCTGTTGTTCATTTACAGACATAGGATAGACTTTGGTTCGAATGGAGGCGGGGGCTCCTGGTGTTAGTTCGATCGCATGATCCCATGGTTGGTGAGCAGGAAGTCTCTCTGATTCTTCTTTGGAGAAAACCTTGTGAAACTCTCGGTAGGCTTCGGGTATCATCTCTTCTAACGTCTTCTTCTCCTTCCCTTTTGCTGCCTCCTCTGCAATCTGTTGGGAGTAGGTTACTCCAGCTGCACACCATACCTCATCTTCTAATTCTTCGATCACCCCTTCTCTTCTCCATTCTCTTCATTGTTTCTGATTAGCTTTGATTTTTACGGGGGTTAACAGGGGCCCTTCCTCTCCTTCTTGTGTTGCCCCTGCTTTCACATCTTCTTCTGTTGCCCAGAAATCATCGTCGTCATAAATGCGATCACTTCTCCCTCGAACTTGTAGCAGGCCCTTCTCCCAGTCGATGCTTGGATTAGCTTCTCTTAGCCATGGTAACCCTAAGATCACATCTTCTCCTCCCAGATCTGTGACTAAAAAGTCCATCCATCCGCTCATCTGATCCACCGTTAACCTTAGATTTGCGCATTTCTCTATTTTCCCGGCTCGGTTTTCTGTTCCGTCTATGTTGTAGATTGGCAAAGCTTTCTTCATTAGGAAGGTAGGGATTTTATGCTTTTGGACAAACTTTTCATCTAGGAACAACGCAGTTGCTCCACTATCCACCATTGCTGCTACATTCAGTTGCAATCCTTTCTCTTGAAGGCACACATTGACTCGATAATGCGAAGCTCCTGGCTTTATTTCCGAAGTCATATTTAAAGTACATGCATGTATCAAATCGTAGTTAGAAGAGAAGCGAAAGTTCTGAAATATATTGGGTACACGGGGTGCAGCAGAGTCCGGTACCGGCTTTAAAAATCCTTGCGTTCCTTCATGAAGGCAGCTAGGATGGCAGTTTGTTGAGCCATTGCCTCTTTCAGGGCTTGGATCTCGCTAGTGGAGTTGTTGTCGCGGGTGGAGGATGGACCCGCTACTGGGGGTATGTCGTTGAACAGCGAGAATGGGGTTTCCGTATTAGCAGACACGCGAAATCCTCCTCCTCCTGTCTTCCCTGCCCCTCTGTTCCTTTCCAGTCCCATGTACTTATCCTGGCAGATCCTCTCCATATGCCCAGTTCGGGCGCAATAACGACACTTCTCGTTTTTCCAACTACAGTTGCCTCGGACATGCTCCTTGCTTCCACAGCCAAAACATCTTCCCTTCATTTCTCGCAGAAAGTCGTCTCGTGTCTTTCCATTCCAGTTTCCTCCTCCTCTTCCTCCTCCGACTCGAGCAGCATCTATGTCCATGGTGTTTGGGTCAGATCGGTGGCTGCTGGTGGCATTATAAGTGGGGTCGTGTAGGGCTAACTCAATTTCAATAGCTCGGGAGACAGCTTGGGAGAGGGATTTGGGTTTTCCCTGAGCGATGTTGATGCTCACCATGTGGAGCCTGATGCTGGGGTTAAGTCCACTACAAAATCGCTCCATAAGATCGGCGTCGGAGAACCCAGTTCGAGACCCGATGTCTTGGAATTTTTGTGCGAATTGGGCGACGGTTAGCTTTCCCTGTTTCATTCCTTTTATCTGCTTCCTAGCTTCTGATTCCTCGTCTAACGATCCAAACCTCGTTTTGAATTCTTTAACAAAGTCATCCCACTTTCCGTTGAAAGGGAACTTGACAGTGGGATCGCTGTAGGATCGGAATATCTGGTCTGCGTATCGTGCAGCCCAATTGGCGGCGTCTTCTGTCATGTAGGAAAGAGCTGAGGCAATCCAATCGTACGAAGTTCGGATGCCTTCTTGTTTACTGGCCCAATTCTGAAAGAAGGCGAGGAAGGTGTGAACATCGCTACTCTTCCCTGTGAATGGTGTGGGTTTGGCATTGGCGTTTTTCTTGTCTTTCTTTTCTGTGATGTCAGCCCTTCCGATAGAATGGGCCAGACGCGTGACTTTGTTCTGAAGCATGAGCTGCTGTTTCATCAGGAACTTGATGAGGTCGTCTTTGGACAAGTCATCCATGTTCTGGTCTCTAGGTGGGGGCGGAGAGTCGTCTCTAGGTTTCTTTGGGATTGGGATGATTCGGTGTTGTATTCTGTCTTTTTCGAGAGTAGTTTCGGCGGCAATGGATACTAAGGCTGCGTTCGGGCACACCTGTTCTGTGCAGTTCCAGAACTTCCTGTCGTTTCCAACGTGAAGGTGATGGGTTGTATAAAGATCTAGTCCGTGGGGTAGGTTCGCACAATCGTCAGACATGGTAGTTTTGGGTGTCGGTTACAATTACGAGGACGGTCAACCACCTTACTCCTTTATAGGGAGTCCGGAATTACGTTTCGAAGCTCGTGTAGACGGGGGATGACCTTACGCAACAGCTCCTTGAACTGTTCGTACCTGCCCACCTGTGAGGCTCCTCACACAGGCTAGAGTCGACGGGCTTGTGGGCCCTTGGGGAAATGGGAAGGAAGGGATCGGGATACCAGCGAGCGCGACGTGTCTGTACGGGTCTCTTGGTAGACGGGTACAGTTAGAGGATCTTGACCTAATGTCACGAAGAGGTGACAGCGAGAGAGCAAGCGGGAACGAGACGAGCACGAGAGACCTTAACACAAACTAGTCTAGTCCAAATAGACCAAGTTAGATTAGAGTAGTAAAGAAGATACAAGGCATACCTAGTCCGAATAGACCAAGAGGTCAAGATGAGGACTAGGTTACAGGATGAAGAGTTTAAATACAGTACTATCGAGATCGGCGATGTGAAACTAGGGCTAAGGGTCTATAGCACTGTTAACGCATGTTCGGGAAAGATTATGGTAAGGCTATGGAAAGGCTATGGATAAGTATGATCGAAAGGGAAATGAAAGAAAGGTGTAAACAGGGTGTAAAAGTGCGAGGCAGCGATAAGGCTGTGCGCACTGCGTAGTTAAGGTTTAAGGTTTGGAAGTAAAGTTAAAAGGTAATGGTAAACAGGAACATACAAATGTAAATGTCTGAACATAAAGGAAAAATGAGTATTAGTAATCAAAATAAAATGTTAGTATTTAGTCTTCACGACACAAGATGCTCTCTGGTGAAAAACCAAATGGGTAATATATTGGTTTGTCATACATCACCTGATAGCCAAGATTCCTCACAACATTGGTTTCAATTGTGCCTCCAATGTTGGAATCTACGATTCACATTATACACAGGACTATACTTGTTTCTATTCTTTACTTCTATCTGACTTGCTTGTATAGCTATCCATATGATACACAACATCTATCTCACTTCTATTGACTCATCTTTACACCTTTCCTATTGTCTTGTTGTCTTTCCTTTATCACCTGTCTTACACTGCTGTACTAGTGCTGCACACAAGCTATGCTTTATTGTTCTTTCTTATCTATGGACTCACACACATACAGTAGCTACAAGTATAAATACTAGGTAGTGTTGTACTGTTATACCAGAGCCTCAATTGTATCCATTGTCTCATTTCACTTGTGTTCAAGTGTCCTTAACACCTGTTAAATCTAATAGGTTATGGGCCCCGAGCTCCAACCTTATATCATTTGCTTATCGTCTTGCTCTCGACGTTGTATGACCAGTTCTGACTGAACCAGTCACAGACATGGAACCCCAGTACCCCCAGTTGATAACCCTGAAAGCATCATCAGATCGCAACCAGGATCCAGGCCTACATCTAGACCTACTTCACGAGCCCAATCTCATATACCTTCACCCAGCCAAGCCTTATCCAGGAGAGGCATCCCCTTGCAACAACAACTATTCACACCACCTGTTTCTACAGCTCAACCACATCGTAATACTTCCCCTTGCTATCAGAGATCTCACTTATTTGATCACACCGAGTGGATTGACTATTACACAGATCCAGCAGGAGGTACAAACTTTAAAGCTTGCAGATCTAGCCCTTGCCTAAATTGTTACAATCCACCCCTATTACAACCAGCAAGAGGAAATGACTGGGCACTCCCTGTTGCTGAAAGCCAAGAAGAGGCGATCAGAAGTCGCCAAAGACACATAGAAACACCTCCTAGAACTCCACTCACCTTCCCACTCACTTTCCACCACTTCAAACATCTCAGCCACAGCAGCCACAACAATCTACGTCATCTGTTGTTGATCTATCTATCACAAATCTTATACTCACCTGTAATAGATTGTGTTTTGAGGAGAGATAAAGCTTGAAAGGGCTTAGGTTGAGTAGAAGAGATGTTTGTGGAACAAAAAGATGTTGTTAAGTCTGGGTTGTACAGGCTCAGACTATCTAGTATATATATAAGTACTCTAGGACCCCAAACACCTAAGTAAGACCCATAATACCCTGCTGACTGATCATCTTGGCGCATCAGTCAGCATATCAGTCAGCATACGTGCTGACTGATGCCCTGACAAATATATGCTGATGCATAGAATGGATAAAAGGATAAACTGCTAATCATGATTTGATGCTGACCAAATCAATGAATAATGTAGCATCTGACCAATGTGCGTGCCATAACTAACTAATTAGGAAAGCTTCTAGACCAAGGTCTGGAACACTATACTAGACCGGAAATATAAAAGGCTAATCATATGATAAGATCAAAAGATAACCACATGGCACAGTAGATAAGCAATAAAAGGGGTGTGATACTATAGATAGGGGAAAAACTGTGACACTATCCATTTCACCTACTGGTGAACAACCTGCATTTGCTGAAGAAAAAGAGGAACCAGATCTAGAATACAAAGATCCAGTACCAAGCGAACACCCATCTAGACATCAAACACCACCACCTCCACCATCAGATCCCTCAGATCATTCCTCAGATTCAGAATCATTGGATTCAGACTCAGATAGCGACAATGACATGTCTAAAGCTACCAAAGCATTTGACAAGGTTACTACCTTGAAGGAGGATGGTTCTAATTGGTTAACTTGGGAAACACGTGTTGATAGAGCTGCTAGTTCTCTCGGGTATGACAAATACCTAACCACTGTTGGGACAGGAGATGAAGAGAAGAAAGATTTGTTGAATGGCATAATTGGAGCATTACCTGACAAGATCTTTCAGAGATACAAGTCGAAGAAAACATCGAAGGAACTTTGGGATGCATTGAAGACAGACTTTGATGCCAAGAACCCCCTTACACAGGCATACCTGGAAGGCAAACTATTCAGTCTTAGATGCCACAACCCTGTGAAGATCAATGAGCACCTTGATACGCTTGTTGAAATTCAGGATGAACTATCCAACCAAGGAATGGATATTGTTGATGCACGATTCAAAAACGCTGTTATCACATCAGTTCCAGAACAATTCAAACCCATTATCACCTCCCTCACTACATACTACAGAGATGAGCCAAACAAGCTCACATCAGGAATGCTTATTTCATCCATTCATGCCGATGCAGAAGGATCTAGCAACAATCGCAAACCCAAGGACTCTGCCCATTATTCTAATGACAACTTCAGAGGAGGAAGAGGCAGAGGCAGAGGAAAAGGAAATTTCAGAGGACAAGGAAGAGGCAGAGGTGGAAAAGGGAACTACCAAGGTCACAACAACAAGTCCAATGAAGAGGTGAAATGTTATAATTGTGGAGGAGTCGGTCATATGTCCAACTGCTGCTCATCAAAGAAGAGGCAAAACGCCAATTCTGCCAAGGAATCTAAGAAGGATGACAAAGAGAAGGACAAAAAGGGGAAGAAGAAGGAAAATGCATCAGCTGCCAAGGAGGAGAATGAAGGATATGAATCAGCATGGTTGGCAATCGATAAAGATAAGATTCCACATCTAGATGCCCCAACCATTGATTGCTCAGAAATTGCAGAAGCAGCGTTCATAGCATCTGAACAACAGACTCCAATCCTGTTTGACACAGGAGCCACTTCTCACATGACGCCACTTCACAAGGAACTGAAGCACTATGAAGAAATTCCACCTCGTACCATCGAAGGTGCAAATGCTGATACTTTCTCTTCTAATGGAAAAGGCACGCTCCACATTGAAACACATGATTCCTCAGAACGACCCCACTTCTTTCCATTGCATAACACATGACATATCCCAGGCATGCCGAATACACTTTTTTCTATTGGAAAATTGGATGATGCCGGATACATTATTCACATTGAACAAGGCCAGATGAATATCTCAAATGGTCAAGGAAGGAATGTTGCCTGTGTTCCGAAGGTCAATGGGCTTTATCAAATCATCCCACGTGAACATGCTTATGCAGCTACCAACCGCACCCTATCCCTTTAGGAAGCACATTGCGCCCTAGGACACGTCAACTATGGTTATTTGAAGGATGCTTTTAAAGCAAAAGCTATCCAGGGCCAGCTGATACCGTAATTCATTTGTAAATGTACCTGGCAAAATGTCCAAACGACATTTGCAATTGTGCGGGTCTGACCGCTTATGAGCTTTTCGGCCACTCCAGCCAGAACCAAAGGCTAGTGGCATTAGCAGCATGAACTTTATAAACTGACATAAGCTCTTGCACTCACGGCAAGTCCGGCACCCCATTTTAAAGGGTCAAAAGCACACATTTACAAATGATCAAAAGGGCATAAGATAATATTTGATTAGATAGAGATAAGATAAGAGTATTGGGTACTGCCAGGTGCGCATTTTTCAGCCGATCTCAGATCTGCAATCCATTTTTGGACAGCAGCTGTGGCTGAGGAGAAAAATGCAAAAAATTCGCCCGGAGCCAGCGATAAAAATCAAGAAAATGGGTGTATAGGGGTAAATTGGGTCTGGGAATCCAAATATCCAATCGGATTTCGCATATCTGCAATGGTTCTTGAGATATTGTCAAATAATCACTGAAATTTTGCAAAATTTGCTCCTGGGAGTATATCTGTAGCTCTAAAAATGTGGGAAAGAGGTAGAATAGTAGAATTTGATATTTAAAATAGATATCATATAATTGTTGCACTGGTTACAACATATAAATCAAAGGAATCAAATAATGGTCATGTAAAAGCACAGAATATTTCCCTGATACCCTATATATTACTCTTTTGATGCACATGAAGTAAAACTAGGTAGAATAATGGAATGTGATATTTAGAATAGATATTATTTAGTTGTTGCACTGGTTACAACATATAAGTTAAAGGAATCAAATAATAGTCATGTAAAAGCACAGACTATTTCCCTGATATCTTACATATTGATCTTTTGATGCAAATTAAAAGATCATTTAATGGAACATGAATGTGTAATTCAATAGCTGCATAGTGTTAAAAGCTCATATATTAATGAAAGATACAGATGTACAAGCACAAAATACTAACTCTAAAACACAAAGTGTGAAACAGCATCATTACACTACACCTGAGCCATTATTAACTGCTGTACAATATTCAGTGAGAAGCAAATTCTATAATTGCAATTACGGCACAAAAAAGCAAAATTTTCAATGCCTAAAAAGACAGAGGGGTTTTTCTGATCTGTTACATAAAGTTTTTTATAGTTTTATTCAGACTAACAGCTAACCAACATCAGGTCTGGCAAAAGAACTTCTCTGTAGATTTGTATTGGGTTACTGAATTATATTTATCTACCCTAAAATATTGGGTCTGGACTAGTGACAATTTAGCACTTCATAGATGCTAAAACCTTCATTAGACACAAGGCAGATGAATGGTTTGTATGACCTTGTGAGGCAATATTACATTATAACAAGGTTATAAGAATATAGCATTCATAGGCTTTCCTACATCAGGAAAAACTGATATAACCAAGGAGTCAGAAATGACAATCAATGGATAAATCAACTAATTTATGGTTCCCATGGTTAAAAATGACAACTATGGTTATAACTGACAGCTTTTGACAACTATGGATAAATGGAGTTTTGAGAGGACATATAAAAGACCACAGTGGTAACAATGGTTTACTGTTGGCAAAGCCATCTATCCATGGATACCAATAGTAGCTATGGTGATTTGCTTAAAATACAATATGTCAACAGAGCATCTAAAGAGCTTTTTTTACACCTGATCACTGTCAGCTTACATTGAGCTCCAAATAATAATGTGTAATGGGTGTGGATTCACCTAAGAATTACAATACTCATATTTATTGAAGATGGACTACAGTGCAATTTGATAAATGAATTAAATGATATGTTAAAAATGAGAATGGTGCCCTGGGACTGCAGGTCAGCCTGAGCATGCTCTGGAATGTTGTCCAATGGATAGAGGGGTGCCATAAACATTGAAAACGAGTCCTGCATTCTTAAAATTGTGTCAGAAACAGCAGATCTGTGAATATGCTGGCAGATGGGCTAGAGTCAAGTCAAATAAATCTAGAGAATGAACGAACGCACCAGCGGCTACAAGACTCTGGAATAAGCAATAATATGCTGATATGAAGCTTTTGGACATACCTTGGCCAATTCCATCCATTCCAAGAGTGATTGCATATGTGGATGGGTCCTAAGGGGGACAGGATGCCCTGGAGCCCCAGGACAGCCTGTGTGTGCCCTGAAATGTTGTCCAATCAATAGAGGGGTGCCATAAACATTGTAAACGACTCCTGCGTTCTTAAAATCGGGTCAGAAACAGCGGATCTCTGAATGTGCTGGCAAATGGGCTGAAGTCAAGTCAAATAAATCTAGAGAATGAACGAACGCACCAGCGGCTACAAAACTCTGGAATAAGCAATAATACATTGATATGAAGCTTTTGGACACACCTTGGCCAATTCCATCCGTTCCAAGAGTGATTGCATATGTGGATGTGTCCTAAGGAGGAGAGGATACCCTGGAGCCCCAGGACAGCCTGTGCGTGCCCTGAAATGTTGTCCAATCAATAGAGGGGTGCCATAAACATTGGAAACGACTCCTGCGTTCTGAAAATCGGGTCAGAAACAGCAGATCTCTGAATGTGCTGGCAAATGGGCTGAAGTCAAGTCAAATAAATCTAGAGAATGAACGATTGCACCAGCAGCTACAAAACTCTGGAATAAGCAATAATACGTTAATATGAAGCTTTTAGACACACCTTGGCCAATTCCATCCATTCCAAGAGTGATTGCATATGTGGATGTGTCCTAAGGAGGAGAGGATGCCCTGGAGCCCCAGGACGGCCTGTGCATGCCCTGCAATGTTGTCCAATGAATAGAGGGGTGCCATGAACATTGGAAACGACTCCTGCGTTCTGAAAATAGGGTCAGAAACAGCGGATCTCTGAATGTGCTGGCAGATGGGCTGAAGTCAAGTCAAATAAATCTAGAGAATGAACGAACGCACCAGCGGCTACAAAACTCTGGAATAAGCAATAATACGTTCATATGAAGCTTTTGTACACACCTTGGCCAATTCCATCCATTCCAAGAGTGATTGCATATGTGGATGTGTCCTAAGGAGGAGAGGATGCCCTGGAGCCCCAGGACGGCCTGTGCGTGCCCTGAAATGTTGTCCAATGGATAGAGGGGTGCCATAAACATTGGAAACGACTCCTGCGTTCTAAAAATCGGGTCAGAAACAGCAGATCTCTGAATGTACTGGCAAATGGGCTGAAGTCAAGTCAAATAAATATAGAGAATGAACGAACGCACCAGCGGCTACAAAACTCTGGAATAAGCAATAATACGTTAATATGAAGCTGTTAGACACACCTTGGCCAATTCCATCTGTTCCAAGAGTGATTGCATATGTGGATGTGTCCTAAGGAGGAGAGGATGCCCTGGAGCCCCAGGACAGCCTGTGCGTGCCCTGAAATGTTGTCCAATCAATAGAGGGGTGCCATAAACATTGGAAACGACTCCTGCGTTCTGAAAATCGGGTCAGAAACAGCAGATCTCTGAATGTGCTGGCAGATGGGCTGAAGTCAAGTCAAATAAATATAGAGAATGAATGAACGCACCAGCGGCTACAAAACTCTGGAATAAGCAATAATACGTTGATATGAAGCTTTTAGACACATCTTGGCCAATTCCATCCATTCCAAGAGTGATTGCATATGTGGATGTGTCCTAAGGAGGAGAGGATGCCCTGGAGCCCCAGGACGGCCTGTGCATGCCCTGCAATGTTGTCCAATGAATAGAGGGGTGCCATGAACATTGGAAACGACTCCTGCGTTCTGAAAATAGGGTCAGAAACAGCGGATCTCTGAATGTGCTGGCAGATGGGCTGAAGTCAAGTCAAATAAATCTAGAGAATGAACGAACGCACCAGCAGCTACAAAACTCTGGAATAAGCAATGATACGTTAATATGAAGCTTTTGGACACACCTTGGCCAATTCCATCCATTCCAAGAGTGATTTCATATGTGGATGTGTCCTAAGGAGGACAGGATGCCCTGGAGCCCCAGGACAGCCTGAGCGTGCTCTGGAATGCTGTCCAATGGATAGAAGGGTGCTATAAACATTGGGAACGACTCCTGCATTGTTAAAATCAGGTCAGAAACAACAGAGGTTCGATTTTTTTTCAGTTGAGCAGTTGTTAGTATAGAGTGGGCTAATAGGGCTATATTTTGCTTGCAAGTATGGCCAACAGCCTAGAATAGCCTGCAGACAAAATTTGGATCATACCCATCTACCCAGAAGTGCTGGACATATTGTTGATTGGACTTGTAAATACGGCCAAGGATTCTAGTGGTTGATTATATCATCATCCCTTGAGGTGGATTCCATCTCAAAAAGGCAAGTTCTAGACTGGTGGCTTGTGGGAAAGTCAGATGTTGTTCAAAAAGCCCAGCCTTGCTTGAACTCTCTAGTGTGTAAATGCGTACTTAGAAAAATCAGACCACAGAGCATGGGAATTTCAGCCACAGGTCACATGGTGTTGAAAAACTCATCACAGACTCCTGCCTCGTCCTTCTTTCTCTTTACCTTCATCATCCCCTTGGCCTTTCGTGCTCACACTTCAATCCTTTTGAGAAGTTATATCCTTTGGAACTTTCTTCAGGCCTTCCATATTCTCTACAGTATCCAGCTTTCTGGTTTCCCTTTCTGTTTACTCTTAGATGATTCTGGTGACTGCTATTAGATGCGTGCTTCCTTTCTGTTACTTTCTCAGGATGCTGACCCTATCCTTTCTGCTACCCTTTCTCTCCTCCTCTGTCATTGTTGGGTTATCATGGTCACTGCTTTCAGAACCCAGGTGTGTCTCCTCTGTATTCACTTATGCAGCTTCTGACCTTATACTCCCTCATTCTTCTATTCATTTCTTGGTGTATTGCCTCAGCTTCTCAGCCTTCATGGTGTGTGTCTATCTACTATATCTCATGTCTTCCTCTAATGCCCTTGTTTCTAGAACCTTTGAAGCTGGTTATTAATACTACATGTATGCTATCTTCTTTTGCCATTATCCCTCTGATGCTCATGCACTATCTATCATTCTCTTTTAGGCTTTCAGGATCCTTCCTTCATTTTCCATTTATCATTTTCCTCTCTTTGTCATAAACTGTATGTGACTTCTCCTTTTTGTATTTCTCTTGCCCATCTCTTCTTATATGGATTTTGCTGTATTCTATGCCTTTCCTATATCCTTTGTACATCTTAGTAGCTTTAATATATAAAAATTTGACTTTGATTCTATTATTTGAATGTGTAAGAAATGATTATAGATACACTACAAGCTGGATTTTTGACTGCTATAGTGCCTTTTTTGATGGATATGGTTAACTTTTGACTGCATTTAGACTGCTATAGTTGATTACTGATGATCTTTTGACAATATTTTGACAACCCATAGACACTTTATTGAGAACCAAAAGACATTTCATGACATACATGTAATCAAGCATCAATTTGACCTTACGCTATGAATGTCAAAAACATACATGGCACTGGTGGTCCCCATGTAACCTATAGATGTTTTTCACATACTATTGGCTTACATTGGAGGTCCTTTTGCAGAAGTTTGATAACCAATGGTTCAAATGCATTTTCCTGATGTAACGAGTTTACCATCCGAAACCGATACCCACTCCCTTTAGTACAAGACATTATCAATCGACTACAGGAAGCCAGATACTTTACCAAATTTGATGTCCGATGGGGATATAACAACATCCGAATAAGAGAGGGAGATGAGTGGAAAGCTGCGTTTGCCACCAACAGAGGATTATTCGAGCCTAAAGTGATGTTCTTTGGATTAACCAATTCGCCAGCCACTTTCCAAACTCTCATGAATTCGATATTTGGAGACCTAATTGCGGCTGGAAAAGTAGCCATATATCTAGATGACATCCTCATTTTTACAAGCACTAGGAAGAGCACGAAGAAATCACGCGAGAAGTACTCCGAAGGTTGGAAGCCTATGATCTATATCTGAGGCCAGAGAAGTGTGGATTTGAGAAGGAAGAGATAGAATACCTCGGACTGGTAATATGACATGGAGAAGTGAAGATGGATCCGGCAAAAGTGGAAGCAGTGAGGAAGTGGCCCATACCCAAAAGCATTCGAGAGGTTCGAGGGTTCATTGGATTTGCCAACTTCTACAGGAGATTCATACAAGGATTCTCCGATGTAGCTAGACCCCTACATGACCTTACCAAGAAAGGAGTTGTATTCCAATGGGGACTTAAACAACAACATGCTTTCGAGGATCTCCGGGATAGGTTTATCTCAGCCCTGATACTCACGTTATGGGACCTGAAGCGACCAACTCGTATCGACATAGATGCGTCAGGTTTTGCCACGGGTGGGGTCATTATGCAGAAACTAGACGATGGGCTATGGCACCCGATTGCTTTCAGATCCGCCTCAATGGACGAACACCAATGAAACTATGAGATCCACGATAGGGAAATGTTAGCAATTATCATCTTGCAACATTTCTCATACTTTATAACATAGATTTTGTGGTGTATATGTCTCTCTTAAGCAAGAAATTTGTAGTGTTACTTTTTTTGTCTGGAATTTCGTCAAACAGTACCATTACCCTGTGACAACCGTTACATTTTGTCAGTTTCGGCAGTATCTGTTACAGTAGTATGCTGCACCAAACAGGCCAAAAATAAATTTCAAACTTTTGCCCTTTTTTCAGTGATTTTCGACACTTTCATGAACATTCCGAACTTTTCAGTGTGACATGTGACTGAGTGCCTTTTCCGCAACTAAATCATCTGTCTCAACTGCTGCTGAGAACTGGGAGTATAGCTGTACCTGGTTATAAGCAGAAAAAACATCCCTACCAGCCTGTGTGAGCAGAATTTTTGAAATATACTTTCATTGTAACATTCCTTGAACTCACTATAAACAGTGTAATATGTTATACAATCAGAATGTAGCAGATCTAACTATCAGAGAGTCTGGGGTATTTTCTGTATATAAAACTGCCTTGGCCAAGAAGCAATTAATAACTTTCTGAGATATCCCTCACTGGGTGCAGCTTAAAATAAAACATGGTGAATTATTTTGAAGTTAGGCCATGAAAATTTCAAATAATACAGTTTAAAATTTTTTGATTTTATTTTAATGGTACATCAAAATACAGGGTTGCAGCTCTTGACTCTTGACTCCTTGACTAGGTAAATGGGTCTAGACCAAATTTCCCACTGGTCAATTCACAGGTCAACTGAGCCAACTAAGATATCATAGAATATGACTGGTTTGTTGAACCATCATATATATTTTTCATGCTCCAAGGATATGCTTCTGAGGTTTGGGAATGGTTTCACAAGGGCAAGCAGTTCTATAAAGGAAACAAATCACACCATAAATCCTGGTGCAAGTACTGTGTCATGAAGGCAGTACAACATCTGATAGCACAGGATAACATAGCAATATCAGAGAGACAGCTTGGAGATTGAGAAGGACAGTGCATCAATGGTTCTGTTTTTGCCAGCAAACATCTGAGATACTTCCTGCTGCATAGTCATCTACAAAATGGACACCTCCCTGGGCACTGTCATAATGTTTGACACCTAAAGCTTCACACATTATTGCAATTTGCAAAAATAATGTCACATCGAAAAAAAACTTTGAGTAATCAAGTTGCTGCGTCAGCTCTGTAACCGGAATCAGATGCCGCATTCACATGCTTAGCCAACTCTCAAGCCAAGTACTCAAACAATGGTGAGCAAACAGTGAAACGTAATCTGGATTCCATGGTAAATACACTAGTTTTTCAATATTATCCTGATGTCACCACTGTCTGAGTACTGGGCTCGAGAGTAGGCTGAGAGTGTGAATATTGGCCTGAGAGTCAACTGATTGTGTGAACACAGCACCCAATTTCAGATGTGGCCTGGAAAAGTTTTTTTTTTTGAGGCGCATCATTATTTTTACAAATTGCAATAAAGGGTGCAGTGGACTACTTGTGGAGACATCTCAGGAGCTGTCCAAATGCATCACCAACTGTCAAGAATCTGGTGAATTTGAAAGAAGCTGAACAACATCAGTGACTTGGCAACCATGCAGCTGGCAATACAGCACAGCCAGAAAATGTACACCAAATTCAGTACCTTCACAGCCACCATACACCTACACCAAATCAACTATTTATTGTAACAGCAATACAATATGTGCAGAGAGAGATGTCTTATACTCACTTGAGTGTATTGAGAGATAAAAGAGCTTATAGAAAGCTAGAGTGTTTGTAGAGAGCTTGAGAAGAGCAAGTAATAAAAGACTTAGATTGTGTCTGTCTGTCTAGCAAAAACAGGACAGTATTTATGCTATACTAGAAGTACAACTACATGTGATATTCTACAATGAGTAAGACTATCCAGAGTATGTACCAGAGTAAAGAAGCTGATAGTAACTAAGATATTCCTATATACATCAGAAGTTCTATCAGAAGTAACTCAATACATGAAAGTACAGTAATCACATGAAGTATACATGAAAGCGTGATTTTTCAACACTCCCCCTCGCTTGAAGCGTGTAAGTAGTATGTGATTTTATATGTGATATATTAGCAACAAGTTTCAACAAGTTGAGTGGTATAGTGTAATGATTTGTGCAGTAGAGGGTGAAGGAATGATAGTATACCAAAATGCACTACAGATCAATTTTGAATTCTTGTCGAAGGTGTTTAAATTCATCATTCGTAGCTATGATGAGGGGTGACAACAAAAATTGTCTTATCCATCTAAACACATATGTACTAAGTGAACTGAAGTTCCAATTCAGCTCTAAAGTTTGAGAATTTAGTAGAGCCTAGATTCTTTGTCAAGAGATCTGCTCGATTTTCATTCCCAGGAATAAACTCAAGTTGTAGATGCTTGAATTTTTGAATCAATTCCTTGACATAATGGTATTTAATGTCAATGTGTTTAGAGCGTTTTTCCGTGATCAGATTATTGCTCAGGAAGTTAGCTCCTTGATTGTCACTAACTATTGGAATTGCATTCATATCAAAACCTAATTTGCCTAATAAGGTTATGAGGCTGACTGAAAGGAGGAATCATCCTTACATGAAACTTTCAGCCCGAGTCCATCACTGTTGTGGTCCAGTTTGAACTGGAAGCTTTTGACTTCCTTGGCCCAGTAACAGTTGATGGGTTTGGCCTTGTACCTGCCATGCTTGTGGTGGCCAACTCCACTTCATTCTGATCCACATGGCTTGTTTGCCAGTGTCTGCTATTGCAACATATTCAGCTTCTGTTGACAAGAGTGCTACTGATTTTTGTTGATGTGATGACCAACAAATAGAGCCAGTTGCTAACTCAAAGACATAACCAGTCTGTGATCTCCTATTGTCATGATCAGCAGCCCAATCACTATCACAAAATCCTATTAACCCTGAATTTGACAATCCATCATAATTCATTGTATAGGTACATGTACCTTGAAGGTAACATAAAATGTAATAAGCCAATTTTAAATGCTCTTTACTCGGATTTGCAGAATGCTGTGATAATTTGTTAACTGCAAAAGTGATATCGGATCTCATGCCTAACATGAGGTAAAGAATAGATCCGATTACTTGTTGGAATTCTTTTTGGAGTTTAGGATCTAGGATAGCATCATTAATCTGAGGCATATATCCTTGTGGCAATGGTGTCTTTGGAGATTTGCAGTTTACCATACCAAAATGTAACAAGATCTTGTCCAAATATTTGGATTGATCTAAAGTCATGGTTCGCTTTTTTCAGTTTCTATTGATTCGAATTCCCAGGAACTCTTTGACTTCTCCAAGATCTGTAGTTTCCCATTTACTCCTGAATTCTTCACGTTTCTGATTTAAAAGATTGTTATTGTCGCCCATCCATAAAGCGTCATCCACATAAATTATAACAACCACAATGTAATTGTTTTCGTAATAAACATAAACACCACTATCTGCTTTTAGGTTGTCAAATCCTATTGAATGCATAAACTTGTAGCATTCAAGCCACCAGGATCGACTGGCTTGCTTTAAGCCATAGATAGCTTTGTTTAATTTCCATACTTTGCCATCATCCCTTTCAAAACCACTGGGTGGTTCCATGTAGATTTCTTCATGCAGTGGACCATTCAGGAAAGCACTTTTGATGTCAAGGGCTAATATATCCCAATCTAAAATGGTAGCTAGTGCTAGTAGAAGTCAAATGGTTTCAAACCATACTACAGGGTTGAATATATTGATAAAGTCAACACCTTCTATCTATGAGAATCCCTTGGCAACAAACTGTGCTTGAAAGCTGCCATCATTTTTGATATTAAAAACCCATCTGCCCTTGAGGGCTTTATGACCTTTTGGTAAGTCGACAACTACAAATACATTGTTTCATTCTAGTTGATTTATTTCATAGAGGCCTGCTTTGTACCATAAATTGTACAAATCTTTTTGGAGCGTTTTGAATATTTTTAAACAATGTCCAAGTTTTGACAAATCTAAGATTGTTCCAATCATCTCTATGTAGATCATTATCTCTATTAGGATCATGATCATATGGGAACTGATCTAGATATGCACAAGTGTGATAAATTAGAATTCAATCGAGATCTTCTCCCCCTTCTTGAGTACATAGAATTATTAACTCATTTGAATCAAGAATATCATCATTGAATGATGATATTTGAGCGGTTGCTATGGGTTCAGCCAAATTGGCTGTGTCTTCTGCTATATCTTCCCATTCATCTTCTTCTCTATTTTGTTTATCAATGGCTCCTTGCCGACAATGTCCGTGGAACTGTCCTCGTGGCTGAGAACATGCACAACTGGATGTAGCTCGTGTTCAGCTAGAACTTTCACCTCTAGGTCTGTTAAGGTGCCAGCCACCTCTTGGAATTTGTGCTGAAGGCATCATTCCTTCTAAACATTTATTACATTCCTTATTTCTAGAACTGCGTCTAGGGCCAGGAGGTGTTAGTGGTGGTGCCAGTACAGCTGGTGGTGGAGGTGGAGAAGGTGGAGGGGAGATATGATCTAATTCATCTTTCTCTATTTGATGTGGATATGATTTAAATCTTGTTTGAGACCAGGGTCCGAATATATCAATAGGTAAATCCAGTTCTAATGGAAATTCATTGATCCTTTTAGGACAATTTGGGATTGCAGATGTAGGGATAGTATGGTTTTCTATCTCATCAGATTTTACATGTGGAAACCAAGATTCCACAAATATGGCATTGGGTGACGTGAACAATTTATTGTTTTTATTCATAAATCACCAACCTTTAGTTCCTTCAGCATAGCCGATGAATAACATTAACTCCGATTTTTGACTCATTTTATTTCTACAACATTCCTTTGGAATGTGCATATAAGCGGCACTACCCCATGTTCTAAAATAAGATACATTGGGTTGAGCATTCTTATTGAATAATTCAATAGGAGTTTTGTATGCTAAGCGACGAGTTGGTGTATGTGCCATGATATGTGCGGCAGTTGCAAAAGAAAATTCCCACCAAGAAGGAGCTCCATTTGCCATATGACACCTGGTTTCTTCTTTTTCTGTTAAGGTGCGGATAATTCTTTCAGCACGACCATTTTGTTGGTGTATGTAAGGTGCTGACGTTTGTAGTGTAATACCCTTTGTCAAGAAACACTTTAAATTCTTTTGAGACGAGTTCTCCCCCTAAATCACAATGCACAGTTTTTAATTCAAAACCAGTTTGTTTTTCAGCCCAAGCAATATATTCTTTGAATGTAGCGAGTGCCTGTGATTTTTGTTTTAGGAAATAAGGGGCTGGGAAAGAACTATAGTTGTCTAAGAATATAATAACCCACTTGTATTTGTGGTATGATTCTATAGGAAATTCTTTTAGATCATAATGTACCAGTTCCAAGGGTTTGGATGTGTGTTTCTCACTTGAAGGGTATGACTTTGCTGTCATTTTGCCTAATGCACAGCCTCTACATACATCAGTTCAAACTGAGATTGAAAACGTGCCAACACCTTTTACACCTTTTGTTAAATTTCTCATCACATTCATGCCAGGATGTCTGAATCTATTATGCCATAATGTGTAATTATTATTTAAACTAATTGACATTGCACTGTCAGTCTGTACAATACATGACTTCAACTAATACAAAGTGTCACCCTGATGCATTAAAAAGAATGACATCAGGAGACTGTCATCTAGAGTCCTCGACGAGTACACTTGCGAGTTACTCACACTCGCAACTTGCAAGTATTTGGACAAATACTGGGTGCAGGTTAAAATAAAAGAGGTTGAATTATTTCAAAGTTATTTTGAAGTTAGGCCACAAAAATTTAAAATAATACAGATCTGATTTTGTTGATTTTATTTTCATGGTTTGTTATAGTAAAAAATATCATCAAAATAAAATCAACAAAATTGGATCTGTATTATTTTAAAAATTTGTGGCTTAACTGTCGCGAAGAGGCGACAACAAGATGGCAAGCGAGGACGAGACGAGTGCGAGAGACCTTAACACAAAACTAGTCCGAAGAGACCAAGTTAGATTAGAAGGGTAAGGATGATACAAAGCATACCTAGTCCGAAGAGACCAAGAGGTCAAGATGAGGACTAGGTTACAGGTTTGGCTAGTTTAAATACAGTACTGGCTAGATCAAGATGTGAATGGAAAGCTGTAGGTAAACAGCATGTCTGCTGTGTGTTCGGGAAAGATTCTGGTAAGATTATGGAAAGGCTATGGATAAGTATGATCAAACGGAAATGAAAGAAAGGTGTAGACAGGGTGTAAAGGTGTGAGGCAGCGATAAGGCTGCGCACACTGCGTAGTTAAGGTTTAAGGTTTGAAAGTAAGGTTCAAAGGAAATGGTAAATGGGAACATACAAATATAAATGTCTGTAAATAAAGGAAAAATGAATATTAATAATCGGAATAAAATGTCAGTATTTAATGTTCACGACATTACCCCCCTCCTTAGAGTCCATCGTCCTCGATGACTAAATTCTGGGTGCATCTGGGTGTTTCTTGTGGAATGCTGTAATTGATCTTTTAGCATTTGTAAGGTTTGTTACCGGTTCCCAGGAATTATGTCCTTCATCATATCCTTTCCACTTTACTAAATATTCGATTCTCCTCCATCTAACTCAACTATCCAACAACTTTTCTACTTCATACTCCAGTTCATCTTCTTCCTCCAGATAGACTGGTTCCGGTTCGACTTCCAATTTCCCATTAACGACATTGCCTTTGAATGGGTAGAGTTTGTCAACATGAAAGACTGGATGTACTCGTTCCAGAGACCTAGGAAGATCCAGTTTGTAGTCTAGGTTGCCAACCTTCTCAATGATTTCATATGGTCCCAGTTGTCGGTCACCTAGTTTTTCACTAGAGAGTTGAAGATTGATGTCTTCGGCACTAAGCCAGACATGATCTCCAACTTTAAACTGGTGTGCCTTTTTCTTCCCTCGTTCAAAGCCTTCCTTCATCTTCCTTTTTGCTAAATGTAGCGCTGCTCCTGCATCCCTTCTTGCTTCTCTTAACACTTCAATCCGCTGCTCTACACTTGCATTTCCTGTTCGCCTTCCCACTGGGATGTTGAAGTGTGGTAAATATCCGTAGGTGACTTCGAAGGGGGTTAGGCCATGAGCTGAGTGGGTTCGGGAGTTAATTATGAATTCCACCATGGGCAGGTGTTCGACCCAGTCGTCTTGTCTTCGATGTACGAATATCCTTAAGTACTTTTCGACTTCTTGGTTTGCCCTCTCTGTCTGTCCGTTTGACTGAGGTCGGTATCCCGAGGTCAGGGTGGATTGGATGCCCAGTCTCTTGAGCAGTAATCTCATCACTGCTGCTGCAAATTGGGGACCTCGGTCAGAAATTATTCAGAGCGGTAATCCGTGGAGACGAAAGATCTCCTTGTAATACAGGTCGGCAGCTCCCTCCACTGTTAGGTTAGAGTGGCAGGGTATGGTGTGTAGTTGTTTGCCAAAGTGGTCCGTACAGACCATTATCGCGTCGTAGCCTTGGGATTTTGGGAGCTGTGTGATCAAGTCAACTCCTACGTACTCCCATGGTCCTTCCGGGACTTCTAGCGGTTCCATTACGGCTCTTGGGTGTCTTTGCAGTTTCTTTCTCATGCATACATCACATCCTTCTACAAACTTCTCCACGAAAGCCCTCATTGATGGCCACCAGTAATGAGTACTAACCAGGTCAAAGGTTGCGTGTTTTCCTCCATGTCCTGCAGTGGGCGCGTCATGGCACTGTTTTACCACTTCTTTCCTTAATCCTTCCTCCGGTGGAACATACACTCTTCCTCAGTGATAGATCAACCCTTCGTCTTCCTCCCATTCCGCTATTCCATCCGCTAATTTCTTTAGTCCTCCCTTCCTCAATTCCTTTAGTCCTTCTACTACTTCCGCTTCTCTTGTAGTGGCTCGACGGATCTTTTCTTCTAACGGGTTGCTGAAATGAGATGCAGCTAATTTTACGAAGTGTTCGGGCCGTAAGACAGTTTGTTTGGTATTATCCTCCTCGTCGGAAACACGGTGTAGCGGAGAGTGGGATAAGGCATCTGCTAAGACGTTGGTTTTACCCGGTCTGTGTACCAACAGGAAGTTGAAGTTGGCCAATTTTAAGGCCCATCGAGCCTGTCTCCTGCTTAGGTCCTGGGCGGTCTTCCAGTAGCGCAGGTTATCGTGATCAGTGATGACCTCGAATGGCTCGGGGAGTCCTTCTAGATAGTGCCTCCATTCTTTCAGTGCTTCAATAATCGCGAGCATTTCTCTGTCATGGATCTCGTAGTTCCGTTGGTGTTCATCCATCGAGGCAGATCGGAACGCAATTGGGTGCCAGAGTCCATCTTCGAGTTTCTGCATGATGACTCCTCCTGTGGCAAAGCCGGAGGCATCTACATCTATTCGAGTCGGTCGGTTGGGGTTCCAGAGTGTAAGTATCGGGGCTGAGATGAACCTATCCCTCAGTTCTTCAAAGGCCTGTTGTTGTTTACGTCCCCATTGGAATACAACTCCCTTTTTTGTTAGGTCATGCAGGGGTCTAGCTACATCTGAGAACCCTTGTATGAACCTTCGGTAGAAGTTGGCGAATCCAATGAAGCCTCGTACTTCTCGGATACTCTTGGGCACTGGCCATTTCCTGACAGCTTCTACTTTGGCCGGGTCCATTCTCACTTCCCCGTATCGGATTACCAGCCCCAAGTACTCAATCTCCTCTTTCTCAAATTCGCATTTCTCCGGCCTTAGGTACAGATCATACTCTTCTAACCTTCGAAGCACTTCCCTTGTAATCTCCTTGTGTTCTTCCCTGGTGCTGGTGAAGATGAGGATATCGTCTAAATACACGGCTACTTTCCCTGCTGCGATCAGGTCTCCGAATATGGAATTCATGAGAGTCTGAAAGGTGGCAGGGGAGTTGGTTAGCCCGAAGAACATCACTTTCGGTTCGAATAATCCTCGGTTGGTTGCAAAGGCGGCTTTCCATTCGTCTCCTTCTCGGATTCGGATGTTATTGTACCCCCATCGGACGTCGAATTTGGTGAAATATTTAGCTTCCTGAAGTCGATTGATGATGTCTTGGACTAAGGGCAGAGGATACCTGTTCCGAATGGTAAACTCATTGAGTTTCCGATAGTCTTGTACAAATCGAAGCTTCCCATCCTTTTTCTTAATGAAGAATACTGGGGAAGCGATAGGGGATTTGGATGTTTGAATATACCCTTTCTTCAGATTATCTTCGAGAAACCTTTCAAGCTCTTGTTGTTCGTTTACCGACATAGGGTATACTTTGGTTCGGATGGAGGCGGGCGCTCCTGGGGTCAGCTCTATAGCGTGATCCCATGGTTGGTGCACTGGAAGCCTCTCTGATTCTTCTTCGGAAAATACTTTATGAAACTCTCGATAGGCTTCCGGGATCATTTCTTCCAGTGTCTTCTCCTTCCTTCCTCGGGCTGCTTCTTCTGCAATCTGTTGAGAGTATGTTACTCCTGCAGCACACCAGACTTCATCCTCTAGTTCCTCAATTACCCCTTCTCTTCGCCACTCTCTTCGTTGCTTCCGGTTGGCTCTGATCTTTACCGGTGTCAGGAGAGGACCTTCTTCTTCTCCTCCTGTCGTTGCTCCTGCCTTTACATCCTCTTCAGTTGCCCAGAAGTCGTCATCATCGTAGATTCGATCACTTCTTCCTCTGACTTGTAATAACCCCTTTTCCCAATCTATACTTGGGTTAGCCTCTCTGAGCCAGGGCAGTCCTAAGATCACATCTTCTCCTCCTAAATCCGTGACAAGGAAGTCCATCCATCCACTCATCTGGTCCACTGTCAACCTTAAGTTGGCACATCTCTCAATCTTCCCTGCTCGGTTCTCCGTTCCATCAATGTTGTAGATAGGCAAGGCTTTCTTCATCAAGAAGGTAGGGATCTTATGTTTTCGGACAAATCTTTCATCAAGGAACAATGCAGTTGCTCCACTATCCACCATTGCTGCAGTTTTCAGTTCTAATCCTCTTTCTTGGAGACACACGTTGACTCGGTAATGCGAAGCGCCAGGCTTTATTTCTGAAGTCATATTTAGAATACATGCATGTATCGAATCATAGGTAGACGAAAAACGAAAGTTCTGAAATGTATTTGGTACGCGGGATGCAGCAGAGTCCGGTACCGGCTTTAAAAATCCTTACGTTCCTTCATGAAAGCAGCGAGTATAGCGGTTTGTTGAGCCATGGCTTCTTTCAAAGCTTGGATCTCACTGGTGGAGTTGTCGACGCGGGTGGAAGACGGACCGGCAATTGGTGGGGTATCATTGAACAGCGAGAATGGCGTTTCAGTGGTAGCAGAGACTCGGGCTCCTCCTCCTCCTGTCTTTCCTGCTCCTCTATTCTTTTCCAGGCCCATATACTTGTCCTGACAAATTCTCTCCATATGTCCGGTTCTGGCACAGTATCGGCATTTCTCATTCTTCCAGTTACAGTTTCCTCGAACGTGCTCTTTACTTCCACAGCCAAAACACCTCCCTCTCATTTCTCGTAGGAAATCGTCACAGCTCTTCCCATTCCAATTTCCTCCTCCTCGGCCTCCTCCTCCACTTCCGGCTCTGGTGGCGTCTACATCCATGGCGTTTGGGTCGGATCGATGGTTGCTGGCGGCATTATATGTAGGATCATGTAGGGCTAGTTCAATTTCGATGGCTCTGGAGACGGCTTGGGATAGGGATTTGGGTTTGCCCTGGGCGATATTAATGCTCACCATATGGAGCCTGACACTGGGGTTGAGTCCACTGCAGAATCGTTCCATAAGGTCGGCATTGGAGAATCCAGTTCGAGAGCCAATATCTTGGAACTTTTGCGCGAACTGCGCGACAGTCAACTTCCCTTGTTTCATCCCTTTGATCTGCTTCCTTGCCTCCGATTCCTCATCTAGTGATCCAAACCTCGTTTTAAACTCTTTCACAAAGTCATCCCACTTCTCGTTGAAGGGGAACTTGACGCTAGGGTCACTGTAGGATCAGAAGATTTGATCAGCATACCGGGCAGCCCAGTCGGCCGCATCTTCGGTCATATAGGAGAGGGCGGAGGCAATCCAGTCGTTCGAGGTTCGAACCCCTTCTTGCTTGCTGGCCCAATTCTGGAAGAAGGCAAGGAAGGTGCGGACATCACTACTCTTCCCAGTAAACGGTGCAGGTTTTGCGTTTGCGTTCTTTTTGTCCTTCTTTTCAGCGATGCCAGTCTTCCCAATAGAGTGGGCGAGACGCGTGACTTCATTCTGAAGCATGAGTTGTTGTTTCATCAGGAATTTGATGAGGTCGTCTTTGGACAAATCGTCCATGTTCTGGTCTCTGGGTGGGGGCGGAGAGTCGTCTCTGGGTTTCTTGGGAATCGGGATAATTCAGTGTTGGGGTAAGATTATGGAAAGGCTATGGATAAGTATGATCGAACAGAAATGAAAGAAAGGTGTAGACAGGGTGTAAAGGTGTGAGGCAGCGATAAGGCTGTGCGCACTGCGTAGTTAAGGTTTAAGGTTTGAAAGTAAGGTTCAAAGGAAATGGTAAATGGGAACATACAAATATAAATGTCTGTAAATAAAGGAAAAATGAATATTAATAATCGGAATAAAATGTCAGTATTTAATGTTCACGACATTAACTTCAAAATACCTTCAAATTAATTTACCATGCTTTATTTTAAGCTGTACCCAGTGAAATAAACTTAGACTTCCGCTTGCAAAAACTCGTGGGAACTGAAACTTGCAGAGGCAAGTATTGGACTTGCAAGTCTGCATGTACTTGGGAGTACTCACAAGTACTTGTTGTTTTGCCAAAAAGTATATTAAAAGAAAGAAATATCTGAAATAGTATCTGATTTCAATAATTCATACACAGCTATGTAGCTGGTGTATGCTCAACTATTTTTCATTTCTAGAAGTAATTGCAGAAACCTTGTTCTGATGAGTTATTCAGAATTTTAAGTATTGTGGCACCACATATTGTAAAGGGAAGGATCAATAATAAAAATATGTTTGTAATACAGGTTTTTAGAATTCATTGGATAGATCAAATTTTATTTCTGGGTATTGTTTAGAAACTCATTTTTCAAAGATCTGTGGAAGAAAGACCTCCAAACCACACATATTTGGATATATTTTTATGTACTTAATCATAAAATTGACTTTAGAATGATTCAATCCATTAATATACAGCTAAAAACACTATCTACTTGGTACCCAGTACCTGCAGATATTTGCATTTTTTCAAAAATCTAAACCTGTATCTGCAAAGTATATAACCCATAGATCTGGCAGGTTTTCACATGAGTAATCTGGCTGGTAACCCTTACTGGGATCCATGCTGCACCTTGTTGCTCATGTTGCAGGAACTTTGGATTAGTGATATCATTAGAAATTTGCCCTGAGACACTTGGTGCATATATTCTTTTTTCCTTGGTATCATGTTTTATGATATCAAAACATTCTTTAATATTAAATAGCTAGAGGATTTGGCTGTGATCAGTGGGTAATGATCAGTAACAACTTTTAATTCTTTAATTAAACAATTCCACTATATTGAATTTTAATGTCATGGTTTGATCTATAATATTGAAGTGAAGTGAACTTTAAAATATGAATAATGAGGGAGTACTTGCAAGTTTGAATCTTTTTTGAAGGTTCAAACTTGCACTTGTCTAAAACTTGCCTTGGCAAGTCAAGTCTCTGGCGAGTGCAAGTTCTGGGAAGTTTTCCCATGGGTAGACTTGAGAGTACTCCCAAGTGTGGTCACCTCCCCGAGGACTCTACTGTCATCAGTTTCATATTTCATCTGAATATGACCTAACTGACCATTAAAATAATAGCCAGTTCGTAATAATAGGCCAGGGGATAATAATCAATCTGTGCCATCTGATTGATAATATACAGGGTGGAGTTTAATTTTATGTTCAACGCCTTTGTCATCTATGTGTTCTATTAGAACTGTTCCAATGCCTAAAATTTTAGCTGTGGAATTCTTATCAGTGGTTCGGATGTTCTGTGGTATTTCAAATGGTTGGTATGTTGCAAAATCATTTCATGTGTAAAATGACGAGATGCTCCTGTGTCAAAGACCCAGTATACACTATCATTGCAAGGTCTGTTTCTTAATGGTTCTTCACACCTTAAACAATGCACTGTTTCAACTCTTAGATCACATCCTTGAATAAAGGAAGTCTCATCGCATGCTATTAAAGCAGCAGATAAATTATTATTATACAAGTCCATACAAGGTACTACACTATCTACAGTTGCACTCAAGTTTTGAAATCTAGGGACTTGATTAGAATGTGCAATTGTATTAGAAGAAACAGAAACATAGTACCATTCCAACATTTCACCACTAAGGTCATCATAGAATTGGTTATTTTCAGGATCATCATTATATGGATCTGAAGTGGCGGCAACATAGGATTTGTAATCCAAGATTTCCATTTTTATTTCTTTGGTGATTTCACCAATGGATTCAGTGCCATACATTCAGATCGCTGTATCATGGAAATTGGCCGGGATGACGAAACTTCCTTCTGGGGTTTTAACCCAGAAAGGTTGGGGAGCCTGTATAGGCTCTGATGAAGTACCAGCCACTGGTTGTGAAGCAACTGGTGTCATGGATGCATGAAGGCAATCCAATTCTCTACCAGTGTCTAACTGTTTTTGTACCTTTTCAGGTAGTGGCAGTAAAGTCTCATCCACAGGACGTGCGCTAGTATTGTAGTGACTGGCACTGCCTCTGTTTACCCAATTTTTGAAGTCATAATGAAACGAATCCATTTTGTCCCTTTGCATGTCTTGCCAAGTGGGAGGACCCCACAGATCCACATAGTCTGGAACTGATTGTACCTCTAGAAGATCTAATTTATTTGAGATATCTTCTATTACTGCATTAGTTGATTTGGTAGAAAGATGCCATTTTAACATGTCAGGAAGAGGTATAATTGGTCCGTAGACAGATTCCCAGGATGGTAAACCATCAGTCCAATGATAATATGTGATTTTGGTTACCATATTGACAGTTATTTCCACAGGTGGTACATAAGGCACAGAATGGCAGTTGAGTCAATGGGGCAATCAGGTGATGATGCACCATAACAAAACACACCCATTTGGGGATGGAAGTGATGCCATTCAGAATCGAAACATTCATCAAATGTATGTGGTCCCATGAAGATATAGTCATTGAGATGTGTGTCAGGGTTATACTGGCGACCAAGTAATGTGCCACAATGATCCATAAAGAGGATGTTTTCCAGATTAACAAATACCTGATCCATGTAAAGTAAAGTGGATTGTTGAACCAAATTGTGAACAATGGGAATTGTAAGAATTGCAGGAACAATATCATTAGTACATTCATCACCACATGGGGTGTTGATGTAACAAACACAATTTCATTGTTGTGAATCATGATGTACATGATTCCAGTTCCCATGAATGTGTTCAACATATTCAGTTGGTCCCATGTATATAATGTGGTATGAATTGTCCTCAGGATCAAAGCAACATCCAAGATAAATGCCACGAGGGTCATAAGTATCCCAGGCATTTGGGTCATCATAACCAGATCCAAAAGCATATGTAATAGTGCCATTTGTCCAATTGTTATCAGTGATTTGATTACCAAAGAAAACATTTTCAGGATCATTGGGCATAACATAAGGATCATGAGACCAATTGCCAGTAATATCCCCCCAACCATCATTACAAGTTTCCAAAGATAACCACATAGAGTGAAAAACATTGTCAACATTTGTTACCAAGTCATCATCTGAAATTGAATAACCATTTTCATCAAATTGATGAGAATTTTGAGGTACCAGGGGTGGCATTGATGAATGTGTTCCAGAATCAGAAGAAGCCATAATGGTGTCAGAATCAAGATCAGATTCTGGATCCAAGTCAGAAATATAACGGTTTGTAGAGGTATTCACTGGGTGCAAGTCAATATATTTCTTTGTGAAATATTTTAAAAATATGCTGAAGATAATCTGGTAGGAAATAAAATAAAACACCATGAAATAGGTTAATAATATTTTAATCAAACATTAAAATACAACCAGGTAAGATTGTTTGAAGATATATAAATAAATATATTAATCTGAACCCAAAAAGTTTACAATTTATCTTTAAAATATCATTTACCTATTTCACTCTCAAATATTTTAAAGATGAGACACTACTGAAGTGCTTTAGGGTGCATACCTCAACAACCTGTCTTTTTTCAATCAATACAGTGTTGGAGGCATTAAAATATTTCCTCCCAAACTATGAATGGAGAATGAATTTGATATTTTAAACATTCATTAATATATGATTAAAATATTACAATGTTGAATATGAGAGAAATATTTTAATGACTAATATCTACAGTTTGACAAAAAGTACTTTAGCTTCAACACCATATCTGCCACTATTTTAACATGAGATTAAAATATTATGCTCTCAAATATGCAAACAATATTTTAATCAATTTATACACTCTTAATGTTTGTAGTAGCATCTAGTCTTAGTCCTATATCTTATATGACCTCCTATTTTGATATATTTTGGTATATTCTTGTATACTTTTGTTGATTTTGCACATATATTTTAGTATATTTTTGGTACATTTTTAGTATATTTTAGTATATTTTCGTATATTTTTAGTATATTTTTGTATTTTTTGGTATATATTACTATATTCTTGTATACTGTTGTCTATTTCACATGTATCTTTTGGTATATTTTAGTATATTTCAGTATATTTCAGTATATTTCAGTATATTCTTGTGTAATTTTGTCTATTTCACATGTATCTTTTGGTATATTTTAGTATATTCTTGTGTATTTTTGTTTATATCACAATATATTCTTGTATTTATTGTTATGAATGATCCAATGTTCACCATTCTTGAAAGGCAAATGGTCTTCTGCACCTTTGTCATGCCTCTCATTTGTCATCAGATGAGATTTTTCTATAGCATTCTGCTTCCATCCCACTACAAAGGCTGGGGATGTGAGGTAAATACATGCAAAGACATGAGTACTAAAATGTACCAACATATACTCAAATGGACAAAAGTACACAAGAATATAACAAACAATACAAAAATATACTAAAATATACTATAATATACCAAAAGATACATGTGAAATAGACAAAATTACACAAGAATATACTGAAATATACTGAAATATACTGAAATATACTAAAATATACCAAAAGATACATGTGAAATAGACAACAGTATACAAGAATATAGTAATATATACCAAAAAATACAAAAATATACTAAAAATATACGAAAATATACTAAAATATACTAAAAATGTACCAAAAATATACTAAAATATATGTGCAAAATCAACAAAAGTATACAAGAATATACCAAAATATATCAAAATAGGAGGTCATATAAGATATAGGACTAAGACTAGATGCTACTACAAACATTAAGAGTGTATAAATTGATTAAAATATTGTTTGCATATTTGAGAGCATAATATTTTAATCTCATGTTAAAATAGTGGCAGATATGGTGTTGAAGCTAAAGTACTTTTTGTCAAACTGTAGATATTAGTCATTAAAATATTTCTCTCATATTCAACATTGTAATATTTTAATCATATATTAATGAATGTTTAAAATATCAAATTCATTCTCCATTCATAGTTTGGGAGGAAATATTTTAATGCCTCCAACACTGTATTGATTGAAAAAAGACAGGTTGTTGAGGTATGCACCCTAAAGCACTTCAGTAGTGTCTCATCTTTAAAATATTTGAGAGTGAAATAGGTAAATGATATTTTAAAGATAAATTGTAAACTTTTTGGGTTCAGATTAATATATTTATTTATATATCTTCAAACAATCTTACCTGGTTGTATTTTAATGTTTGATTAAAATATTATTAACCTATTTCATGGTGTTTTATTTTATTTCCTACCAGATTATCTTCAGCATATTTTTAAAATATTTCACAAAGAAATATATTGACTTGCACCCAGTGATTGAATAATCAGTCTGGGTGTGAGTTTGAGTAATCAGATTCCCAGTCAGAATTGTCATAGTAAGATTGTTGAGGAAACTCATGGTTATTTGAATTGGGGATCTTGTCGATTTCATTATTGACATCGGCCATGAAGGCTGGCTCTCCCATTTCAGTATCCGAATCTGAATCAGCAACTTGAGCAGTTGCTTTTCCTTTCCCTTTTTTATCTAACCGTTTATTCATTCCACCACGATGTTGTTTCTTGGTCTTTTTATTAGATTTTGTAGTTTCAGGTTGTACTGGAGCATTGCGTTTTTTGCCTTTGCCCTTTTTGGTATTGGAGGGACCATCTGAAGTTTGATTAGACCATTTGGGTGCTCCATTATACTTTGGGTGCTCACCAGACATTCTAGAAAGTAAAGAAGATTCTTCTTGAATCTCCTGAATTTCTTTTGCCCCCTGTCTTTGTTTGTACTCGTCACAAATTGCTTGAGCACATTTATCAAACTTTATTTTTTCCCCTTTAGGGACAGCTCCTAATAGAGTTGTTCAAAGGTTCACATAGCTTTTTGGAAGTAACTCCAAAAGGTGATAAGCTTGGAACTCATTGCCAAACTCACATCCATTACCATTTAGACAACCAATATAATAACATAGGGTTTCCATCTGATTAGCTGGATCTTTGGACAAATCCAGACTCCATTGAATAAAATCTCTATACCAACCAGCTTTAACTGGAATATGGGCCATGCCATATTTAGTTTTGATACGTTCCCATAACATACTTGATGTGAACATAGTTTTGGCTTTGCCAGTTTCATCCTTATTGAGTTCATCTGGTGTGAACGTCAATAGATTGTGACAAACGTCACTAGGCATTTGTAAAGAGATAAAGCCAATGGCTTTTTCGTCTTGGATGTCCCATTTATGAATTTCATTTGTATCACCTGGAGTAGTAACCTCTTGAGTTCCACCAGTATCAGTAGTATAATAAGAAGTGATCGTACTGGGAGGACAAGGGATGAGGTTTTTGACATACATCCACACTTCTTCAGATTGCAGAACCAAAGCCATGGCACTGGATCATCCAGCATAGTTGGCACCATTAAGAACAGGAACCTTCTTGATAACTTTGTCAGACATTGTAATCTGTGAAAGGCACTAGTCAGCAACTGTGCAGCAACAGATTATAGACTAGATGACAAGATGTTTGGTCAAACAACCACAGTATATTAGGTGATCATATATAGTTTTCCATCATTTTTCCATCTCCTATCTGGGCAAACACCTCAGACTAGGCAGTAGTAACTAGACATTTGCATAAATCAACCATACACAAATAGAAAGCTTTTCATTGTGGTGTGCATGTAATGGATTCCAGCTATAACAGAATGTATCTGCAAGCAATCTCTATTGAGTTGCTAAAAAAACCCTTCCCCAAGTAGAGATTTACACAACCATTGATCTGGACCCAAAGAGATGCGTCAATTAAGGCTTAGCAGAGCTCTGCCAGCAAGTGGATTTACAGCAACTCCATCCAGGTTCCTATAGCTTTAACCAAAACAGCACTGCAACTTTTACTAAGCATAAAAGGGTACTCTTAAGGTGTATGGGGGAATACTATCTAACTACTGTTTTTCTAGGCAATCACAAATCAACATTGTGTATCCCTGGTTTTATGGGGCTATTCACCCTCCCTGCCTCTTGAGGAGCAGGCATTTATACAGAAGAGGCCAGACAGAAACATGCAATCCTAAAGGATTACAAAGAAACCTTCAATAAAGAAGAGCTTCCCAAGTGTGATTATGAACAAACCCTAACCAAGCAACCCCAGGTGCCTAATGCGACCCAAGATCGTCAATCCACTGATTTATGTGGACCTTTGAAGAAGAATGGAAATGATGTACATAAACTATATAGATCTAACTAATATAAATTACCAAACCCAGGCACTAGATCTATATCCCAGATACACTCAGGTGTGAGTGCACCAAAGACATGGATACATGATCAAACCCTTCAATAAAGCTGAACTGGGTTGTGGCAATCAGCATCAAGGCCATTGGGGCCCATAACCTATTGTAACAGCAATACAATATGTGCAGAGAGAGATGTCTTATACTCGCTTGAGTGTATTGAGAGATAAAAGAGCTTATAGAAAGCTAGAGTGTTTGTAGAGAGCTTGAGAAGAGCAAGTAATAAAAGACTTGGATTGTGTCTGTCTGTCTAGCAAAAACAGGACAGTATTTATACTACACTAGAAGTACAACTACATGTGATATTCTATGATGAGTAAGACTATCCAGAGTATGTACCAGAGTAAAGAAGCTGATAGTAACTAAGATATTCCTATATACATCAGAAGTTCTATCAGAAGTAACTAAATACATGAAAGTACAGTAATCACATGAAGTATACATGAAAGTGTGATTTTTCAACACTATTATCACCTGTGCCTCTTCTGAATGGCTCTTTGACTGCACCTGAAGCTCAATATTGGCCACTACTCATTTCACCCCAGCCTGTATGTCTAGAACCTTCTGCTCCACTGCTCCAAGCAGCTCTAACTCTGACCCCAACTGTTTTTGTGACATCAATGCCATTCTATGGTGAAACTGAGCCTCGCCCCATGCCAACTGCAATGCTTACAGAGCTTCATGCTGACTTATGTTGGTTAATGGTCTCTGGTACAGTTGCATGGAGGGCTGTCAAACTGCCATATTGGCAGCACTTCTTCCAGAAATGGGTACCAAGTTCAGTTCTTCCAAGTCATAATGTAATATTGGGACATATACTGAGTGAGAAAGTGGATAAGGCTGTTGTACAGACAAGGAGTAAGGTCAAGAATCACTATGGGACTGGACAATGTGATGGATAGAAGAATGTTGCAAAGAGTAGCTTGATTACAGGGATGATAAACATTGAATATGAGGTGCCATCTATGTTCTGATTTCTTCACAACTTGAATTGATTGATGAAACCTTATGATTTGAGTTTGTATCTGCCTCTGCTATGGGCAAAAATAGGGGTTTGACCATTGAAAATTCATAAGCTTGCAGCAAGAGATTATGGATTCAGTTTTTGGGGAAAGCTCTAGAGCTAGACTAAGGTTAATTACAGACTCACAAAACTAGCCATCTCAAAGCAGTTATTCTGAATTGCCAAGACTTTTCCTTGCCAGTCTGAAGAGTCTGATATATACATGCAGATTTAATTGGGAATGAATATCCAAAATGTCAATACTTTTGGAATTATTCCTTTGCTTTGTGGTTTTGTGGTTTTATATTGCAGGATTGAATGGGTTTCCCTTTTTGGTTTGACCACTGGTCCACTTTTTAGGTTACCTGTCCCTTACAAGTCAAATAGTACACAATCTACATCTATTTGTTTTTGCTGGTTCCATAAAGCACAAATACATGTATTCAATTCCCAAGGAGTTACAAGCCGGAGTTTACGGAGGTCTCGTCCTTACTAAACTCGACGTCGCTGACAGAGTTTCGTGCACAAACCCATTCGGTAAGTTGCTGATGTAAGTAAAATTACCGGCATCAAACCGGCATCATTGTCTCATGGTTTCGGCATCCATTTTATTTCCACAATTTACGGCTCGGACTTGGGGCCTCGTACCTGCCACACAAAGCGATGGCCCACTTTCTTTCATTGAATAGTAGCATTTAATGTACAGTAAGAATTCCAGATTGCAAATAAGGAATCAGGGTGAATATACTTAGGCTACAATGCTGCTTAGATGCTCAAGAAAAATCTCTAGTTGGCATTCTTATTCCAGTTTTGCATTGATAGAATGTAAACATGGACATGAATGTATCTGCAACTTGCACAAACTTTCCCAAGTGTTGGAGTAATTAAAGTTGACACTTCACCTGTCAAACATGCATTGTTAAATCTCGGAATGGTAATTAAGCAGCAGCAGTGCAAGTATTACATCAGGAAAAGCCCCATTCTGGGATTAGCACCTATTACTTGAAAAATCTGTAAATTTCAGGTAATCCCTAGTAATTTCCTTGATTAACAGAATTACCCCAATTACAACAGAACTACCCCAATTACCACGGAATTATTTAGTCCCTTTTGCTTTACCCAGAATTACCTTGGAAAAGTCTGGATTAGCACGAAATTTGTCTAATGCTCACTATTATTACTGAGTATAACCCCCTTAGTTTGTAGTCAAGTCAGAATGAATACAAGACATTATATTAGAAATAGTGCTAATACAATAGTTCTATAAGTACGGCCAACCAAAAAAACTAGTCTAAACCCAAGGACCAAACTTTACCACCCCGACAATGGACTATGGGTAGAGCTAGAAAATAAGAAATGTTCGTGTAAGACTAGGATACCTACAAAAAGTAGAAAGGACAAAACACACACATATCCCAGTTATCAATTCTCGTCCTCACAGGTCGCTCGTGGATATTGTCCGATCGGTGTTTGCGCCGGAACAAAACAGATCTAATAGCCCAAGGTTGTGAGGAATGTTGCATGGCCTGACCCTGCATGGCAACTGCACAAAAGATGAGGACTGCAGTAAAGGTCGGATCCTA
This sequence comes from Stygiomarasmius scandens, assembly GCA_037954225.1. Classification (NCBI taxonomy): domain Eukaryota; kingdom Fungi; phylum Basidiomycota; class Agaricomycetes; order Agaricales; family Campanellaceae; genus Stygiomarasmius; species Stygiomarasmius scandens. The sequence goes on from JBANRG010000047.1 coordinate 382,310, forward strand.
ATGAAAAATGGCTGAAGAATGAAAGGGAAAAAAGCTCACGAAGCATAGGCTCCCTGGTGCCAGAACCCCAATACATTATGGAAGAGTGAGATAGTGAGGCTTCGCAAGATGGAGGCTGAGGAGACTGAAGAGTGGGCCTAAAAGCACCCTCAAGTCTGTTGAGGATAGCCCTGCACTCAACCATGCTGGGTGGGGGAAGTGGTGAAAGAAAACCCAAACCAAGGTCATGAGATTTTTTAATCTCCGCTTGAATTAGGTCACATGTCAAAGAACCACGTAACTTCAACAATAACTTTGGCATTCTTACAGCGGTTTTCGAAACGTTAGACCAGTTTTTATTTTCCGCGTCTCACGATTTTTGTTTATATGTAGCACCAAGCCAAAAAAAACATGATCAGGAACCTGTCAGAGAACTTGACTGCCCTTGCCTCCTTGGGCTTGCGAAATGCGCTCAAAATAATTTTCAATGCCATGGCTTGAGCATCCCTCAAAGTGTTGCTTTTTCAGAGTCAAAAATTTGGTCTCGATACACGCGCATGCCGAAACTGCAATGTCACCTTTTGTTTGGCATACAAACAAAAATCGTGAGACACGGAAAATAAAAACTGGTCTACATAACATTTTGAAAACTGCTGTAACAAAGCTAAATTCCCGCAATTCCACATGGTGCATGCTCTACTAAAGAAAAACACTCCAAATAAATCACTGGCTACACTAAAGTTATCATAGAATAGACTTTCTTGACCATAAACCATACTAATCTAACATAAACAAAGATAATTTGAGGTAATCCACGTCAATTGAGGTAATGACGTGGATTACCCGAAAACCGGGGTAATTTCCCCGAATTTGCAAAAGGGGATTTTCCTGATGTACGAGGCCGGAGTTTACGGAGATCTCGTTCTTACTAAACTCGAACTCGCTGGGCAGAGTTTTGTGCGCAAACCCATTTGGAAGGTCGCCGATGTAAGCAGGACATCCAATTCATACAGTTCATACAGTTTACGGCCCGGACTTGAAGCCTCGTACCTGCCACGCAAAGTGATGGCCCACTCTCCTTTTATGTATAATAGGCGTCGTTGGTAGTCAAATAGATCCGCCGGTCCTATAGAAATAAGGCAGAATGTCATAGGTATCTTGCGCGCGCATGTGGATAATAGCTTGTATAAACTGAGAACATAGCAGGGGTTCGATTCCTTTTATAACCACCCTTTATAATCGGCATTAGCGGCGATCTTATTCCCGCTACCTTTAGATAAGTGGTCTTAGGCGACGAATTTTTTGTGCAATGCACCCAAGAGGCGACAGAAAATCTTTTCCCTGACATCATCATTGACTTTTGACATGAGGGGGAGGGGGTTACAGCCACAAACCCGCGCCAAAAGCTGCCCGGGTCACAATCAGGTGACTCTGACTAGCTAACCCTAATTCGCACTGCCGCTTGACGCGTGCGGTGCCAAAAAATCCAGAATTTACTCGTTTCCGATCTTTATATTACAGTCATCCACCGGCTGGTGACCCAGCCAAATTTAGAAAGCTTATAGGCACTCCGTATCACATTCCCTATACTCAGTAATTATCACAATAAGTAATATACATATATACTATTGTACTGAAGTATCATAAGCAAGGCAGGGTATGTACAAGAGTAACAAGAGAGTAAAGTAGAAAAAGTAGGTTAACCGAGCGGAACCAGCCAATGACCCAGTCACATCACACCCGGATCAGATCACTAATCAATAGTCTGAGCAAGTCCTAGCACGTGTCAGCTTCCAAAAGGGGACATATACATCATTGATGTGACACTTGTGCACACTCCTCCGAGGTCTGAAATTCAGAAACAAGCTGGTTTGGATGCTGCTGTATGCTTTTGACTCATTTTAGTGTCGGAATCTGTGGACATAGTGTATATCATTACTACAAACAAATTTCAGAAGTTTAATGTATGTATATCCTTCCCTATTCATGAAAAGAAATTCAAAACATGCTCTATTTTCAACTTATTTCGTTCTACAATATTGTGTAGCATGAAGCTTGACTCCGGCTTCATGTATCTCATACATGATAGATCTTGTAACAATACTGGAGCTTCCTGGATGGTCCACGACAAAATAATAATGCTGCCGGCTGGTTTGGGTCATTGGCCGATGGTGGGTCATTGGCCGGTTGATGACTGTACATGTGCAAGAAATCTACTTATACTATCTTGTACAGAAAGGTTGATTTTTTTTGGGGGGGGGGGTAAAATTGCCACCAGACACACTTCAAGCTACTTATTAACGTTTCAAAAAATCAGCGCCTAGACTTTTGCCTGGCGGAGTTTGAACTGATGCTTCAAATGGCTGACGCCTCTTGAATGCACCAATCGTTTTTGCAAAACGAGACAATTTGTCATTCTTGCTTATTATTTGCATACACATTTGTCATTACAATTACTTTCACTGCAAGATAACGTGCAATCTGAAAAGCCCTATACCAAGCGCTGAGGAAGTACAATGTAGGAACAAGCGTTGTCAGGACTCGCTCAACCCCATGTCTTGACACTTTTACCAACAAGGATGGTGATGAGGTGGTCTTCAGCGCAGTGGGTGAACTCTGTGTGTCGATGGTATGTTCATATTCTCGGCACTGCTCCCAACTCAATCTTCTAGGTGGAGCATTGATGGTCACTGCGGTGCCCAGCAGATGTGGATGCATGGTTGAGAGACATTTTTCACAACCAGGCTTGTGCCCTGTCAGACATATATCTCCTAAATGACACCTTACAGGTACGTGTCGTGTCTATTGTCTAGTGAACATTTGGGCGTTCAGGGTGGCTTTCAACCTTGGCTGATAGAGGTCGATGGAAGAGCCAACCTTATTGTGCTGCGGAACATGAGGTTTGTCAGGTGCTCCAATCATTGCAATCAAAGCCAAGGGTCACTGCTGATGGTCTGACTATTGGATGCTCCATGGAGGGAGGTCAAAGAGTCCTTTGTAGGAACCCTGCTGGTATCCCAATTTCGGATGGTGCTTTGGCTGAATGGGTCACTGAAGGGTCCATAGTCCTTGTAGAGTTGGTATTGCACGTACACAAAGAGGACGAAGTTTCAGTATGTTATGTGAAGCTTGATTAGAGACTGGGACTGACATTAACATTGCAGGTTTTGAATCCCGCTGGAAGTTTCAATTGCAAAAACATACGTGTGGGTTGTTATGGTTCTTAGTTAGTAGAATACTAGATGTAATCATTGAATAATTGCTAGGTGCTGGTAGCGGGCTCTGCCGACCATTGGGTCCGGCCTTGCCGGTTATATGTAAGATACACGAAGTGCACTTCTGGGGAATGTCAGGTGATGTGTCACAGTGTGACCCTGCCAAAAATTGTGCCTCACCTTCGACAACGGATTACAGCTTCGTCAAGCAGAAAATCGAAATTCGGCTACAGGGGCTCTGTTTTGCACCTGTTTAGCTACCTGTAGACATAAAATTCATAATATAATAATGTTGTTGAACCTACGTAATTAACAAAATACTGTCGACATCGTGAGAAGGTGGTCTTTCTTGATTCTTTACCACTACCAACGCGTCGCAGATGTGTTGTAACTGCGTTCTTTCTTCAATTTCTTTTTTATTTTCACATCTCTGATATATTATTTCTTCTTACGCTTCCATGGGCTTGAATGGTGTGCAGGCAGCGTGGACAGCAAAGAAGTATGTCGGACATCGAAGACTACCGGACAGTATTCTCGAAGATTTTGATACCTATGGACCAAAGGGCTAATTTATTGCTATTACCTCCACTTTCTTTCGCTTTCCTTCACTTTCATTGACTTTTCTTCGCTGTCATTCATTGCATTAAGTGTACTTTAGCATCCAAGCAACTGTAGCATTACATTGAGGACTAAAATCATCACAAAAAGCATTTTACCATCTTCTCATATGATAAAAACAACCTATAGAGCACTTTACAATGTCAAAGCAATCAATATGCAGAGTATATGATGGATAAGACTGGGAAAATGTACAAATTCGGCAGTATTTCGCTAATAAACACACCTATTCTAAAAGTAAATAGGGCTTGATGCATACTGTAGCGTAGCTTTATCAATTCTGCATCGAGCCCGTGTGGCCGATTTTGCATTTTTGACGTGGGGGAGCAGCTATTAGACAAAACGACAGGGAGAAGGTCTTGTCACGCTGGGCACGTGACATTCCCCGGAAGTGCACTTCGTGTATCTTATTTTGTATAATAGGCCATAAGTATGCCGCTTATAAGCGCTTACGGTCGCCTATAGGCAAATTTTACTTTTCCGACTAATACATAAATGAATGAAATAGTGCAATGCACAGTGCCATTGATTAGAAATCCGTTGATGGAGCTGCAGCTGACATTCGGAGACTCGGCTACCCTCGCCTAGAAATAGCCACGGGAGGACATCCGATATCTCTGTTGTCTCTACACAACATGATAACGTTGAAGTTCCCAGTAATTTTATTTCATCTATACTTACTACCGTAATCCCGCCAAAATGTAATTGGCCGCAGTGTTTATTTATGACACATGCCGTCGACCACGGACCACCTCAAACTTGTCTTTAACAAAGGGTAACGTTAGTACGGGACAATTTCTCCACTTACATCAAAAATTAACCGAATGTCTCTAACGAGTCAACATCATGCATCAGTATTTTGACAAATTTCTGGTGACTGGTCCACTGCACCAAAAATTGCATTTTATCCCATCCCCATCTCATATTCTTACAATACTGCATGTCCATAGTATCATTTGTACCTGCATTCAATGGTAACCTTTGGATGTGATTTAATGAGTATATGACTGGAGCCTAATGTTGTTGAAATTGGCTGCTGGTGGGAATTAAATTTCGGTGATCGGTTAACTGGTTTTGATCAGTACCAGTTGCATCAAGGACGTGCTTTTCTGGCCCGGCTTTGCCGGCTTGTCAGCTTGTACAATTCAACAAGCCTGACAAGTACTAGGCTTTTTTGAATTAAATAGGTCACTTGTCACTTGCTCTTAGCCTTTACCAACTTGTGACCAAACCTGGGCGACTATTGAGATTGTGAATTGACTGGCTTGAGCGGCTCTCACAAGCAGTAACAAACCGGTCAAATAAAACTTAATAGGTTACGATGTGGTACTGACCATTTCCAGATATTTGTCAAAATACTGATGTGAGTGGAGGTGATCTCATATCAAGTTACAGCTGATTTCGAAGCTCTGGGACTAAAATCACTGTAAAACAGTAAAAATTCTGAGCTGCGAAACTGCAATTCTGGTCCTAGAACCTAGTCAGTTCCCCACGGAATTCATGCTGAGTGATCAATCAGTGGAGAATAAAAATTTTTAACCGTGGAAGATTTCTTAATTGCCCAATTTCGTATGTAGGGAGGACTATCCAGCATCCCCATAGAGGTGACATCACTCTGTTTCATCGAATCAACGGCCACGTAATACCCATGTGGAGCGTTGGTTCTTCTTTATAAGTAAGGACGAGGCTCATAGATTCGGCCTCGTAATGAATGTTCTCATAGTCTAAGCACAGGATTTGATTGAGATTGCTGAAAAATACTGAGCAATGGGCCCAAGACATGCAAGAACCAATTGTTACGATGACTACTTGCAACTTGTCTATTAGGGTGAAAACAATTAAAGCACTATGATGCCAAAGCAATTTCTGATATGGTCTATCTTCAGTTCTGTTTATTCACACTCTCGTAGCATAACAACTGTATTGTCTATTTCAACTGCACTCTATCAACCCGCATATCTGTGGTGCAGATACCGCGGACCGGGGCTGACTTGATAACATCCCCTTCACAATCAAATAGTATCAATACAGAAAATAAATGGGCTCCATGATGTTTCTTCCATGAGAAAGATAAGCAAACGGACAGTTCGACACTGTTGCGCTGGGTACTCAATATTCAAAAGCTCCAAGCCAATTCCATTTAGGCCTATACGCTATACATTTCTCTCAGTATTTATGTCCTCCCCAAGCGTTCCCTATACACCAAGTTCACCGCACATAGACCAACCTGCCACACCGATGTCTCTCACTTTACCAGTCGAGGAACTCATCCGTTCTGAAATTATTTTAACACCAAACCAGAATGGTCCTCCCGCATTCAATTTCAAGCCCTCATCTGTGTCTACGAGCTGTAGCATGTGCCCGAGTGGATTGCTTGTTCATTTCCGGGCTGTTATTGAGGATGGTAAACATATGGTGTCCATCTCCACTTTGCCACAGCAGTCGGCTACTATTGATAAAGGTATTGCATAACGTTCATTTTATCTGCTACAACTGTATCAACGGTGACATGCTATTCATTAGGTGTTGCTATCGCCAACCCAACTGCACTACCCACTAACCTTGATGTATCTCATCCTGAGGATAATTATTCTGGCTCTTCCCCAGTCTCCGATGAAATAGATGATGATGCAACAGGTAATTACCCGCCAGTGCATATCACCGATTAATGAAATTTCACCACCATTTCCTAGCTGCTGTACTGCAAGACGCTTTAACCTTCATAGATAATAACGCAAATTCGTCATCATTCGAATACTGGGATATTTTTCAAAATTCTCTGAATGAGAATGAAAACCTTCCAAGTAGGTCCTTGTGGGGATATGCTACTGGTCGTATACTTACTGAATTTCAGGCTCCCCCACATTTATCGGTGAATCTGCAGCTATTTCAGCTTCGTTTCACACGGGAACGCTTGCAACTTCAGAAACCATGGATCCTTTCTTGGCCCATATAGTTTCTATTGGCGATGAGAATGATCCTTCCGAAAACGACGGATTTTCTTTGGTACCGTCATCAGATCAAGCCCCTTTTTCTTACGACTACCCATCTCCAACACCATCAGAGTCAAGCACCCATTCCATTGCATCTTCACCCTCAAAACACATTCCTTCTTCAGCAAGTGCTCTCTTACCATGTCTATCGCAGGCATGTCCGAGAACATTTAAGAACGATTACACTCGTAGGCTACACATGCGCACACACGTACCCAAACCTCGCCCGCTGTACACATGCTCATCATGCCCTGAGTCGTTCTCGAGAAAGCACGATCGCTTGAGGCATGAGGTAGCTAAGCATAAAATGGAGTGTGAGTGGGGCTGCAAAGAGTGCAGGAAATGCTTCAGCTCTGAGAAAACAAGGAATAATCATAAATGCAATGGTAGCCTTGGGCTTATTTCTTCAAAGTGATGGGAACTTGGAAAGTAAGTGGCGGGCTAGAAATTATGAGAACTGAAAGTTCTACTTGTAACATAAATTTTGTATTGCAATTGGATGACTACTCATCTCCAGTGAAATGTTACGAAACTGAATATACTCATGAGTGTTATCATCACATATTCCGATAGACCACGCGTTAACGTATGCTCATCAAACTCGTAGTGTTGAAAAGGATTGCGAAGCCTATTTATAGGCCGAGTTACTTACAAGACGTCCATAAATTTTCCACGGGCAGAAATACCCACACTGCGGCATTGTATTTCGGCTTCGGCAGTTTGCAATACACTGATTAGTGTTGCCGCGAGTTGGGTTCGAGTTGACCTCGAGCTGTCGGCTAATTGACCTCGGGTTCGACTGGAGTTGACTCGTTGCCATTGCCTAATATGGACATACCTTTCTCATACTGCTTTTTACTTCGAGTACTTCTCTTGTAAAGTCAAAATACAATGTGCTAGGAATCCATATCAATCTATAATCAAAGATAGTATCTATGAAGAGTTCAAAAATGCTTCAATAACTGCAGTAAGATCATGTATCTGTCCTCTGAATAAAAATTGTGTGGGTGCATAGCGATTCCGCTGCCTCCTGGGAATTATTTGGCTTGGAAGAACTTGAGTTTTGCGCAGAAAATCGGAAGCTCGTCGCAGATGCCCAAACTACTCCCTAGCTGACTTTATAAAGGATAGATTTAGGAGGGAGCGTAGACTACTGTAGGGTAACAGTTCAACTTGAAAGTGGTAACCATGCCATTTACTTGATTTCAAGTCATATATGCTTCACCAGTAAGAGGAAGCAAAGACTCAAAAATATTTTATTAGGCGTTTTACAATTGTGACAGTCACACTATAACGTATAGTGACATGTGTAATCAGTTGATGGCCGCTGATCCGGGCTTCCATATATGGGATCGAGTCGAGTTGCGACTCGGCCGAGTCAACTCACCTCGCGGCAACACTAACACTGATCAATCGGAAACTCGGCATTAGGTTAAATCCACGTTCCGGTTTACTCTCGGATTACTCACGGCAGATTCAATAAATTGGCGGAATAAGTACATGGGCCGATGTGTACCTAGATCGCTCGGCAAACCGGCACAAGATCTTTTGAGGGCTTAGTATCGCATTTTAATTGGGAAATCTTGTCAGCTTGAGCTATTATTTGACTTCAAAAAGAATATATATAATTCAAATTTGCATTTTATACACCTTTGAGAGGCCAATTATTACGGGACCTTACTCCCCATCGCTTAGCATGCCTTGCCCGATCTCCATTAGGTACATCAAAAATCTTATCTTTAATATTTGTTTTCACCGCAGTTCCTCCAAATTGCCAGTTTTGCTGTAAGTGAAACAGTTTAAATCTCAGCCTCGCTCCTCCCATGCCGAAGGCAATGGCCCATATCTTTTATGAATCCTCTAGAAGACTTTTCTTGGATCATCAGCAAAGTCAGATGAATCAAAATGAAAGATTGACCTGAGAATTTATATCTAAAAATGAGTGGGCCCATCATTTGTGATTTATCTTTGATCAAGTCTGAAGAAGTAAAGCAATTTTTATCTGTCCAATCAATGGATGTGGATTTGTCAATGTCTTTTTTTCCATACTTTTCTTTATTAATTGACTATTAAATCTCAAAATTGGTATACCCATGTGGCAATCACATAGTTCTGGTAAGGAGCTCAATGAAGGCAGGGTATATCTACCAGTGTGAGCATGAGTTACGAGGCTGACTGAAAGGAGGAATTGTCTTTACATGAAACTTTTAGCCCGAGTCCGTCACCGGTGTGGTCCAGCTTGGTCCGGAAGCTTTTGACTTCCTCGGCCCGGTAACAGTTCGGCCTCGTACCTGCTACGCTTCGCGGTGGCCCACTTCACTTCATACTTAGTCTGACACATGGTATATCATTCTAGGACATCACAATACAAAAATAAGTACATCTATGCTCTTGTTCTCTTCTAAGTACAAATGACTAGTTCACTGAAATACGGATATTGTATACTGATTATATTGAAAATAAAATCTTTAGCCCTAGAATAACATTGACAAATTTTACCAGAAAACCATATGTTGTTTGAGAGTAAGGTAGATAGAAATCTAACAAGTCAGAAGGAAAAATAAAAACAATCCTGTCAATTCAATCCAAGCAGAGAAATAAAGTGCCTTTACAGAGATTCCGGTAAATAATGAGAATCGCCGCGTGTAGTAGTCACATTACATGTACATGTCAACATTTCCTAAAGTGGAAGTTTTCAGTTGTACACCTACTGCCACGTCATCTGCTTGCGAGCATGAGCAGTGCCAACAGTCTCTCTAAAGTTGAATTGGAGAAATGAGAGCTGATCCACTGCGAGGTTTGCTAACCGTGCCAAATTCGTCAAAGATCTCGACCCATCGGTAAATACTGGCTTGTGAGACACCCAGTGCAAAGCAGATGTCCATCCATGTTCCCATAGCCTTAAAGCACATTCCTTCATATCAGGGCTAATCCAGCGGTTCATCATTGTCTCCAAGGTGAAGATATTGAAGAAAACTCTCGTGAACGTCAAGTGTCAACTAACAATTTCTATTTATAGTAATGTTGACATTTACACTACGACAACAACACGCGCGCGGCGATTCTCATTATTTACCGGAATCTCTGTAAATAGCTGAATATCTTTGTAGTTAGATATATAAAAATGGCTGAGACAACATGATACATCTTAAGGACAAATAAGTATAGCGCAATCTTGCTTTTGTGCCATATTGGTTGCAATGGTAATTACCAATATGTATGACTTGTCAAATTGAAAAAACAAAGTTTTAAATTATCAGTACAGTCATCCACCAGTCAATGAGACAGGCAAATTTAAAAATCTTGTAGATATTCACATTGTCAGTTCACCATACCTTTTAGCTACTTCAATAAATACTATTAATGCATATTTATCAGATTGAGGCAGCTTATTGGGGTTATCAGGTGTACAGCATAGTACAGAGGTACAAGTAGCAAATGTGGTCTTATCAAGCGGAACTAGCCAGTGAGACAACCACGGATCAACGACAACTGAATTGAGATAAGATGAAAAGCTTAGTCAACCTTCCAAAAAGAGACACTCTCTCGTGCTCCTCCGAGCTTCAGATCGTTGGGTCAAGCTAATATGGACTACTCTGCTGTACTTTAGTCATACAGAGGATCGGAATTCATGTAAATAGGCTGTTCAACTAAATCCCACTCAATTCCGGACCTCTTTTCTTTGTGAATTCTCTATTATGTCTTAAATGAAATTCAAAATAGGCTGAAATTTCTCTTTCTTCTGTAAGGTATTCTATGGTGCCATTTTTGAGTCCAGTTTCACCTAAGCAATGTTCTATAAGGTAGATTTAGGTGTTCAAGCCCATTCTAAGTGCCATCGACCCTTAAATCACACTGCCGGACAGTTTGTCTCACTGGCCGATGGTGTCTCATTGGCCAGTGGATGACTGTATATGAGACAGAAAGAAAATTCAAATGAAATCTATAGTTTTTTAGCCTTGTAAATTACAGCACAGGATCAAAATAAGTAGGCCTCGTATCTTGCCATGCAAAGCAGTGGCACCTTTTTCCAGTTCCAGACACTATCGCTGCTATATTTTTCATAGAACATTTGTGATTACTATTGGATGTGAATGTAAACATATTGGTAAGTAAACCGATGAATAGTATTCTGAAATTGATACTCCAGAGCTAACTTTTAGAAAACTTCAGGGGGCACAGGAATCCCCATGGAGAAATTTCGTAGCTTGGTCCTCAGATCTCTGTTTCAGTGAAAGTAAGCTGAGCTACAGCCTCAGAAGAGACAAGTAAACACACCATCAATAATTTCTACATCTGATGCTAGTAACAATGATTCTTCCTGGAATGCAATCACTGCTGGTGATTGGATATGTTCCAGGAGTGCTGTCTTGTCTTGAAAAGTAAACATATAGTCAGGGCACGGTCAGAGATCTGACTAAGCTATAATTTACTGGTGTACTCTTCCTGCAGAAATGTAAATGTCTCAGACAGTAAATGGAACATTCCTCTAAGTAGACGTACGATCAATATATATTCACCGGTCAGTGGTTTTCCATCCTTGTTTAGTTTACGAGTCTTTCGATAGGTCAACTGAAATACAACGGACATAAGCTCGGAGACAAGCTACACCAGACAAATCCAAGCTCCAAGTTCAACTCACAGTATTGGGTTCCTTTCCCGATGCAATATGCATCTGAGCATCTTTCGCAATTTCTTCGAAGCGGGATTCCTATGAAAAAAAGGTGATCGTCATGATGTCAGTCTTCCCTGTCTTTAAAAGAAGTATCGTTACCTACTTTACCAGGTACTACTTTGAGAGTTGCAATCATCATCAGTCTTCCGCTGCTCGTCGTCTCTCTGTTCATTGAAGCCACATGAGAATTGATATGTCCGCGATATCCAAGCAAGAAAGAGAATGAACGCGATTACGCACGGAAGACTGTTCAGGTCGAATGCGGGCATAGCCAATTGTTGTTGTCTGAGGAGTCTAAGATAATAAAGAATTAGTTTGAAGCTGGGCATTATATAGCTGCACGTAGCACAGCCGGCAGTGTTCTGTAATGTCTATTCTAACGCGATGACGTCAGTAGAGTGAGGCTCCAATCAGTCTGAACGATGACACCTATATATTTGTAAAATTCATTCGAGTTGGAGATTCCGTTAAAAATGTGCTCTGTCAAGTGGAGAAACTGCCATAATAATGACGCATTAGGTGTATCTGCAACGGGTTTTTTGGAGGCCCCACTAATGAAAACAGAAATGGAACTGGAAAAATGGAAAAGAAGCTGATTCTGTAATGTAGACTCTGTGTACAACTACAATGTCGATAGACGTGACAAGACTACTCTCTCTCTTCATGCAGCTCGCCAACTTGCTCAGCAATTTGTGGTAGTGTTCGACGCATAGTCTATCTGTATTGAAATCCAGCGGATATTTTGTCATTCTGCATTTTGGATGGGTGAGGCTGGGTGGGACTATCGAAACGGATCATCTTAAGCTAAAAAAATGACTCTCAAGTATTTTGCAGAGATTGTGAAGATCAATATTCAATCAATTCTAGTCCGCAGCATTGACACCACAGGTAGATGCGGTCAGTCCGCGACGGAGTTACGATATCACGATCTCCATATAACATAGTATGAAACCTTATCCGACAGAGTTGTATCGAGTTTTCGGCCATTGGAGATCTTTCCCGCTACTCGGTTTACCGAGTAAAGAGGGTTTCCGAGGTTGTGTCTAGTTCCAAAACGTGATATTTCACATATTTTCCCCACGTAACGGATACCGTTGGCCTTTTTAGTTCATTGGTCGTTAGCATGGTCAGCGTCGGTACTTCAAGACTTCCAATAAGTACATTTTCTTGTCTCTTCCAACAGCTACTACCAGCTATTACATTTGTTCATCTGTTATGAGCGTAACTGTAGGAGGTTTTCCCGTTCGATGTGTAGTGGATATGATAGTTGCCCGGATCTCTCTTGTCGGCATCGTTTGCGTACTGCCTTCGCCTTCAACCCGAGTCAGCCGATGCGCTTCCTGTGCTATTGTCGACCTCCGGAGGATCGTATCTTTCCGTATTGCAAGTATCACTCGGGCATATCCCTTTGTATCAGTTTCGAGCCATATGAATGAGCTGCGTCTGGGTTCTGATTGGTACGCCAGTTTCGAAAGCTGGTGCACACCCATTGCTGTTGATACCTAACGTCAGTGTATGTCATCATGTTGCTTTATTGTTCAAGTTGCTCATATCAGTGTACAGTCGGGGCTAAGGTAGACCCTGGAGGGTGTGTTCCTATGGCTCGCTGATGCTTCGATACCGTCGGTCGCTGACGGCGTTTAGTGATACTATGCGTGGTGGTCACCAAGATAATCATTTTGTGCTTAGCTGCTGATGTAAGAGCTTACCGGCATTTCATACAGCCCGGGCTCTTGCGAAGCCATTTTCTTGTACCATTTTCTTGTTTCTGAGTATCTTCAATTCTACTTGTTGTTTTAACGCAGTGAGTGCCTACGTTCTTGATTGAATCCGCACTGAACTTCTGGTCAGGTTTAGAAATTAACATTAGTATAGGATTGCTTGACCTTTATTTGACTGGCCATTTTTGGCTTGTTCCAGCCCAGCAAGTCACAATGAGACATGCCCATCATATTTTCGTGACAAGCTGTATTGATCATTGATTGGCATTCATTTTTTATTAGCAATTCATTATTAAATTATGGGCTGCCTTGCTTGTAGTAAACCAGAAAGCGGGGCAAGCCCGTCAATTAAATATCATTGCTTTCCACGATGCAAGGCATCAATTTGGTAATCGTAAAGAAGCAAGCCACTGCTCTGTGTGGTGAGGTGATTTCCAATATTTCAATTCTATATCTGCATAGAATTAACATATCAATTATGACTTTGTAAGTAGTATATGAGTGAAATCGCAACTGATATTCCATGGTCAACCCTCTCCATCTCAAAAAAAAAACATACTTGACAGTTGTGTGCAAAAGGATAGGCCACCCCAAAAACTACTCCACATGGGTGGAGATCAAAATCCTATACAAAATCTTCTCGGCTAGCCATTCCTGAATGCCGCTGTAGGTTCTGTAGGTTCAAGACTTTAGGAGAACAACAACCAGTCGAGCCAGAAACTCTTGTAGTATCTTCAGACTGACTTCTATGGGAAGATGATGGGGGATCTTAGGACAGAAAGTATGGTACCTGGCAATAGTATATGAACTTAGGGAGAAGTGGAATACTGAATTGCTGTCCAGTTTGGTTTTTTTGCAAGAAAGGAATTGTTCGAGTTGACCGTTTAGTTTGTGCTGTACTGATTTGTGTTCTGCTGTGGGTGGTTACAATTATGTCCTCGGAGTCGGGGACTCCCCGCGCTAGCAGGTTTCGATATAGGATGACTTAGAATCCTTACCTCATATATTAGGTCATCGATGCGAGGCCGTCATTCGACATTAAATTTTGAAGCTGAATAAGCAACCGGAGACCTCGCAAGTTGGCCTCGCAATTCCGAATATCTGAGCGGCCGCACAGGAAGATTGAAACAAGAGCAAGAAATCCCTCTTCCCTGTTCGAGAAATGGCCCAAATACGGAGCGTTTGAGATATCGACGAGTCCCCTTTTATCATGAAGTTCCTAAAATACAACAAATTCCTATTGTATTCGTTGCGGCCTGACATCATAAGACAGTAATCCTTACTCCAACATCTGATATAAAAGCTTGCTTCATTCCGAGAAGGTTTGAACAAACTACAAGTATCATGCCCCTTGACATTGAGACCATCCCGTGCGTACATCGTCCCCTTGTAGTCCAGTTGAACTTATGAAGTCATAGGGAGACGACAAGCAGCGGGAGACTGTTGATCATTGCATCGGTTAAAGTAGCTCCTGGAAAGGTAGATGCGATGAGTGCTTACAAAAGACAGGCTCTCACCCGAGTGTTATTTCATGCAGGAAACTCGATTCGAAGAACTTACGAATGAGGTCAAAGCATACATTGCCTCAGGAAAAGAACCTGGCACTGTCAGCTGCTAATTTGTTTGACGAAGCTCTGAGCTCACTTTTGCTATACAGTTAACCTACCGCAAGGCTCATAAACTGGACAAAGAGGGGAATCCTTTGACTGGTGAATACATATTTATTGTGTGTCTATCTTTCGTAATAAGTTTCCACTTCTGTTAACAATTTGGTGTAGGAAGAGTACACTAGTAAGCCTCATTTCGCTCACAGTTTCGACTTGATGTTCTTATCCAATCACTTTAGATAAAGCAGCGTTCCTAGCACACTTCCAATCGCCACCCGCAAAAGTATTCTTGCAAGAATCACTGGTGCTCTCATCAGACCCAAAATTAGTTGATGGTGTGAACATCTCTCTTTTATCGTACATTGCTCACTCTACCTCAAACAGAGGTCTGAATAACTTGCATGCCATCATTATGCAGACCAAGTTGCCAAGCCTATTTATAGTGTGACCTTACATTGCTGAGGCATTGTGTAGATTCTCTATATAATCGCACTTCATCATATCGATACTCTTATATGAAATTTCTTTGAGATTCTTTAGCAGATTTCTCAAGTCAATAGGTGTCTGCTATAACAAAATTTCGTGCCCAGTGAAAATGTACAAATAGGACTATTGAGAAATACAAATTCATAGATCAACTGGGGAGCAATACTGCTATTGCTGAAAAACACAAACCCTCAATAACCCTGGAATCATAGTTTGATACACTTCGATGGTCGGTCGATCGGGGTTTCATGGACGAATATTGGCGTGATATTTGATTCGATTTCCGCCTTACAGTGCTCAAAAGTCTTATTCATGATTGGATAATACTAAGTTAAATATCATAATCATCTTGTTTCTTAACAAATGATTGACAGAATACATTACTAGGTAATCATATGGCTGAATCTTGGAGTTGTAAGAAAAAGGAACAGGCTAATCTAGGACAACTAATTTTCACCTAATTGTAACCTTGGGAATTAGAGTTACATGATAAGCAAATAGCAGTAGTAGGCACCTAGGAATTGACAATGACCATCATGATTAAGATGGCCCATTGTTGTGGGTTAAGTGATCTTGGGGTAAATAATACTTGGGATTGAACCCAGGATCTCCTGAACATATACCAGTAGCTCTAACCACTGAGCTATTAGTCTGTTGGATATCAATCAAGTAGTGGTTGTTTGGCACAAGTAGAGGATTTCACTTGTATACTAGGAATGCCTATGCTAGTAATTCCAACACACCTGCAAGTGACAGCCTCAACAGCACTTGAGTGGAATCCAGTTGCCAAGTATATTCAGAGCCCTAGGCTGATCATAAACTAACAGGTTTGCTGCTACCATGTTGTGGGTCAAGTGATCTTGGGGTAAATAATACTTGGGATTGAACCTAGGATCTCCTGGACATATACTAGTAGCTCTGACTACTGAGCTATTAGTCTGTTGGATATCAATCAAGTAGTGGTTGTTTGGCACAAGTAGAGGATTTCACTTGTATACTAGGAATGTCTATGCTAGTAATTCCAACACCCATCTCAAAGTCATCTTTACTACTACAGGCATTTACTTGCCATTTACTGGCAGATGGGACACTACCACTCAATGACACTTTTCAGTCCCCATACCTGCACCTATCCCCTCACTGATGCCTGCTACCTTCTAAGGTAGTGGGTTATATGCAATCTTTTGGATCATTTTGGAAAAAGTGTTCCGCTGCATCAGCACAATTAGTCAAACAGGTGTATGACAACAGGATAGTTTAGTAATAGACTGGGGAAAGGTGCCATTGCTGTGCATGGCAGGATACGAGGCCCATATAATTTGCATAAAATATGCAAGCTCTATAGGAGGCTAGAAATTTTCAACTTCAGAATGGTTCAAGAATGAATCATGAATATTATCAAGAATGTTTTGATCATAGCTTTCTTCAGATATTATCTACAACAAAATGATCAATTACTCACTGAGGGATGGGGGCTCATGCTGATAATAAATTCCATAGATGTTATTCATGTTTTGGCTCTGAGAGGGTTTATTCTATTTGATTATACAAAAACCAGTAATCTATCAGCAGAATACTGATTCAAGAAATAGTCAAAAAATGAGGTATCATGATTATCAATAAATAGTAGCACTGTTCAGAATATAACTTTCTGCTTGCTAATCATCGATTTTTTTCTGGTTATATTGCAATGCACAAAGCTAAGTTGACTTACTCATTCAAGCAATTTCAATCTGGATTGTTTTGCAAAAGCTTCAAGTTACATACATATATCAATGCTTTGCATATTGTAATACCATAAAATGGTATTCACATAAATCACTCTACTTATTCCGGGTCAGACCAACATATGATTTAACAATATTCCATTCCTTTATAGCTTTACCATACATTGGGAGTTTTATTAAATTTCCGATACTCACATTTTAACCATTATAATGTTCATTCTTTATCTCATCCATTCAAACATCCCATTTAATTCCCTTTCAAAAGAATTCATATTTAATCACTATTTACTTATTTCATTATTCATACATTCACATTTCACTTATTCACCATTCTAATTTACTCCACTACTGAGTTATAAACACTTGGTATCTATTCTACCATACATTCTCTTGTATATTCTTTACTTAACTACCTGCCTATATCCTGTGGTCCTATTTGGCCATTCCTAAAGCATATAAGTAGTAGGTAGTTAACAAGAGAAAACAAGCACTCTTGCTCACCTCCCACCTCTCAGTCTGAACTGAGTCTAACTCTCCCTCTGCTCTTAAAGTCCAGCTGACTTGGACTAGCAGTGTTACTCTAATAGTAATACTGGAAGTTTTCATTCATTCACTGACAGTCTCTGCTATTTTAAATATCCAGAGTTATTACTAGTTTCCAGGGAAAACTGTGGCTTACAGATAACTACACTACCCCTTGGACTGGAGGCACTTCTTGGCCAAAGTTAAGCCTAATAGAAGCTCTTCATTAGTTCTTTTTAGGACATACTACAATATATGCCCTCATCATCTACCAGCCACAAATTTTGAGGGATTAAGCTAAAGCTCTGGTACAAAAGGCATATTCCGTCTATGGCAGCAAGATGCAGACTATAAAAATAGGGGTTGTATATCTAAATAAAACAAGCTTCTGAGCTTGATATCAATATACTGTATCATTTCAAAGTAATGTTCAGTCACGCATCACACAAAGGTCTGAACTAGGAATTATAAGGCCAGTGTCACACATCACAGTGAACTTTGAACTGTGTGACCAACCAAGTACTTTTTGTTAAATAATCAAAAAATTCATTTTTTCTGTCACTTTAGGCTTTATTTGCCTTTCTAATGGCTTGAGATACCCTTTCCAACCAATAGGTGTATCCTGCAGTCTAAAAACAAGGAAATTTTGTAGACAAGTAAGTCAAAATGAACTAAAAATTTTGGCTGTCACACACAATCCTGATGAATGAACCAGGTTTCTGGTGGAGTTCATTGGTCACAGGTCACACCTGATGAACATTACTTCGAAATGGTACAGTATGATCTGTCAGTCGGGCCGTGGGCCCGTGGTACCCAGGTGGTAAAGCGGTCCGTCAGCGATGCTGAAAAGACCTATGATGGTGGGAATCTGTGCCCTTCCCACGGGTGTCGATGTCATTGTAAGTTAACTCAGCCTAAAAGGGCCTCGTAATTTGTCTCTTGTTGTCACAAAGAGCATAGGCAATCACAGATAGTCACAGGCTTTGAGTAACAAGTTCTAGTCCCAAAGACAGAGTTTAACATTGAGGGCAGATAGAGAGTACAACACATACCTAGTCCCAAGACAGAGAGATCAAGATAAGGGACTAGGTTACAGGAGGGTGTCTTATATACTTGAGTATCGTCTGAATGTAGAACAAGGGTCTGTAAGTACAAGGGCTTGTCTGTAAGTGGAACAAAGGGGAGAAATAAAGGTATGATCATAAAGGGAACAAGGGCTGTGGTCAAGGAAAAGAACAAGGGCGTGCTATGTAACATTCAGGGAATAAGGACATGGAATAGGGGTTATAGTCAGAAGGAAATGGGATATAGAAACATACAATGATAAACATCTGTAAACATGAATAGGGGCTTGGTATTAGTAATGAAAGGAAAATGAAAATGTATGGCAAGCGATAATCATTATGACACTTGTCCCCATTCAGAATCCCTCCAGAGTTTATATATGCAACCAAGTGATATCCTCATACTACGTGGACACTCATTTGCTATCTTCTGCTGTTACTGGGCAGCTGCAAGAGCATTGAAGAACCGTGCTTTGAAGGTGTCCCAGTTCACACCCTTTGGATCAACCATGGGGACTTTCAAGAAGTAGAAATCAGTTCGCACATTGGCTAGTGCAGCAGTGGGTTCTGCAGGGGTAACGAAGTGTCATTATAGGGGTCACCTTGGTCAATTGCAGTAGCACAGATGCAGGTAGAGATGGGGTCCAATGGAACATTTGGGGCAGGGAAAATGGCACAAGAGGCAGAAGACATAGCAGTGAGTTACAAATAGCAGTATTCAGGCAATAGTAGCAGGGGAAAGGCCCATAACCTGTAGGAATGTGCACTAGTATAAAATAAGATATAGACTCAGTACGTGTATAAGCAACTGTATTCACCTAGTATAAAATAAGATATAGACTATGCAGTAGTCAGTACTAGTCTGATAAGTAAAGTAGAATAAGGGATACTCACCTCAGTGCACATATAAGCAACTGAGGTGTTCATACATTGTAACTAGGGTTATATACAAGTAATTAGGGGCTAGTGATTGAGATAAACAAGGAGAGTGAGACAAAAGACTTAAGACAAGGACAAGACTGAGTTTGGATTGTAACCAATGGTATGCTAAGGTATATGTACTAATCCAGAAGTAATCCTCACTTCTACAGTTTGTGCTTTCGAGCTTCCTGTGGTAGTTTGATTGTGTGGTACATGTCGTATTTCTTTTCAAACTGTCAAAATAGGTGCCCCAGATCTGTTGTAATGCCTGTGAAAAGCTCAAGTGTAGAGTCGGTGTGCAAGCAAAGGGAAGAGTGCAGTAAAAAGCAGATCAAGCACAACTTTTTCTGTTTGTGGATCTGTAAAAAGGCCCTCAAAGATAGGTACTGAGCACTAGATAATTTTAGTAGCTGTAAGAAAAGTGAATTAAAGCACAATAATTACAGCTATAACATTTTCAAAATCTCATGTTGTGAACTTTTTCATCTCCAAAACATTGTTGCAAAATCAGTGAATTACAGATCTCCCAAAAGTCAGAACCCATCTATAACTTGAGATTCTATTTAAACACTAGAATAGAGAAAAATAAGTATCTACTTACCGCTGGTCAAAAGCTTCGACACTATCGTTCTTCAAGGAATGGAGAATCCTCAGTAAGGCACAGATAACATCCTTGATTTTGCCACCCCAGTCATGTAGCTTATCTGGGGGATGTGCCTGGTAATAGTTGAGGCCATGTTCCAAGAGTCAAGTTGAAAATGCATTCTTTGAATAAATCAATCAATGGAATAATAAAAAATAGAATCAAGCCTTACTTGTACTGGGGTAAGGGATTCATCTTCTAAAATGTTTGCAACTGCTGTTCCTGGAACAGAGTTTCCATGACAAAAAATGAGTTTCCTGTCACAAAGAGCATAGGCAATCACAGATAGTCACAGGCTTTGATAACAAGTTCTAGTCCCAAAGACAGAGTTTAACATTGAGGGCAGATAAAGAGTACAACACATACCTAGTCCCAAAGACAGAGAGGTCAAGATAAGGGACTAGGTTACAGGAGGGTGTCTTATATACTTGAGTATCATCCAAATGTAGAACAAGAGTCTGTAAGTACAAGGGTTTGTCTGCAAGTGGAATAAAGGGGAGAGACAAAGGTATAATCATAAAGGGAACAAAGGCTGTGGTCAAAGAAAAGAACAAGGGCATGCTATGTAACATTCAGGGAATAAAGACATGGAATAGGGGTTTATAGTCAGAAGGAAATAGAATATAGAAACATACAATGATAAACATCTGTAAACCTAATAGGGGCTTTGGTATTAGTAATGAGAGGAAAATGAAAATGTCTGTCAAGCAATAATCTTTATGACATTTCTGAGCCAATTCAATTTTCTCATGATGGGCTTGCAAGTCTTGCCTGGACTTCACCAGTTGGATATACACCAAATTCATGGTAATACGCATCTTGAGCTATATCTGGAAGCTAAATCAAAAGTTAATATAAATAATTTGGCAAATCATTAAAACTTACGGATGAGATATAGGCAAGATGGTGTGCAGCACAGGCACTGTGCTTCATCCAAACACGCTTTGGCTGGTTTCCAAGAAATACATATATTGGCCACAGTGATGCAGTACCAGATTGTGCGAGACTCGTTGAATCAGACCATGTCATTAGCCAAACTGTAACTGTCTCGACATTTTCTTCACCAGGAGGAGGGGGAGATAACTGGCTGTATACCTCTTGCTCATATTCAGCTGCTCAATCAGAAGTACTATAGTGACCGAAAATAACTGAATGGCTAACATAATGCCATGCAGTCCCTTCTGATGCATCTCACAGTCACATGTTGTGTCAACTATGAATCCTTTTGTATTAAGTACAAAGTAGACAATGTATACTTTACATCCATTATAGTAATAAAAATCATCACCAAGTAAACACTGAGAAATATAGAAAAGAACTAGCAGTGTCCTACCTCTGAAATCTGCATGTTTTGTATTTTGCACATAGCAGAGTGATGATTAGAGTAAAAAACCCGAAAAAATCACAGAACAGTATATTACCTCTTTTATTTGTTGTTCATGATAGTCTTACTTTCATTTGAGCCTCTTGAAGAATCATAAAAAATCAACTTTTCATCTATTATAATCACCTGCTTTGTCTCAAAACTGCACTTATAAAGCCATATGCTTCAAATAATTGAATATATCAAATGTTGAATGGTAGAGAGACTCAGATGGTAGCTTCCCCAAGCTTATAAATTTGATATAGTGAACATTTGAAAGAAGAGAGGTAAATCCAGTGTATAAAAAGGTCAAATTTTTATGATTCCTTAAGAGACTCAAATGCAAGTAAAAGTATTATGAGCAACAAGTAAAAAAGGTAGTCTACTTATGAGTGATTTTATCAGATTTTTTACTGTTGTCATTACTCTGCTATGTGCAAAATACAAAACATGCAGATTTCAGAGATAGAACACTCTTAGTTCTTTTCTATATTTCTCAGTGATTACTTAGGGATAATTTTTATTGCTATAATGCATGTAAAGTATACATTGTCTACTTTGTGTTCAATGCAAAAGAATTTGCAGTTGACACAACATGCAACTGTAACATGTCTCACAATGGACTGAATAGCATCATGTTAGTCGTTCAGTTATTTTCGGTCACTATAGTATATGTCTCAGTATAAACACGCTATGTTGGTTTACTACCAGGAGGCTTCCAAAACTGCTTGAAATCTTTGAGATGAAAGTTGAAAAAAGCAGGACCCTGAAATGCCGATGAAGTGCTTTGGAATCTGCTAGGACTGAAAGACTCTAGAACTTAAGTCTCTCTGGAGACGCTGCTAAAGACCTTAAGAATACTCCTAAGACCTAAAACAACTACTGCCACTGGTGGGGCCTAGTGCTTCCTAACAGGTTAAAAGCTCTGAAAGGGTGTGAGTGGGTATGGAGGACAGAACTTGTTCAAATCTGAAGTTAAACAAGAGACAGCAATCAACTTCAACTGCTGTGTAGGATTCCTTAAGAGTGAATGTTCTCTCTTAAGAAGTAGGCTCACTGAATGACTTGTCTAGTCCTTTTCAATGAAAGGTTGAACAAAGGTTTATTCAGTCTAATGCAGCAAGTACTATGCACAAATACTGCACAAAACCAACTCAGCAGAACTCTTAAGATGGGTAGATTGCGGTCACTACGCTCCTAAGAGGTTCTAACCAAGAGTATATCACACTCAATACACGCTAGATCAGACTAATTGACGTTCCATGCTCATACTAGCCAATTAGGACTAATTGATGTTCCACACTCATACTAATCAACCAGAAACTACAGTCCCACTGTACCAAGGATCCCTGTCACCTTGTACAACAGAAAGGGCCTGAAGTGATCAACTTAAGACACAACAGAAGTCACAACTCAGGTAAGCATCGATTGTGAGAAAGGTTTTACAGAGTTATCTCAGACTCTGAGTGTGATACTAGCAAACTGGCAGTATTAATCTCTGAAGGCACACAAGAGCGGCTTCAAGCACAAGTGGCAAGTTTCAGCTGGCTCTTCTAGAGATGTTATACAAGCTACTAGCTCTCCTGAGTCCTTCATCAGCTACATACTGTCCTTATATACTGAGTAGGGAGTATTTCTACAAGAAAATGATAAGAAAAATACAAAAACATAAATCGTAACAGATCTGTGACATATTCCCTTTCTTGGGGCGTAACTAGTAATATCTTAAGGCTATGTGCAAGTATCCGTGTCCATATCTGAAGTATGACTAGTAATATTTGACTATTGGAGCGGCTGCCTTTGTAAGATAGAATGTCTTAAGGCCTTTCTTCCGCTTCCATCCATTCAGGTGAGTGTCAAATGCACCCTTGCTTGATAATATTGCGCACTTCCGGTGTCTTAGCAGGTCATAGCTGTTCTATATCTGCCAAGTACTGTCACTTCCGCTTGTTCATGACCAAGCTGCATACTTGTCAAGGCTCCGCTGACTATTTCAGCTACTGGGGAGTGACTTAAGCAAGTCAATTCACTTCTCTGATCTTGAGTAATTTGTTATGTCCTATTTGACTTCTAAAGTCATAGGGCAGTAGAATTACTGAGCAATCGTTACAGAATTGCCTCAAGATGTTGCAACCTGTCATAAGAGTATGGATAAACTGTTATTCCCACACAGATCATGTCGATCATTGTCAATCATGTTCTTTTAGGAATTCTTGAATTTGATCGAGATTTCTTCTGATATCCAACATGTGTTTCACTTGTTGCCATACTTAGCATCGGTTTCTTAAGCATTACAACTCTGTGCAATACTTCTTAGGAATGATACATTGGTCTGAAGGACATTTTAAGACTTTCCCTTGGGTTGGCAATGTACTTGTAGAGTAGTAGCATTTTCTTAAGAGTCGTTCAAAACTCCTTAAGAGTGAGATCAAAGGTCGTAATTTTGTCAAGTGTTCCCTACAAACCATGATAACTTGGTTCCCAATACAGAGCCATAGTCATCTCACTCAATTTCACACCCAGACTAGGGGTGGGTAGCATTCCTCTAATCTCTAAATGCCATACAGTTTCTTAAGACCTCTGTTAAAGTCTTAAGGATGAATATGCAAGTACATCTCTTTGGCTAACAGCTCGGGACTCACTATAGCCCTCGTAAACCTATTACATTGCTTAAGAGTAGTAAAATACCCTTAAAATGCAGAATTTCAAGCCTAGCCATTTTTCAGGCTCATTACTGATTTTATGATCTTGATGAGTTTCTGATGCCAAAAATCCTGAATGACTAGTTTAGGTGCAGAACCTTCTGAGTCCCATCTATAGCCAGTACAAGGCATTGGAATCTGTATCAATTCATTGATCCAAAGATCTGCAGCAACTGAGAGAGATGGTAATATTTTCTGTGGATCAGCAGGGCGATTAACATAGTTATTAAGACGCTGAAAATCCCAATCAATGTTGAACTTTTCAACATCTGCTTTTTTGAAATTTTCATGAGTGAGAACCTTTTTGAGCTTGCGCATTGCCCTCCTTGCTAGTACTTTTGAAACAATAAGACCAATCGACGAGACTGTAGGTGGCGTAATTATCGAATGGACCATAAGTATCAGAGGATGGAAGAGCAGTCAATGATTGCTGTTTCTGTGGACCAAATCCATCCTGAATTTGGGGAGTATGGATTTCAGGACACTCAAAGGTAGAGGCATCTGCAACATCAACTGTAGTCACAAATGTATCAGGATCTCAGGATGGCTTTGTATGTTTATAGACTCAGAATATACCAGCGCCATCCAGAAGACACTGCCCTGAGGGCTTTCTTTCTAGTGCAAAAAACTTAATCAGAATGTAATATTATCTTATATGTAATTATATTAAATTTGACCTCTTGGTCTATTTGGACTAGGTATGCTTTGTATTCTCCTTACTATCCTAATCTAACTTGGTCTATTCAGACTAGTTGTGTTCAAGGTCTCTTGCTCTCGTCTCACTCTTAAGTTTACTCGCCTCGTCTCGTGTCTTCGTGACACCCTGTGTCTTCCTCTGTGTCTCTCAGCCAACAGTCTTCAAGCAGCCATATGATCTCAAGTGTTCAGCAAGCCCTGCTCTGCCTCCCATGAAAAGAAGGGCAACAGGTGAATGGGTAAGTGCAAAGGATGGGGTGTAGGAACACTTCTTGATAAACTTAAGAGATATCTAGCTCAAGAATGAGACACACAATGGTTCAAGTCCAATTCCAAAGTCCAATAACAAATCTTTCCAAATGACAAGTTCTTTCTTCTTCAAAGTTCAATAACCAAAGTTCTAACAATGACCAAGTCACAATTCTTATGCACACAATATGATTGCACCAAAATAATAGTCTTTGTTAAAGGTTTTTAGGCCTTTGTCTTGTAGGTAAGGGTAATGTAGAGTTTCCTTTGACACAATAAGCTGGCCTGGGCAAGTGGGGTTTAGGAACCCTCCAAGAGACACCAGGATCCACAGTGAGTGCTACTGTACTACTCTGTCATCTACCTACGACTACGACTACATGGTCCTTTTATACTCTAGAAACTAGTAACTGTATAGTTTTAGATTTTATTTAAAAGTCCGATAAAAGATATAAAGAAATACGTGTCAGGAAGCTGCACAATCAGCAAGAAATATCAATAAGCAACATAGCTATAGGGCAAGTACAAGTGTGCAGAGTACAAGAGGTCAAGCTGGGGACCTATCTACAGAGCTATGAAGTATATATGTAAACAGTACAATAAGACAAGGGTAGATCAGAAGATACTGATGGAAATAACCATAGAATGATAATCATGTATCTAAGAGATGTCAATATGTGCAATAACAGATATGATCTGTCAATCAGAGAATGATATATCATAAAGATGGAAACCACATGTCTTGGAATCTGTGATCTAGAATCAAGGTAGTGGAAATAATGATGAAAGTAAAAGAAGCAAGACCAATTCATGACAATATGAGAGTAAAAGAGATTGACACTGAGAGAGACTATATCAGGAAAGATGATTACCTATAGAGGTAGTAGGTCCATGAAATATATACAAGAAATGGGAAAATATGGTATATCTTCTTATCAGTGTGATCTAGTCACTCTTGGGTCAAGGGTTAGTACCCTCGTGTACCTTATGGATAGTCTTATCCATAGTCTTGCATTCAGGAACAACTAGATTCCGTTATACATGAACAGTTCCATATGGTTTGCACAGTTACGTGTAACCTGCATCCATATGGTCTTCTTGATATCAGTATGGAAATACTGATGCCCATCTTAACCATGATCTGACAGTCCTATCAGCATGGATCAGGGTGTAAGGAAACTATCTTGAGTAGTGTTGTCTTGTGATGAATGGAATACCCCTATATGCGTAAGTTCTTGTACTTGTTTCATGTAAGGTCATCTTGCATAGGGTGCTTTGCATAAGATAGCTTTGCATAAAGTCATGATTTTAGTTCTTCTGGATATGATTGATCCAGTTCTAAATATAGACTAATCCCTAGTTCTTATTCAGTAATCCTGATATCTTCTTTGTATTGTCTTTAAGTCCAATAAGTTGTTATCCCATTGAATCATGAATTATAGATTATGCATACTCAATGTCTTGTGTGTTGCAACTTGTTGTCAAGAGCAGTGGATATGTACTATTTGTGAACAGTATAGTATGTGAGACATAGTTTTGTACCAAGCATCAATCTTAGTATCTAGCATACTTAGTTCAGTTCATGTAGATACTTAATCTTATCCTTTCACCTTCGTGAGCATAATCATAACCACTTTAACTGATAGTTTGGGCTCACTTTAGTCCTCTTTCGCCTGGTTAAGTATATATAATTGATATATCTATGAATCAGCTTTCAGCTTCATTAGATGAATCATTATCTTGATAAGTATTATATTAAAAGATATTTGGAGGCTATGAATTATTTACTAAGAGTTGGGTGAAGATTCTCTGCTCATGCGTGTATACAGTGAATCAACCGGATGGAGTACTGTGGTAGCCTGGGAGAAGAATTGAAGTGAGTCACATATCCCCCAACAGTACACTGAATCCCAAAACTGATGACTTAACAGACCTTTACACCCCATGAAAACATTGCAAGCAAGGGGAAAGGGTGGGTGGGTGTAAAAATGGATTGCCTGATTATATGATAGAGACTGTAGATGCAGTTCAGTAATAGACAGCGTAGTACCAGAGTAAAGGAGAATTCAGATAGGGGTAATACGCCGACTGCATTCATAGACCTCATTCTAGGGTTTATTTCCCTAGAATATCATCTATGAATTGGCTTTTGGCTTCGTTAGATGAATCATTATCTTGATGAGTATTATATTAAAAGATATTTGGAGGCTACAAATTATTTACTAAGAGTCGGTCAAAGATTCTCTGCTCATGTGTGTATACAGTGAATCAACCGGATGGAGTACTGTGGTAGCCTGGGAGAAGAATCAAAGTGAGTCACGTATCCCCAAAGACTAGGAGTCTTGTGATGCATTGTGGCGAAGCTGAGATTCCCATAAACTAGGAGTAAGACTCACAAAAAATTTTTTTAACAGACACAAGGCATGATGATGTGCAAAATATCATGGTGAAGGTGGGGTTGTGCCTGCATGTAAGGAGCCATGATCTGTGTGTGTTTGCGGAGATATCTGAGAAAAGCATCACTGGCCCACCAGCCCTTTACATGGAGGACATCCAGAGGTAGACCTCATAGAAGATACTCCAAGGTTGAACCAATCCAGATTCCGTGCAGCAGCAATGGATCCAATTGAGCATCCAAAAATGCTCTCTTCCTGTTTCACAAAAATGTTCCTTGTGAGCAGTCACCGACCTTTACCATGCCTGTATGCAAATAAGTGATCCAGAGGTGCAGGATCATTGACCAGAAAATGGTTCCCAAGGGCAGATTCTGGATCAGAAGGACCATCCTGCTTTGCAAAGTAAATGTTTTCGCCTTGTATTGAGCATTTGGTGTGTGGAAGAAAAATATTAGTTTGTTTGAGGTTATTTTGGTCAAACACTATGGAAACATTTGACCATTTGACATGTATCTGAGGGTTGAATGAATCAAGAATACGAACAGTGCATTCACCTGTGCAAGCGCAACACCAGAATAGGGGAGCGTCATTGCGTCGGGGTGCCATGAGAAGTGTCGGTAGAAGTAAGAAGCAAGTCGGTAGAGTGTGTAGAGGGAAAAGATGGGACTTAGAGAAATTTGCTTGTCGACCTATATGCCTGCCGCTCCATTCTTAAAAATTAAAATCAAGGGTAGAGACCCTGCGCGAAACCAGAAGCAGAGAAGCGCGGTGACCAAAAGTGGCTGAACGCAGAAATTCCGCATCTCAAAAAGGAAATAGACGCTGGCACGAGGTAGATTACATCAGAATCTGATGGCTGAAGTTGCCCGTACCCTAGAATAATGCTTGAAACGGGGACCTACTACCGAAAATATGTTTTATGACACTCAGAAGCTATGCTCTATGACCCGTTATCGGATCTTTCCTGACCTGATCAGTGATGGATGGATTGAGCCTTCTAAAAAGGGAAATTTACTTGCCAGATTTGTAGATCTATGATGTAATTCCCATTGACCGAGGACAGTCAAGACTTTTAGTTGGGGGGAGATGATACGCCGTCAAAAATCGCATTTTAGATACTATTTTTGGACGGATAAAGCACATTATCTCGTGTAAAATGGGTAATAAAGGACTAGAGTGAGCCCGAACTGCTAGTTAAAGTATTAAGTATTGCAGACCATTCGGTAGTAATAATGTTAAGTATGAATGGATAGAGATCTAGCTTATCCTGAATACTATGACAGATGTGCTACCGAACGAAACAGTTTATAGTAGCAGATCCACCCTATTGAAGTTACTAAGTTAACTTCAAATTCCTACTTAAACTAGTTGTGTACTTGTATGACTCAAGGGATTTACCGACTCGGTAATTGAAGACTAAAGACCGGTAGTAGCAATCTTGTGATAAATGCATCAGGAGGGTAAAGATCGAAATGGAATAGATCTACCGAAACAGTGATCAGACAAAGTGTTCTAAGATCAGTACGATCGTCAAGTATACTATGGAAATGAATAGACTACTATCTAAAGTACTGTTCGGTAGTCCACCGAATACTACAAAAATAGAGATTATAATAACAAGTAGAGTACCGAGGAGAATACCTTGGACCAATACTAAAGAGAGAAATCTACCGAGACCAGTAAGAATGGCATTCGGTAGAACGGGATACAATCGGTTTTAGGAGTGAAACTATAGATCGAATGCTATCGATCTACAAAGTATCATCGGGTATACTAATCCGTTGATTAGAACTGCACTACTGAAGAGAGAATACTATCAAAGGAATAGTTAACCAAGGACTTTCGGTAGCGCCACAATAATAAAAGAGAAAGAAAGGTATCATAGTCCGGGAGTACCGAACATAGTTGGATAATGGGAATCCGACCAATCGCTCTACCGAGACTATCAGGAGTGACAACCACAGTGTAGTGGAGCATTACGATTGCCCGCTACCGAGTTGAAAATGCTGAAACCAGGGGAAGTAAAAAGCTGTAGGGATCTACTTTTTCCTACAAAATCTATACGGTAAAATGAGCAAGAAAGGAAAAGATATACTTATAAGGAGTAATTGGACTCGATACACCTACCGAACGATAATTTTGTATTATTATAATAGTATTTTAGCGGACATTCAAATATATTGTAGAATAGGTATAAAAGTAGGTAGGTTGTACGGTAGAAAAGTAGTGACGCATTGTACGGTACACTAGCGAGCGTCTGGAGCTTATAGCTTTGGGCCATCGTGAATATAACCTACTAGTGTAAGCTCTAAACCTATAAATAAGCGAACCAAAGGTTGATCACCTCTAAAGTCAAAATATACTGTGAATCAATACTGTTGTTACTGTTGAATCTGAACTGTCTGTCTGTCTGAATACTGGACTACTGCTGAAATCTGATCTGACTGAACATCTGCCTTGAATCTGAAGTACTGTTTTGATAGAAAGTGATTGAACTTGATTTGTTTACTGTGTCTGTGAATATACCTTCTGTTATAAAACCCAAAAGTCTTACAAAGTGTGTTAAATCAAAAGTGTACTTTTTCCTAAGAACATTGTATCTGTTCACGAGCACCTCAAACAATTAAGAGTGTTTTGTTTGTTTTGGTGGGGTTCTTTCCACTAAAATAACAACTCATCACCGTAATTCTTCTGGGGAGAGTTTGGGCTTGGTGATAGGGGCTGGAATATGGGGAAAGGCAACATCGTCGAAATCTTTGACAAATTCCTTGATGGCCTCTGGGATGGGAATCGGAAGCAAGAGAAGATGTCTGGGGGGTATATGCCTCTTGATGGTCCATCAGCAGGGTTCTCTGATGAGGGGATGTATCTGTGTGAAAATTTTGTGAATGAATGACGCCAAGAAATGATCATAACAAACCTTGTGTGGATGCTGCAGGGACTAGACTGCTGTGAAATACAGCGGTGAATCCGTCTGAAGCACTCGTTGACATGCTTGTTCTGGCTGCAAAAATTCCACCATCCCTTGACAACTCCTTTGTTGTCTCCAAAGGCTTTGAAATGGGCTGGGGCACTGGTAGTGTCAAGAACAGTGTAGACAAGGAATTCAAAGCCAACTGCTTCTGCCCATCCAATATCTCAGTTTGCAGTCTTCCAGCCAAGACAGAGCATCCATGCATGCCAATGACCTCTGATGACAATGGTGATACCCACCCCCGAGCTGGCATCTGAGAATGCTCCGATGTCTGCAACTTGAATGGGACCCGGAATGGGGCTTGAAATACTTGGGCTGGCGAGGGTTTGTTCCCACCAGAGCATATTATGGACGGTGTCTTTTGGAGGGGTACGAGGCATGTGAGGATGGTCATGGAAGATTCCAAGCATCAATTCAAGATTTGTGAGATAGGATCTGCCCTCGGATTTGAGAAGAGAGGTATGGAGTAGTTTTCCAAATAGCTTTCTAACCTCTTCAAGCGTGTGTGTTCTCTGACCCTGCCATGCCTGTACTGCCTCCAGGTACTTCTTTTGCTTCTTCTGTTGTAGTGATACTGTAAGAGTTGATAGATGCCAATCAAACCCAGTGAATGGCACAGGGCAGGCAAATTGGTGGTCTTTGGAAACTTCCCAAGGGAAACCAAGTCTTCTGAGATTCGATTGACATCCTCCAAGTTGTATGTGAATTGAGCATCATGGTTCGAGCGTGGTGACAATTGTGATAGGTCAACGATTGGAAAGGCCATATCTTCATCAAACTCTTCAATACGACCATCAGGGAGTGTATCCCCGCTGTACCAATATCTACCACCACTTTGATGATGGCCGCCTCTGGCCATGATTCAGTTATGACATTCCAAACGGATGGCATTGAATTCATCCATAAAGATCTGAAGAATTTGGGCAAAGACATGGTGATCAACCCATTTACTGAGCGGGCCCATTCCTTCGGAACACAGGATATCAGCACCCGCATCACCCACAATACCATAAACACCACCACCAGAAGTGAGTCCAAAGGCCACAGAGAAGTCCAGATAGAAATCTGTATCAGATGTATGGACCACTGTACCCAGCCATTGTGATGAATGTAGAGGGCAACATCTGTAAGCTTCGGATATGTCTCTAACTGCCAACTCAGAACCAGGAGGCAAACAGCAACAGAAAAGAGCAGTAGCTGTGAATGTACCCCATGTGCAAGGGAAATCATCACTTGAAATATGAAAGTTAATGGACAGAGTGGTAGATGAAGGAGACTGCAGAAAGGAAAAGTTTTGAATGAGCCGTAGCTTTTCAGGATTGTGCGGTTTCAGAACGAGAGAAATGGGAGATGTTTGAAAGGGGCCAACCAGAAACTCAACTTCAGAGTGAGTAAGAGGACCCAACCAATGGTCACATTTGACTTCATGGGAAATGATTTGAGAGAGCTGTTTCTGGTACAGACCAATTGAGAGAGAATTAAGTGGAGTGAAGGTACACTGAATAGGGGGTATACCAGCGACAAAACCATAGCGAAGAGAATTTGGGAGAAAAGGGTATCATGATCGAAGTCCCAATTTATTGAGAAATCTCTCCCAAGCATCGGGACATAAAGGAGTGATTGCCTTAAGCCTTCTGCACAGAAGGGCATTTTGCAGCTCCATGATCCGAGCTGCTGCATCCTGAGCACTCATGACGATCTTTGTGCATTGAACGACATCCAAAGGGATGTTGGAACATGAGGCAGATGACTTCGCCAATGACGTTGACCAATCTGTTCCTGTCATCTCTGTGCACTTGAGTGGGTGTTTTGTTGTCCCAGAGTCTTTCTGAATTGCATTTCCAGACATCGTGTGCATGGATACCGAGGCATGTTGCACATGGTGAATATTTCTGGATGTTTGGAACCTTCCGCAAATTTTTGGAAGTGGTTCTCTTCAGGGACAATGATCTGTCAGGGCAAGGATTACTAGGAAGCACTCAGGTTCCTAGATGACAAGACATGTTCGAAGCTTCTACCTCTGGATGAAGACGCCGCTGTGTCCACTGAAATGACAACGAATGAATGATTGAGTGAGTGAATGAGTGAACCAATGAATGGGCACATGATAATGAGTGGGCGCAATGATTGAAATAAGGATATGAACTCCAGAGCAGGTGAAAATTTTGTGAATGAATGAATGAACTGATAGCGCGAAGAGCATGAATACCATTGGAACAATTTTTTTTTTTTGAACAAATGCATGATAAAGACAATGAGTATACACTTGATTAAAATGTACAACAAACTCATGTAGACGAAATTTTTGCTCCATAAGTGAATCTTGGTACTCCTCCTTAATTTTGGAGAGTAGGGACTCATTCATGATTCCTATATCCCAGCCCTGACCATTCTTGAATGCCATGAACCACTCTTTTCTGATTCTGGCTTGGTAACGAGCAAGGATAGCTTCACCATGGCATTGCCAACAAATGGGATGATTCTCAATATTGTAGAAAAATCGGGTGAGAGCGAGGACATGTTTGGGTGGCCAGTTAGCCTTTGTGATGTCCTCAATCCATCCAGACTTGGCCGAGGACA
The DNA here is from genome assembly GCA_037954225.1 of Stygiomarasmius scandens. Lineage (NCBI taxonomy): Eukaryota > Fungi > Basidiomycota > Agaricomycetes > Agaricales > Campanellaceae > Stygiomarasmius > Stygiomarasmius scandens. Next base: position 415,441 of record JBANRG010000047.1, read on the forward strand.
TTTTGGAGAAGGAGAGCTGCTCATCGGGGCGACAGGATTTTGAGGAATTGTGAGCAACCGCTGGTTGAAGAGTGAAACTGTTGTTGCCAGACCCAGTGATGGTGTAACCATCAGTTGAAGACACATTGGAGCTGCATTTGGCTGTGTGTTGGTAACCTTCAGCTGTGTAATACCATAGCTCGCAATACTCTTTGTCGGCTGCCTTCTTTAGTGCAAAAGCACTAGCGTGTGGAGCAATAAAGTCAGGAGCTAGTTTGCCTTCCTCAAAGTCAGCAATTTTAAGTTTCTTCTTTTCTGCTTCAACCCGTTCCTGTTCAGCTCTCAGGTCTGCCTGTCGAAGAGCTTCTTCTTCATCAGCCTTCTGCAACACCTCCAATCTGGCCACTTCTTCTTCATCAGCATCCACCTGCGCATCCCACTGGGCCAAGCAAGATTTGTGACGTGTGAGCCAAGTCTCTTTGAGTATGGTACAAGCTTCCTCATCAGAGATGTTGTTCTTTTCGGACACAGCCAGCCTTACAGCATCCCAAAGGCTATCAGCGAAATCCAGGCAGGTTTCCAAATAAGGATTGGACTCCATTTGAGAGGGCGTGGGTTCATCCGACATTGTCTGAAGTGTAAAAACGGATTGCCTGATTATATGATAGAGACTGTAGATGCAGTTCAGTAATAGATGGTGTAGTACCAGAGTAAAGGAGAATTCAGATAGGGGTACTACGCCGACTGTATTCATAGACCTCATTCTAGGGTTTATTTCCCTAGAATATCATACAATATTCTTTATGTGAAAATTGAAAAGTTGAAGTTGATTTTCTCATGGTGTATCAATGCCTCTCCTCTCATTACCCAAATTTTAATTTTCTCACCTGATATGTTACAGAATTGGAAAAGGGAAATGCAAGTCTCCTCACTCTTACCCAACCAGGCTCTCCTTCTGCTCCACTTCCAAAGAACAACGAGCTTGCTTCCAAGGTAGAGCTCCTCTGTATGCAGTTTGCTGCTGCTCAAAAGTGCAAGCATCAGCTCAATGCCAAACTTGCTATTGAGCCCCTTCAACAAGCCCCTCTGTCTCCCCCTCCAGGATGTTTACAAAATTGGTGGTGTTGGTACAGTGCCCATCAGTCATGTCAAGACTGGTATCATCAAAGTTGGAACAATCATCACCTTTGCTCCTTCCAACATCACTATTGAAGTGAAGTTTGTCAAAATGCATCATGAGCAGCTCAAGGATGAGCAAGAGTGCAACATCAAACTCACAAAATCCACCTCTCTACCTGCAGTCAAGGTTGAATCAGACAAACAGTCCTTTACAGAGTCTTCCTCTTCCCAATCCTTACATAAACTGCTGCAAGCCTCAGGCTTATTGTATGTCTGCTCTCAATCTCCACTTTTTCTATGTAAATTGAATATTAGCAGGTCCTTCTTTGTGCACTACCCACCCTCTTACCTGCTTCCACTCACTCCAACTGTCCAGCATCCTTCTCCATCCCTTCTGTTATGTTCCCCTTCATCTTATTTGCTTGCCTTACCCACCATACTACTATACCCTCTTATTCCAGTCATAGAGGTCATTGCTATCATATGCTATCCCAGCTATCTATCATATCTTCTTCTGCTCTCATCTACCTACTCTCACACATCTTGGTAACTTGCCATACCAAACCTAATATGCTTATCTGTCAATCAATCAAGGACTTCTATTGCCCATTGGCGTTGGGCCAACACTGCTCCCACCTACGTATTGTCATCTACTCTCTGGTCCTGTTGTTGCTTTGTCTCACCTTGCTTCACATATACTTGTACAGTACAGAAATCAAAACTATTGCATAATGATTTGTACCACAGATCATGAATGCATGTATCTTTATATCACCTTTTTTGCCGTCTACCTTTGTGATTTGAATTTTTTTTTTTGTTTCAAGGTGGAATGACAGTGATGGAGGCAGGAGCATTCATGTCAAAGCCCTCAGACAAGAGCAGTGCATGGCAGTGGTCACATGTCTTTGTTTGTCCAAAACAAACAACACACAAACTGGAATGTCTAGGACAAATGCTTTCCTTCTTTCATGTCAACCACCACCATCTTCCCTGCTATGCCCATGCAAGACCCCAAATGTGTTTGTCCTCACCCACCTGCACTAACGGCCCCAGCTATTTCACAGAAAGAAGCTGAACTCACTACACACAAGTGTAAATTTGAAGAGTTTGCTGCCAATGCCCATGAAGAGATAGACTTGAAACGAATGCAGTATGTATAGTCTCTTGTGTTTTGACACATACTCAGACATGTTCTCTAGGTATGATGTCACATGAAAGTACCAGCTCATTGGACTCTTCTGGCCACATGGCATTGGGCTTTTTACACAGGTCGGCCCTGCTCTCCTTGACAGATTGGACTGGGAAAAGTGGGAGGCACATAGGGAAGCTGGTGAACAGGTCAGGGAGCCCTATGATAATGACAATGATGACAACAGTAATGACAAGTGTGTATACTTGATTCATTGTTATTCTCTATGCTCATTTACTCCTCTAGGCAGCACTTCACACATACATGCAACCTTAACGTGTATCGGTAATGAGTCAGCACTGAGTGCATGAGCATGTCTCTTGTGTCTTATTGCCTTCGCGAAGCAGTTTAAAGCCTTCGCGAACACATGTAGCTTCACTAGACCTCTAGAGAGCGACTCAATTATAAAATCTAACACCTTGTGAGTGCCAGAAGTGTGTGAGGTGTGGTGGGACATTGTCACAGGTAACTGCCACTTCAATAATACGCCTTAGAGAGTCTTCTTGTCCTGTCTTGGCTCTGCTAAGTGCAGAGGAGAGAGAGGGAAGGGTTCAAGTCGATGGGGGGTGTTCACTAATCACACAAAACACACAAAGTTCCAATGCACCAATTGTAGTCGATTCCAATAGTCTTTAAACAATGCCAATATGCCAATAACAATGTACCAAGTCAAACAACAATGTACCAAGTCCAATAGCCAATCAACAATCTTAGGGAACCGATTGCTATGAGAGCAAAAGGGCTTAAAGGTCTTTATATAGGTGTTCTCTCTTCACAACCACTCTTATGCTGGCCTGGGCAAGTGGGGTTTAGGAACCCTCCAAGAGACACCAGGATCCGCAGCAGTGGAAGCTGGAGGTACTGACCTGCCGTATTCTACAAAATACATGGTCCTTAAATACTCTAGGGACGATAAACTGTACAGTTCTAAATAAATATTGAAGGTCCGCCAAAAGGTACCATAAAATATGAGTATTTGTCTACTTTGAAACTCAGACCTGCCAGATACAGTATACAACTACCTAAACAAGTATCTAGCCAGCAGATATTGTAATAAATAATGTTCGCGAGAGCAGTAAACAATAGTAAACAGGTTCGCGTACCTGTAATACCTCTTGATCCGAGCTGCGGAGGTCCATATGGATTGTTTCCACAGCCATGTGCATCACCTTGTCATCGTTCCATGGAGAGATATTGCTCTCAAGACTTGTTTACACATTCTTCTTGTTTAAACATGATTAATGATGTGCTATAAACACTTGGAATGCCTTCACGAAGTGTACTGAAAAGGCTCTTTAAGTTATTATAACTTCTTGATACAGTTATTGCCAAGCTTCGCAAAGATGATATACATGTAATCAGCCATCATTAGACCGATACTTCGCATCAGCACGCAATACTATGCCGTTCTTGCACCATAGGCATCAGTAATCACTGTTCTTTCTTGGTAACAGTCCGATTCCATCGCATTTGGACTTTGTTGATACTTAGTGTACTTTTTAAACAAGATGTGTATCTGGTTCGTGAGTGGTCTTTATCACTTAGGCATGCTTCGCAAATGGAATACATTAGTTATAAGTACTTCACGAAATGTTCCTTTCACTTAAAACAACTTCACTAACAGGTTATAACTCTTGAAACCACTTCGCGAAAGGCTTCTGTTACTTAAAACCACTTCACGTACACAATACAGCACTTGTACTCCTCCCTTGGGACACTTGAGTCTTAGAAATACCATCTTAAAATGTCTTAGAGATACAATAGCAGTCTTTCCAATTGATATTGATTTGTATACCAATTTCTTTAGAGTGGCAATCCTTTAATGCTAAGCTTTAGCTCTTCTCTTGTGATGTCTTAATTCCAGTATGCCTTTATCATTTATAGGATGAGGCCATTCCTTTCATATTGCTCTTGAGCTATGAGATATGGACAATTGTAGGTTATTGAGTGCTTCTCAAACCATTGTATTCTTTCAATATCCCTTTGGGTTGTAATATAAACACATGTTGTCTCACACACAGTTGGATAGGGGTGGATATGCTAGTACTACACATGAGATACTAGAACACTGATGTGGACACAAGCCTTATTGATTGTAATGACTAGATATCAATATTGCATACCATAGTCATTTAATACTACAGCTTTTCCATATGCTATAAGACTCTGACTGACAGTTCAGGGCTCACTACAGTCCTCTTTTGTACCTTTTAGTGTAGTTTGGTTGTGGGTTTCTGCTTTGTTTTGATAATAGCAGTGGCCACAGGCCAGGCATATCATCGGGCAGCTGTAAAATGATATCCATTCCTCTGCTGCCACCTTCTTGACAGTATCAAGTTCAACTCGAAGCAAATAGTTCATGACCTAAGCACTCTGGTATGTTTCGCATTACATTATCATTATCCTATCCAAATTCCTTGTAGCTGCACAAGGCCTATAGTGATGCACAAAGAGCCAACACATCCAGACATTGCCCCTGGGGCTTTCTTTCTAGTGCAAAAAATTTAATCAAAATGTGATATTATCTGATATGTAATTATATTAATTTTTGCCACAAAAATAAATGACATTTTTGCGCAAATGATTAAATCAATCTCATACAAGAAATTCTTTGTTTTGCCACTCAGAAAGTTTTTCTTTCTTGCCCTGGAAACAAAACGGCCAATAATCACCTGCTTATTACCACTAGTGGCACTTAGCAGGCGATTATTGGGCATTTTGTTTCTGGGGCAAAAAAAGAAAACTTTCCAAGTGGCAAAAGAAAGAACTTTTTGTATGAGATTGATTTATTCTTTTGCGCAAAAATGTCATTTAATTTTGTGGCAAAAATTAATATAATTACATATCAGATAATATTAAATTCTGATTAACTTTTTTGCACTAGAAAGAAAGCCCCAGGGGCAGTGAGATGCAAGACTGGCATCATCAACTGGCTGCTGCATGCCATGGACATCAATCTCAAGTACCTCCCCAACTTCAATTTCCAGACACATTCTCTTGCTGCTAATATGACCAAGAAGGACCATGGTGTCAATCACCCTCTGACCCATGCTTTCCTCATTCCACACACTCACATGCATCTTGTCTATCAGCAGAGTGAAGGAGAGGCCAAGGCAAAAGTGTAAGTCTCCTTGCTGTATATGACCTTTGATAACACTATGTCTGTAGGATTCTAAGCAACATGAAGAAGAACAAAATCCTGATTGATATGTGTTGTCTACCTGCATTTTTGTACTGCATGAAGCTCTACAACCTGGTCAAGATTAAATCTGGTCTGTTTCATGGCCCTCTTCTTCTTTGCATGAGTCAGTTCAGCTTGTTTGCCATTGTTCTTAATACTAACAGTCACTAGGCATTTTGAGCTATCTTTGTGGGTCCAAACTTGGCAATGGGAGACAAGGTGTCATCAAAACCTGGCAACATGAAGATACACCATATTACATCTATCACACCTGAGCTTATTGCATATGTTTGTGCTCAGGTACTGGTTATATTTCTTCAATGTTACTACAGCTCTTACTGTTTTTTCTCAGGTGTGATTTGCACTTTGCAAACAGGCATCCTATAAAAATAGAAGCCCTCCCTACCAGTTTTATGAGGCGGGAGTGCCAAGCACAAAAAGTTTGATTTGATCAAATTTTATTACTACATCCTTGACATCATCATGATCAAGTCCCAGGAGAATTGGCACAAGAACCTTTATCGCTTCTGGAACCAGTGGATCATCCTGTGTGTTTATTTCCCTATGCCCATTTTCTGACCAAGTGTCAGGGAAATCTTTGACAAATACTTGAGCTCTGGCATTCTTGACCCACCTGTCTGGATTCTGACATGGCATGACTTTATGACGAGTTTGACAATGATTCAGATGAGGAACTTGAAGGCAATGATGGTGATGGCAATGCTGACCCCAATGCTGAACCAGATGCTGACTTCTTAATACTTATTTCTATCTATTCTTAGACTCGCTTGCATCACATGATAGGATTCTCTTGGACACTGTTGTATGTTTATCATTTGCATCCCTGCTGTCTGTTGCACTTTTCCATACCCTGCTCTGCTTTGTTTATTCCTTAATTAGTTTATTGTTAGTGTACTCGTAGGTTACTCTGTCATATAGATTATCATTAGTGTACTCTGTTGTATACTATAAACCTTATCTTGATCAGTCACTGTTGTAATGTCATTTTCTTGTTGCTTGTTAATACCTCAGTGTATATTTGAGGTTATCTTTGCTTTTGTATATTTGCTTTGAGATCCCAAGTCACCTCTGTCTTTCCAAACTTTGCTTGCTTTGTGTAAAGATAAGCGCTTTCCAGAATAACTCTGATTTCATGAGGCCTTGCCTGCCTCACAATATTTTTGTTCAAACCAAGACATTTCATAAAATATAGCCCACTTCACAAATTTGCATTCATTTCATAGAATACTGTTTGCTTCATGAGATCTCATTCATTTCAAAAGATTTCCTTCATTTTTCAATATTTAGTTCGCTTTCTAAAGTAGCAGCTGTATTCCAGAATAAATCCCAGTTCACTCATCTCGTATAATACTGTTTGATTTCGAGAGATTTCCTTTGTTTCTTAAGATTTAGTTTGCTTTCTAAAGTACCAGCTGTATTCCAGAATAAATCTCAGTTCACAAACTCACACTCATCTCATAGAATACTGTTTGATTGGTGAAATCTCAAGGGATTTTCTTCATTTTCTAAGATTTACCTTGCTTCTTAATGTACCAGCTGTATTCCAGGATATATGTCATTTTTCAAGCTAGCAGTCATTTCTTAAAGTATTGTCTACATTTGTATTCATGATAATGAAACAATATTTTCTCCAGGAACTACTGATATTCCTGATATTTTTGTGTGCTACAGTGACAGATGAGATATTGGAAGTCAGCTGTTGTCACATCATATATTGTCAGGTCAGTTCTGGTGGTGTTGATTTTTAAAAGAACTGGTTTTTTACAAGATGCTAATCATCGAGGTACATGAACCTAAAAATATCCTCTACCCTCAATTGAAATGCAACTCTTGCATAGGACCTCTGGGCTGTCCTCCCTTCAAGCATGGTATCCACACAACTAGAAATCTGAGTGCTGAAATATGCACTTCAGTAGTCATTCCACCCATCTCCTAGACTTGTGACATCTGACTTACCTTCTTTCCCCTTTCCATGATACCCTGATTGATTATATTCTATCTGTATGAGACTTCTCAAAGATATCATTTCATTTTACCTACTTTTATACCTATTCTAGAATATATTTGAATGTCTGCTAAAATACTATTATAATAATACAAAACTATCGTTCAGTAGGTGTATCGAGTCCAATCGTTCCTTATAAGTAGATTATTTCCTTTCTTACTCATTTTTACCCTGTAGATTGTGTAGGAAAATATAGGTTCCTACAGCTTTTTACCTCCCCTGGTTTCAACATTTTCAACTCGGTAGCAGGCGATCATAATGCTCCACTACACTGCAGTTGTCACTCCTGATAGTCTCAGTAGAGCAATTGGTTGGATTCCCATTATCCAGCTATGTTTGGTACTCCCGGACTATAATACTTTTACTTTCTCTTTTATTATTGTGGCGCTACCAAAAGTCCTTGGTTAACTATTCCTTTAATAGTATTCTCTCTTTGGTAGTGCAGTTCTAATCAACAGATTAGTATGCCCGATGATACTTCCTTTGTAGATTGATAATATTCGATCTATAGTTTCACTCCTAATATCGGTTGCATCCCGTTCTACCAAATGCCATTCTTACCAGTCTCAGTAGAGTTCTCTCTTTAGTATCAGTCCAAGGTATTATCCTCGGTACTCTGATTGTTATTATACTCTCTTTCTTTTAGTAGTATTCAGTGGACTACCAAACAGTACTTTAGATAGTAGTCTATCCATTTCAATAGTGTACTTGGCAATCGTACTGATCTTAGAATGCTTGGTCTGATCATGTCTTCAGTAGATCTATTCCATTTCGATCTTTACCCTCCTAATACATTTATCACAAGACTCCTACTACCAGTCTTTAGTCTTCGATTACCGAGTTGGTAAATCCCTTGAGTCATAACAAGTACACAACTAGTTTAAGTAGGAATTTGAAGTTATCTTAGTAACTTCAATAGGGTGGATCTGCTACTATAAACTGTTTCGTTTGGTAGTACATCTGTCATAGTATTCAGGATAAGCTAGATCTCTATCCATCATACTTAACATTATTACTACCAAATGGTCTGTAATACTTAATACTTTAACTAGCAGTTGGGGCTCACTCTAGTCCTTTATTACCCATTTTACACGAGATAATGCGCTTTATCCATCCAAAAATAGTATCTAAAATGCGATTTTTGACAGCATATCAACACAAAGACTGATGATTAGCAAAAACTGTAAAGCACCCTGGTTTGCAATTTCCCTTTCAGTATCATACTATAACAGGGTTTATGTTCAAAATTTCTTATGTTTGATGGCATTGTTGGTTCAAACTTTGACCTCCCAGTCCAAGCTTTGATTAATGGTTTAAACCTTGAGCTCTGTGGCTCAAGCCAGTTCAAGCTTTGACCTCTCGGTCCAAGCTTTGATCAATGGTTTAAACCTCAGACTCTGTGGTTCAAGTTGAACTGGCATTGGGTTTCTTACTAACCTTTACCACTGTCATGCGACATATGCATCACTTCCTTTACCACCCTTCATGCTCAATGTATTTGTCTGGCATGTGTATATCAACATCCTGAGGTCTCTCCTGTGACTGTAGTCACTATGATGGTCTTGATGAACCAGGACTGTATGACTACTATTCATCTTCTCTGAGCAACACCACTGCATTAACATATTTATAATGTGTATATCAACCTTCTCATCAAATCTCATCCAAATCTCATCTGAATCCCATTCCCATTTCTCTCCACGACTGTAGCTGCAATGGATGGTCTCAATGGCTCAGGACTGTATGATCATTGTTCAATGTCACTTGAGACTACTGCCAGTCATAACCTCAGAAGACCACTAGTAATATCACTCGAAACTACTGCCTATGGCCAATCATAACTTCAACAGCTACTTACTATTTGTGTTACTTGTCCCTCTCATGACAATGCATCCCCCCTAGTGCCACCAGTGCATTGATTATGATGTTCTTGTTTTCTTTTGTTTGACTTATTCAGCAACCTAGATCTGGTCTCCAGAACAAACATATGTGAGCAGAAAATGCAACCTACTCTGAGTTCTAGTGCATCAGGAACACTGTCTGTTGTAGCCATTTGTGCACTGCTCAATGTTCTCAATTGCAGAGCTTTGACTGTCATGTGACATGCTCACAAGCTCTTTCCATGACCCAACCATCTCTACGACTGAACATTTTATTTACAGGTCTCCTTCAAACAATGCAATACCTCATGTTTGGCAAGGTTGTCAGCAATGCAAGGGTTAGAATAAGACAATGGACAGGATAGGACTGAGAGGATGGATAGGATAAGACTGAGAGGATGGATGAAGAGCTGCAAAGGATTAATAACTCATTGAACAGGCTCAGTAATTCCTGGTGAGTGCTCTCCATTCCAACCATGCCATATGATCGGACACCACTTGTATCACCATTCACCAAGTCAAGATGGTACAATGCATTACAGAGAAATAGTTCAGTATTGTTCTACAGTCACCCATGCCTTCCTTTCTCCTCATTTCAAACAACTGGTGCTCTACATTTAATTCCCGACCAACAATTAATTCCTTCAACCATTCCTTTGCCTCTTTATGCTTGGCATATATCACACTCCCATAATCAGACATAGCACCTCATCCTTTCCCCAAGCCCTATTTCTGACCCCTCCATGATGAAAATTTGCGACAATAGTCTACTGTTAGAGCAGCACCTTCTGGATGAACATAGCAATGGATGTGGATACTAGTGCTCCTGCTAATCCCAAGGGTCAAGTGCAATGAGCTTGGAATCATGGAGCTGGGCATGGGAAAAGTGGAAGAGGCAGGAGAGGTGGCACAGGTCAGTCAGGAGGCAGAATCCTGCTGCCAATATGGATACTGTGAAGAGACCTTGCAACTCTGCTGAAGATGCTGGACCATGAAAGAAGACATGAGTTGAGACCACCAAATCCACCCTTGATTCCAGCCCTTGACGGTCCAAGCAGGCCAGAAGACTGCAGGATCGATCAGGTGCAAACCATATTACAGGATCTCTGGCCCATCAATGAAAGAAAGTGGAAAGGTAAGGGAGTTTATGTTTGCTACACCAGTCGGTGTCTTTTATACTATTAGGATGTGATATAGAATGTAATTCATACAAAACCAAGAGATGATGCACATCCATGTCAGCTCATGTGCACCTTCTGAGTCAATGTATAGGCATGTCACATCTCACGCTGCCATTTCCTCATCCATCTCTAGTTTTGGTTTGGGAATTTTCTAATATTTTTCATGGGGTCTCTTTGCTTCAAAACTCCTATATTCAGTCTTGAATGGTTTCTGATCCCTATCTTGGACCTTGTTACATAACATTAGTTACTCATATATTGCATCACCTAAACACTTTTACACTCTATTATTTGATAACTTCTTACATACACCAGCATTTGATAGTTTCATACTTCTATTCTAAGATACCTCTCCTAAACTAGTATACTGAAGGGGAGGTTTCACTTTAACCTTATTTAGTTACATTGAGGAGTGGAGCTAACTTTAAACTTGTAGGGACTAGCTGATTGTGACACCAGCACTAGACTCTAGATAGTTATAAACTATCAGGAGACTTTGGATTATTGAAGGTGGTGCCACAATTATCAGGAGATTTTGTTTTTCAGAATACTTGGATTATTGAAAGTGGTGCCACTATTATCAGGAGATTTTCTTTTACTCATTTTGGAATGTTTCACTTATTCAAAGTGGTACCACAATTATCAAGAGACTTTTCTTTACCTAGTTTAGAACTCATTTAACCTACCTTAGTAGTCACTAGTTTTAGAAGTAGTTGTGTAATTAGCTACCCTGTTGGGGTATAAAAGGAGCTTGAAAACAGGCCCTGACCCCAGGTAATTGATAGTCAGAATCCATTGGGGATTCAAGCTTTTACTTCACACTGTTGTCTATACTTAAGTACACTGGTACTTAAGTCTGTTTTGTCTTTCTGTAGCCAAGTAACCAGTCTTGCATCAGAACTTCTGTGGATACTCTTACTCTGAACTCTCCCTCTCTGTTGACAAGTAACCAGACTTGTAACAGTACTCTACCTCTGCTATATCTGTATAAGAAACTTGGTTTGTATAAAGAAGTGACACTTACTTCTAGGTATTGGTTAGTTGTTGACTAGCACAAACTTGTTTATCACTTACTTTGGCTGCTCACTGTTCACTCTTGTTTAGGTTATTACTAGTTGTCAAGACATAGTACTCACCCACTGCTCATCACTATCTACAGAAACTTAATACTAGTTACTGTAGACCATTGTTACACTTACCTCTATTGTCTTACACTCTTGTATTAACACAGTAGACCCTACACCTCACCTCACTATCTTCACCTTAGGAGTGATATATAACATCACATACCTATTTGACACTGTGCTCTTGAGCCTACATAGACTAATAAGGAATTTCCCACAAACGACTAGGTGATCTGCTTGTCGTGAAGATTAAATACAAACATTTTATTCCGATTACTAATATTCATTTTTCCTTTATTTTTAGACATTTACATTTGTATGTTCCTGTTTACCATTTCCTTTAACTTTACTTCCAAACCTTAACCTTAACTACATAGTGCGCGCAGCCTTATCGCTGCCTTGCATCTTTGCACCTGTGTTACACCTTTCTTTCATTTAACTCTCGATCATACTTATCCATAGCCTTTCCATAGCCTTACCATAATCTTTCCCGAACATGTGTTAGTAGTGCTGTACGCCCTTAACCCTAGTTTCACATCGCCGATTCCTGTAGTCCAGTATTTAAACCGTTCATCCTGTAACCTAGTCCTCATCTTGACCTCTTGGTCTATTTGGACTAGGTATGCTTTGTATTCTTTTACTACTCTAATCTAACTTGGTCTATTTGGACTAGTTTGTGTTAAGGTTTCTCGCTCTCGTCTCGCTCTCTTGCGCCCTCTCGTTGTCGCCTCTTCGCAACATTAGGTCAAGATCGTTTACTGCGCCCGTCTATCAGAAGACCCGTGCAGACACGTCGTACTCGCTGGTATCCCGATCCCTTCCTTCCCATACCCCCAAGGGCCCACAAGCCCGTCGACTCTAGCCTGTGTGAGGAGCCTCACAGGTGGGCAGGTACGAACAGTTCAAGGAGCTGTTGCGTAAGGTCATCCCCCGTCTACACGAGCTTCGAAACGTAATTCCGGACTCCCTATAAAAGGAGTAAGGTGGTTGACCGTCCTCGTAATTGTAACCGACACTCAAAACTACCATGTCTGACGATTGTGTAAACCTACCACACGGACTAGACCTGTACACGACCCATCACCTTCACATTAAAGAAGACGGGAAATTCTGGAACTGTGCCGAACAGGTGTGCCCGAACGCAGCCTTAGTATCCATTGCCGCCAAAACTACTCTTGAAAAAGACGGAATCCAACACCGAATCATCCCGATCCCGAAGAAACCCAGAGACGATTCTCCACCCCCACCTAGAGACCAGAACATGGATGATTTATCCAAAGACGACCTCATCAAATTCCTGATGAAACAGCAGCTTATGCTCCAGAACGAAGTCACGCGTCTCGCCCATTCCATTGGAAGGGCTGACATCTCAGAGAAGAAGGACAAGAAAAATGCTAATGCCAAACCCACACCATTCACAGGAAAGAGTAGCGATGTCCGTACCTTCCTCGCCTTCTTCCAGAACTGGGCCAGTAAGCAGGAAGGCATCCGAACGTCATACGACTGGATCGCCTCTGCCCTTTCTTACATGACTGAAGACGCAGCCGACTGGGCTGCTCGATATGCAGACCAGATATTCCGATCGTATAGTGACCCTACCGTCAAGTTCCCTTTCAATGGAAAGTGGGACGACTTTGTCAAGGAATTCAAGACGAGGTTTGGATCCTTAGATGAGGAATCGGAAGCTAGGAAACAGATAAAAGGAATGAAACAGGGGAAGTTGACTGTCGCCCAGTTTGCACAGAAGTTCCAAGACATCGGGTCTCGGACCGGGTTCTCTGACACCGACCTTATGGAACGGTTCTGCAGCGGACTTAACCCCAGCGTCAGGCTCCATATGGTGAGCATCAACATTGCCCAGGGCAAACCCAAGTCCCTATCCCAAGCTGTTGCCAGAGCTATCGAAATTGAGCTAGCACTACATGATCCCACCTATAATGCCGCCAGTAACCACCGAAATGATCCCAATGCTATGGATGTTGATGCAACTCGAGTAGGAGGAGGAGGAAAAGGAAGGGACTGGAACAGAAAAACCAGAGACGATTTTCTCCGAGAAATGAAGGGAAGGTGCTTTGGCTGCGGAAGCAAGGAACATGTTCGAGGAAATTGTACCTGGAAGAATGAGAAGTGCCGCTATTGTGCTAGAACCGGACATATGGAAAGAATCTGTCAGGATAAGTACATGGGCCTGGAAAGAAACCGAGGAGCAGGAAAGACAGGAGGAGGAGGGGCCCGCGTATCTGCCAGTACCGAAACCCCGTTCTCACTATTCAACGAGGCACCACCAAGGGTGACACTCTCTCCCCCCCGCGACGACCACTCCACCAGTGAGATCCAAGCCTTGAAAGAGGCTATGGCTCAACAAACCGCCATCCTAGCCGCCTTCATGAAAGAACGTAAGGATTTTTAAAGCCGGTACCGGACTCTGCTGCACCCCGTGTACCCAATATGTTTCAGACTTTTCGTTTCTCCTCTACCTATGATTCGATACACGCATGTACTTTAAATATGACTTCGGAAATAAAGCCTGGTGCTTCGCATTATCGAGTCAAAGTGTGTCTTCAAGAGAAAGGATTAGACCTGAGAATGGCAGCAATGGTGGATAGTGGAGCAACTGCGTTGTTCTTAGATGAGAAATTCGTCCAGAAAAACAAAATACCCACCTTTTTAATGAAGAAAGCTTTACCCATTTACAACATCGATGGGACCGAGAACCGAGCGGGAAAAATTGAAAGATGTGCTAGCTTAAGACTTACAGTAGATCAGATGAGCGGATGGATGGATTTCCTCGTCACCGATCTTGGAGGCGAAAACGTAATCTTAGGACTGCCATGGTTAAGAGAGGCGAATCCGAGTATTGATTGGGAAAAAGGGTTACTACAGGTCAGAGGGAGGAGTGATCGGATTTATGATGACGTGACTTCTGGGCAACGGAAGAGGATGTAAAGATAGAAGCAACAGTAGAGGAAGAGGGACCTCTTTTGACCCCGGTAAAGATCAAGGCCAATAGGAAACAACAAAGAGAGTGGAGGAGGGAAGGAGTCATTGAAGAGCTAGAAGATGAAGTATGGTGTGCGGCAGGGGTAACATACTCCCAACAGATCGCGGAAGAAGCAGCCCGAGGAAAGAAGGAAAAAACACTGGAAGAGATGATCCCCGAGGCGTATCGAGAATTTCATAAAGTATTCTCCGAAGAGGAATCTGAAAGGCTGCCTGCGCACCGGCCATGGGATCATGCTATAGAACTGACCCCAGGAGCACCGGCCTCTATTCGAACCAAAGTGTACCCCATGTCGGTAAACGAACAACAAGAGCTTGAAAGGTTCCTAGAAGACAACTTAAAGAAAGGATATATCCAAACGTCCAAGTCCCCTATTGCTTCCCCCGTATTCTTTATCAAGAAAAAGGACGGAAAACTTCGATTCATACAAGATTACCGGAAGCTTAACGAGTTCACTATTCGAAACCGATATCCTTTACCTTTGGTCCAGGACATCATCAACCGACTACAGGAAGCCAAATACTTCACTAAGTTTGATGTCCGGTGGGGATATAATAACATACGAATCCGGGAAGGAGACGAGTGGAAAGCCGCTTTTGCCACTAACCAAGGATTGTTCGAACCAAAAGTCATGTTCTTCGGATTAACCAATTCCCCCGCCACCTTTCAAACTCTCATGAATTCGATCTTTGGAGATCTAATTGCGGCTGGAAAAGTAGCCATGTACCTGGACAATATCCTCATTTTTACCAGTACCCGAGAAGAGCATAGAGAAATCACGAGGGAAGTCCTTAGGAGGTTGGAAGAATACGATTTATACTTGAGACCTGAAAAGTGCGAATTCGAGAAAGAGGAAATCGAATACCTAGGGCTAGTAATTCGATATCACTGCCAGTGAACCTTTTTATATCACAGGTAATAAGATCTGATAAACACAATGCAATAGTATATGATATATTATATAAATTACTCCAGATATACATATTTTAAAACAACAAAAAACTCGGTGGCAAAAGAGATTGCAAAAGAAAAGAAATGCCACTGGCGGTTTTTTGTTTATTTCCTGTGGGAAACTAAATGCGCGATGCGTCGCGCGACGCTTACTAGTATAAAAGCGTCGCCCGATCATCGCGCATTTGGATTCCCGCACGAAATAATGAAAAAATTTCGAGTGGCATTCCTTTGTTTTAACCATCTCTTTTGCCACTGACTTTTTTGTTGTTTTAAAATTTATTTTTCGGTGGTTGATAACATAATATATCATATATTATTGCAATATATATTACACATGATATAATGTGCCCCCTGGGAAGTGTATGGAGAAGTACGAATGGACCCAGCCAAGGTGGAAGCTGTTAAGAAATGGCCAGTGCCCAAAAGTATTCGAGAAGTACGAGGCTTTATCGGGTTCGCAAACTTCTACAGAAGGTTTATACAAGGCTTCTCTGATGTAGCCAGACCTCTGCACGACCTCACAAAAAAGGGAGTTACATTCCAATGGGGACTTAAACAGCAGCAAGCGTTCGAAGAACTCAGAGATAGATTCATTTCGGCCCCGATACTTACACTGTGGAACCCAGACCGACCAACTTGTATTGATGTGGATGCCTCTGGTTTCGCCACCGGAGGAGTTATTATGCAGAAACTTGAAGATGGACTCTGGCACCCAATTGCATTCCGATCCGCATCTATGGACGAACATCAACGGAACTATGAGATTCACGACCGAGAGATGCTAGCGATCATCGAAGCATTAAAGGAGTGGAGACACTACCTGGAAGGACTCCCAGAGCCGTTCGAAGTAATTACTGATCATGATAATCTACGCTACTGGAAGACTGCCCAGGATCTGAGTAGGAGACAAGCCCGATGGGCCCTAAAGCTAGCCAACTTCAATTTCTTACTAGTGCATAGACCGGGCAAGACTAACGTCTTAGCAGATGCCTTATCCCGTTCTCCATTACATCGGGTTTCTGACGAAGAAGATAACATCAAGCGGACGGTTCTACGACCTGAGCATTTCGTGAAACTAGCCGCCTCTCACTTCAGTAACCCACTGGAAGAAAAGATTCGCTGAGCCACGGCAAGAGAAGCAGAAGTAGTAGAGGGATTGAAGGAATTAAGGAAAGGGGGACTAAAGAAACTAGCGGATGGAATAGCAGAATGGGAAGAAGACGGAGGATTGATCTATCATAAGGGAAGGGTGTATGTTCCACCGGAAGAGGAATTGAGGAGAGAAGTGGTACGACAATGTCATGATGCGCCGACTGCAGGACATGGAGGAAAACACGCAACCTTCGACTTGGTCAGTACTCACTACTGGTCAGCTGATGCAGTAAAACACTTGTAAGTGTGCACAGCAAAATAACCTTTGGACACTTGCAAGTAACAACGACAAGGATTAGATAAGTAACATCGGCTGATGCTGCAAGCACAGATGAAGGTGTGCACGATAAAATGATGTGGTGTAATATAATGATGTATTGACACTTGCAAGTAACAATAATAACTCTTAATTAAAAATTTTTTAAGTTAGTAAAATGCATGATCTAGTAGTGTTATGACACCTTTTAATACTAATGAGGCCACTCTATACCTGAAATTGCCTGTTTGGTGGGATGTGTCCAGGCAGCAACATCACCAGAGCTGATTTGAGGCATTTCAATCCTAACCCTAACCCTAACACTAAGATACTACAAACTAGCCCTAACACTAATTTCTACCCCTAAACCCTAAAACTAAGCCCTAATACTAAGCCCTAACACTAACCCTAACCTCCTAAGTACTAGCTGTGCAGTACAGTTCGAATCAGGGGGGGCAAGTTTTGCTATTATTGGGGGTAGCTGATTATATAAGAATGAATCGTTGTTACTTGCAAGTGTCGAAAGGTTATTTTGTCGTGCACACTTTACAAGTGTATTACCGCCTCTGGTGCACTGGTGGCCGTCAATGAGAGCGTTCGTAGAAAAATTTGTGGAAGGATGTGATGTTTGCATGAGGAAGAAACTACAAAGACACCCAAGAGCGGTGATGGAACCGTTAGAAGTGCCCGAAGGACCCTGGGAGTTCGTAGGGGTAGATTTAATCACACAACTACCAAAATCTCAGGGATATGACGCCATAATGGTTTGTACAGACCACTTCGGCAAACAACTGCACACCATACCCTGTCACTCGAACCTTACAGCAGAAGGAGCCGCCGATCTATATTATAAAGAGATCTTTCGACTCCATGGTTTACCACTTAGGATGATCTCTGATTGAGGCCCTCAGTTCGCGGCTGCAGTAATGAGATTGCTGCTCAAAAGATTAGGCATTCAATCAACCCTGACCTCGGGATACCGGCCTCAGTTGAATGGACAGACAGAGAGGGCAAACCAAGAAGTAGAAAAGTATTTAAGGATATTCGTAAACCGAAGGCAAGACGACTGGGTTGAACATCTACCCATGGCAGAGTTCGTAATCAATTCCCGAACCCACTCCGCCCATGGCCTGGCCCCCTTCGAAGTGACCTATGGATATCTACCGCACTTCAATATCCCAGTAGGAAGGAGAACAGGGAATGCTAGTGTAGGACAGCGGATCGAAGTGTTAAGAGAAGCAAGGAGAGATGCAGGAGCGGCATTACATTTGGCAAAGAGGAAGATGAAAGAAGGTTTCGAACGAGGAAGAAAAAAAGCGCACCAGTTTAAAGTGGGAGACCATGTTTGGCTTAGTGCTGAAGATATCAATCTCCAACTTTCCAGTGAAAAACTAGGAGACCGACAACTAGGGCCATACGAAGTCATTGAAAAGATCGGAAACCTAAATTACAAACTGGACCTTCCTAGATCCCTAGAACGGATACACCCTGTCTTCCATGTCGACAAACTCTATCCGTTCAAAGGCAATATAATTAATGGGAAACTGGAAGTGGAGCCAGAACCAGTCTATTTAGAGGAAGAAGACGAACCAGAGTATGAAGTAGAAAAATTATTAGACAGTCGAATCAGATGGAGGAGGATCGAATATCTGGTAAAGTGGAAGGGATATGACGACGGACACAATTCATGGGAACCGGTAACAAACCTTACAAATGCAAAACGATCAATTACAGCATTCCACAAGAAACACCCGGAAGCACCTAGAATATAGTCATCGAGGACGATGGACTCTAAGGAGGGGGGTAATGTCGTGAAGATTAAATACAAACATTTTATTCCGATTACTAATATTCATTTTTCCTTTATTTTTAGACATTTACATTTGTATGTTCCTGTTTACCATTTCCTTTAACTTTACTTCCAAACCTTAACCTTAACTACGTAGTGTGCGCAGCCCTATCGCTGCCTTGCATCTTTGCACCTGTGTTACACCTTTCTTTCATTTAACTCTCGATCATACTTATCCATAGCCTTTCCATAGCCTTACCATAATCTTTCCCGAACATGTGTTAGTAGTGCTGTACGCCCTTAACCCTAGTTTCACATCGCCGATTCCTGTAGTCCAGTATTTAAACCGTTCATCCTGTAACCTAGTCCTCATCTTGACCTCTTGGTCTATTTGGACTAGGTATGCTTTGTATTCTTTTACTACTCTAATCTAACTTGGTCTATTTGGACTAGTTTGTGTTAAGGTTTCTCGCTCTCGTCTCGCTCTCTTGCGCCCTCTCGTTGTCGCCTCTTCGCGACACTGCTTGCCTACAGAATATTCATTCATAAGGACCACTACACCTAGGTTGACTAGGATAGCTTTCTTAAATAGTTTATAACTAAAGAACCTCTCCTAGTATCGACAATGCCAACCTTATTGTCTTCATACAAGGCAAAAAGGGGTTTATAATGCCATCCACTCAGATGACCATTTCTCACTTGCTATCATCATGCCCAAGCCTAAATGCTTCAAGCCTTCTCACCAGGCATTGAAGAATGTGCAGAAGTCAATTACCACCTGTTCACATCCTCCTGTAAGTGGCATTGGTTCAGTTTTTGTACTTTACTCACAATGTCTACTAGAGCCCAAATAAATCACTGGTGCCACCTAGTCCTGTTAAATCCAACTTGGTCACATACACTCAGATGGACAGAAAGCTGCAGACAACTTCTCCTGAACCAATAGTGAGTGGTGAAAGTCTTCTCTTATCTGATGGGCATGTGCTTATTTTGATTAGACATCCAATACAGCTACTACAATGTCTAGTGATGAATATGAACACCATTCTACCACATCTAGTGGTACCTTGCTAGAAAGTAAGCTTCAGGAATGACACTTTCAGATGAGCAACTATTTTTCACGGTTTGAACTTGGCTCAAACTATAATCATGGCCTAAATTACTGTATATGGTCTGTGGGACATTTAAACTGTTTTAGATTAGTTTAGATTTAGATAGCGATATTCTATAGGTAGTGTCAAGTAGTTTGGGGTTCAAACTCAGTTTGAACCCAGCGGCCTGGGTTTAAACCTTGTGGCCCATGTAATATGAGAAAGTTTGAATGTAAACCCTGTGGTCCCCACAGTATCAAAGCTTTATCCTTTTTTGGTAGGTCTGAGGCTATGAGCTGGCCCATCAATACACTTGACATTGGTATTCGTATCTAAGCTAATGATTCTCGAAACATATAAAAACCCACCCCCTCAACCAGCCACTGCAAGGAATGTGAGCTCTAATGACTTGACAATTGGAAGTGCTTCTCTGACTTTCCCCAACTAGGTTTCTCTCATGTTGGACTCAGCTGTAACTTGTCACAGAAGCGGATCCAGACATAGTCAGACCTAGTTGCCAGTTGCAATTCTGCACATACCTCGTCTCGTTCTTTTCACCCTGCCATGTCCATTCAGTGTCTCCCAGACAAAATCCTGTCCTACATCTTTCTTTTCGCATCTCAATCCAACGAAAATCGATATGATTCCTCTACGATTATGCCCCTTATGATCTCACACACCGCTTCACAATAAGGTCGCTCAATCGTCCCATTTTTGGTCCATTTTCGATGTTCATTTTTGCGTCATTTTTGGATTTGAGTGTCTTTTGATAAAAATGAAATAAAAAATGAAGCAAAAATGGAGTGCCTTGAGCACCCCCTACCCCATTTTTTGAAAAATGAACGAAAAATGAAACTTGTGCCGTCTTTTTGGCTCAGGAACAGCGTTACCCATGTCTCGGAAGCTCAACAGCACCACTTCCAAGTCCCCGGATTCCACCGAGCAGAAATCAAAGTTGATAAAAATGAAAATGGTCATAAAAAGTGATTTCATGTCGCCATTTTTTGGGCTCCATTTTTGCAATTTTCATTTTTGTGACATGGATGTAATGCTAACCCTAACCCAATTTCTAGTAGTGACCCTAAATGTAATGCACAGCCACTTGAGCGGGCATTTGGGGCTGTGCTCATGCATGTGATCTTGCCTGTACACTAGATGCTGTTAGTAAATAGTTGTAAACACTTCGAAATTTTCGTTCTTCCATCATTTCAAGTGCCTGCTCTCAATTCAAAGGCTGTAAGTTAGGTTCTGCACATTGAATTGTGGATATAATTGGACTGTTCTCATGGCTATTAGTAGTATAGGGGCTTGCAACAACCTTTTCAGTCAATATACTACTGTTTTGCCTGTACTTTGGCAATCCTCTCTATTAATGTGTGTATTAGCTATTTCTGAAGGTCTCTGTAAGTAACTAACCTCTTTTTACCCAGTCTATACTCTGTTACCTCCTATTGCCATCAGCTGTCTCCTCCACATCTCTTTCTGCTCTATTCCTTTTTTTGGTTTCTCCTTTTGGTATAGCCACTATCATTGGGGGTGCAACTAGGTTATTACCTGTTGATTTTTACAAGGCTACAGTTTGTAAAGTCACGCTCCCTACCCTTAGAACCACTTTGAGTTCTTTGTCCGGTGGTCTTTTGACTAGTGACCTCTCTCATTCTGCGGGTGCTGAACTCTACGTTCAAGGAGATTGAGCTGGCGGGATACTCTTTTGAGTGTAATAGTTGCCTCTCCCTCTTAGACACTTTGTGTTTGAGTTGTAGTTCCTAAAAGTACCTGTCTTGCGCTGATTTCCTCAAATCCGATAGCTGTGTCTGTTTCAATTGTGAGGTTTGTAGGTTCCATCTGCATTCCGCTGTCTGTCTTTGGTTGCTGTGCATTAGAGGTGCTCCACTTGCAAGAGAGTACCCTGATTGCATATCTATTTGTATCAAGGCATTTGAGGTGCTCCACTTGCAAGAGAGTACCCTGATTGCCTTCACATGGATTTTGATCCAAGTTCTATTGCTGGTCCATCACGGATCCAATTGACACCACCTAGCCACCCATATACTTTGTCCCAAATCCTAAATGAAGTTCCCTTTCCAACAACTATTCATGGTGATTGTAAGTATCTTCCTGGACAGATTAGTTTCTTGTATTGAAATCCTTTTCTATGTTTAGCACCAATTACACCTGCTTGCCAAGTCTTTACTTCTCCATCCCCAGCAGCCTTTCCTTCAACACCATTCAACAACCATGGTTCACAGAGACTGGATCGGTCTCCACGTACACCTGCTACATGTGAATCAGTAGTAAAACATGCCCGTATTGTTACACATGCAAGTCCCCTCCAAAGACATACAAAAAATATTACCTGTTTCTATATTTGACCTGCCTCCCAATAGCAAGTTATCATGATATTTATTGATGTTGTATGTGTGTCTGATTTTAACCAATTTCTAGGTTTCACTCCAGATACTCCACAGACTCCCAGTCGCAGATATCTTCACAGATCTCCTCAGACACATGCCTCTGAGTCTGACTTAATCTCTTTGATGGCTGCAAACACCATATCTATTACGAATTTACCAATATCTATTACCTTCTTCCTGTAGTTACCTTAGCTTTGCAATATCGTTTCTTTCCTTCTGTCTACGTCGCCCTAGTGCCTCGTCTTAAGGTTTTCCGACAAATTGCAAAGCTCTCGTGCACTAGCTCGACAACAAAACTCCTTTACTCTCTATAACATCTTTTCTTCTTTTTTATACACACCCTTCTCAACAACAACCGACTCTCTTCTGATTCTAGGTCTCTAGCCCTGGACCCCGGACCTCTGAACATTCCTTATTCCTTACCATCCCCCACGGGCCCACAAGCCCTTCGACTCTAACCTGTGTGAGGAGCCTCACAGGTGGGCAGGCGTGAACGGTTCAAGGAACTGTTACATGAGGTCATCCCCCGTCTACACGAGCTTCGAGACGTAAATTCCAAACTCGCTATAAACGAGTAGGGTGGTCGACCGACCTCGTAATTGAATCCACCAAACCACACTATCCTTTCTGCTGCGCTATAAACGCCAGTGCCACAACCCAGGCATCAAGAACCCTTGACCCTAAAACGACACGTTCTTACCGACCATTTTTCAATTTCTCTTTACGCTTTTCCTTAGGTACCTCATTGAGTACCTGCCAAATTTCATCATCGGTGTTCTCTTCAATCGCGACCGCTTGGAAGTCGCTGAATACCTCGGAGACCCGACACCTACCTCGTGTCTACCTTTAATCTTTGATACAAACCCCTTGTACCTTTTTTCATTACTCACTGTTCTTTTTCTTTCTACCACTATTTTCTATCGTTCTCGTAAACAAAACAATAAAACAAAATTTTCTTCCTCATTATCATTCCTATCGCTCTCATTTTCGTTACTTTTCTTGAAACGTTATTTTACTACGTCGGTAAAAGATACCAAAACAGTAATCCAGTACCCTTTGTCCCCGTCTTTGAAATAATTCTCTTTAGCGTCTTTTTCTCATACTTCCTTGCACTTGGCGTAGCTAGTTACGTACCACGATACCGTACCTAGTCTTTGAAACCCGAATGCCTGACAACGTTGTTAGGTACAGTCTGGTCAATATGGACCCATTATTCATTGCCTTTATGGCTTTGATTTTCTTTATTACATTACAGGGAATATACATAGTCTACCAATACTTTGGCGGAATGGCAACGACTGTACTCGTTGACACTCTTTTGGTCTTGGGAATGGGCGTAGCGGTCTTCTGGAATGGAGGCCGATGATACGGGACCCCGATCGGCACCACTCGCGTCATAGAACCCCCTAGACCTCCCTCACGAACTCCTAGCCTCGAACGCCGTGGAAGGAATATCATCCCTGACCTGGATGAACAGGAACACATTCGATCCCGGCAACGACACGAATGGAGAGACTCGACCGGAGTTATAGAATCCTCTAGTGAGGAAGAGACGGTTCGAGGATCCGATGACACTAGTACCCCCTCTACCCCACAACAACCCGGACCCTTGGACCTCGATAACCTTTTCGACGACCTCCATATTAGAGGAGCAGGAGGTGGAGGTAAAGGAGGTAAAAATCCTACAGGCGGTAGTGGTGGAGGAGGTGGCGGAGAAGGCTCTGGAAGCGGAGGTGGCGGTGGAGGACACGACCCTGGAAGTGGAGGCGGTGGAGGCGGCGGAGGCGACAGCTCCGATGAGGAAGGTCCACAACGAAATCGCCCCCGAGCAAAAGGAAAAGTCACCTATGCCCGGGCGCCACCTGACTTCGAAGGGGACAAAACCAAGTACGAAGACTTTAAACGACTGGCCGTAAACTATGGAGAAGCGTATAAAGCTAGCTTCAACACTAAGGAAGAATACAACCGGTGGTTGCTTTCGTACTTCGTGTCAGGAGCAGCATCCAAGTTTGCGGCAGCAGCTGAAAAGCAGGGATGGATAAGAAGTTTCACCACGACCCAAATGTGGGAAAAGCTAGATGAGCGATTCATGGACGGGAAACTCCCTAAGAAGGCGGCAGAATTGTTGGAAGTCACCAGACAGGGAAAAACGGAGATACAAGAATTCATCGCTTGGTTCGAAGAAAAGTGTGCTGAAGCAGGATACTACTGGTACGAACCAGATGCGGAAGGGAAATATGCAGGGGAGGATCCCACACACATCCGCCTTCTTAATAAATCCATTCGGACTAAAATCGTAGACGCCATACACGTAGCCGAAGAAGTACCGGTCAATTATATCCCGTACCGAAACAAGGCCCTTCGTATCGGCATCAACATCGAAAACCACGAGGAAGACAGTAAAGGAGGAAACCAACTTCGATGGATCGATGGAAAGACCATCGGGGCAAAAGGAAGTTCAGGGTCTTCGGGAACTAATAACTCAGGGCATAACTCTTCGAAAATAACTACACCCACACCGATAGGAGGACCTGGCGTACCCGCCCCCGCATACTCGGCAGGAAGCGGCCAAGGGACGGCAATGCAAGTGGATCGGACCCTCACCAGAACTCGCGGACTCTGTTACAAATGCGGGCAGAAGTGGGGCGAAGGAAAAGATTGTGACCAATGCAAGAGGAAAGGCATGAAAGTCAGATCACAGGCAGAGAAGTCCGACAAGCCGGAATCTAGACCGGTTGAGGACAAGACGGCTGACAAAGGCAAAGGGCGAGACCCAGCGGAAGGGCCGGGTTTTCCGAAGGGTGCGCAGTAGATAGCGGCTATGCGTATACCCATGGACTTTTCTCTTCTTCTTTCTTTTGTGATTACCCTACCGATAATATATTCATATTGGCTGGTCCTGAATCGAAAGAAGAAACCACTAAAGTACAAAACGGCAAACACGGCAACTGGACAAAAGAAATTAAGGTTCGGCCCATACAAAGAAAAGGAGCCCCCCAAATTAATGTCCCATGTCTAATCGAAACCCTAGACGATCGACGAAAGTGGATGGTGAAGGGACTCCTAGATTCGGGATGCACAGGCACCACTATTAGTAAGAAGTTCATGAAAGAAAAACGACTTACTACCATGCGAACCCTGAAACCAGTCTGAGTTTTCAATGCCGACGGAACCGAAAACCAAGGAGGGCCTATCACTGAATACGTTGAACTGAGAATGATCATCCAGGGACACGAAGAAAGGATAATGGCCGCAGTTACGAATCTCAGGACTGCAGACCTCTACCTCGGATTCGATTGGTTGACTAAACATAACCCCGAAGTGGATTGGACCAACCATAAACTCAGATTCTCACGATGTTCAGACGAATGTAATTATCGACTTCCGGCGACTGAAGACATCGACCTCGACCTCGAGGACGATGAGTATCAACCTAGTAAAGGTGACAAACTCCTAGCCGTAGAAATGGAAGAAGAAATCAACATTCGAGCTCACACTACTCCGGCTCAAGAGTTCGCTAGTTGACAATCCGTCCCAAACTGAACCCTAAACGAAACAATCCCAGAAGCTTACCGAGAGTTCTTAGGGGTATTTGATAAGAAGGAGTTCGACACGCTACCAGAGCGCAGGCAATGGGACCACGCGATCGAGTTAATTCCAGGAGCAAAAGCAGTGGATTGTAAAGTCTATCCCTTATCACGAACAGAACAGGAAGCTTTGGACAAGTTTCTGAACGAGAACCTACGTACCGGTAGGATCCAGCCATCCAAATCTCCAATGGCATCCCCCTTCTTCTTCGTAAAGAAGAAAGACGGCTCCTTACGACCGGTACAAGATTACCGGAAGTTAAACGAGATGACCATCAAGAACCGCTACCCCTTACCCCTAATCACGGAACTTGTAGAAAAGTTAAGAGACGCACGAATCTTCACGAAACTGGACGTGAGATGGGGATATAACAATGTACGGATCAAAGAAGGAGATGAATGGAAAGCCGCGTTCCGGACCAACCGAGGTCTGTTTGAACCTCTCGTAATGTTCTTCGGACTCACAAACTCCCCTGCAACCTTTCAGACGATGATGAACGACCTCTTCCGAGACCTCATCAGCGAAGGGAAAGTAGTGATCTACCTCGACGACATCCTAATATTTACGAAAGACTTAAACGAGCACAGACGGCTAGTCAAAAGGGTCCTACATATCCTTCAGGAAAACAACCTATTCCTAAAACCCGAAAAGTGCGAGTTTGAGAAATCAGAAGTTGAATATTTAGGGATGATAATAGGTGGCGGGAAAGTTAGAATGGATCCTGTAAAAGTTAAAGGTGTTACGGATTGGCCTGTACCCACTTGTAAAAGAGAAATACAATCCTTCCTGGGCTTCACCAACTTTTATCGTCGCTTTATCCGTGATTTTGGCAAGATCGCGAAACCAATGAGTCGACTGACGGGGCAGTCTCCTTGGGAATGGGGTGAAGAGCAACAAAATTCGTTCGAAACCCTGAAAAAGGCACTAACGACGGCTCCAGTACTACATTTACCAATAGACAACGGACAGTTTAAATTGGAAACAGATGCATCTGATGGAGCACTGGGAGCGGTACTTTCCCAAAGGCAAGATAATAAATGGGTTCCGATCGCATTTCTTAGTAAAGCAATGAACGAAACCAAAAGGAACTACGAGATCTATGACAAGGAACTTTACGCCATAATGGCCGCCCTAGAAGAGTGGAGACACTTACTGATGGGAGCTGCGAAAGAGTTGGAGATATGGTCGGATCATCAGAATCTAACCTATTGGCGGAAGCCTCAAAAACTAAATCGTAGACAAGCCCGATGGGTAACCGAACTCCAAGAATATCACTACAAGCTCTATCACATACCCGGACGGTTAAATAAAAAGGCCGATCTACTTTCTCGAAGATCAGATCATGACCAGGGCTCCGAAGACAACGATGCCGTAATCGTCCTAAAACCCGAGGTATTTGCCAGGACAATGGAATGGAAGACAGACACAGGTTATGAGGAGATATTAGAAAAGATCAGAAAGCAGAAGTCGAATACGGAAACGGTAGTACGGAAGGCAGTCGATGAAAGAGACGAGAAGTTTATAGAGCACGACGGAATCATTTCCAGAAATGGAAAGATATACGTACCAAAAGACAAGCTTCTCCGAGAAACCATTATCTCTCTCTTCCACGACAAACCACTTGCGGGACACGGAGGAAGACAAAAAACAAAGGAACAGGTCGCACGAAGCTACTGGTGGCCTCGAATGATAGAAACTGTGGAGGAGTACGTAAAGGGTTGCGAGTTCTGCCAAAAGAACAAACCCATCCGACAAAAGAAAGCGGCACCTTTGTATCCAAACGAAATTCTGCATCAACCTTGGGAAGTAATGACCATGGATATGATCGGCCCGTTACCCGAAGCTCATGGGTATAATGCGATCATGGTATTTGTAGACCGGTTAGGAAAGCGGCTCCACTTGGAACCGGTCACTACAGAGATTTCTTCAGAAGGGCTGGCTAGATTAATGGTTGATCGAATTGTACGATACCATGGCCTACCAAAGAAAATCATCTCCGATCGGGCAGCTGTATTCATTTCCAAGTTCATGAAGGAACTTTACCGACTCTTAGGCATCAAAGGCACCCCCAGTACTGCATACCACCCCCAAACCGACGGACAAACTGAACGGATGAATCAAGAGGTAGAAATTTACCTTCGGATGTTCGTCAACCATAAACAAGATGACTGGGACGAATGGTTGTCCATGATGGAGTTTTCTTATAACAACAAGGAACATTCAGCTACAGGGAAGACACCATTCGAAATAGATCACGGGTATCATCCGTACACAGGTCAAGAACCCCAGGGGAAGGTGCAAGACCGAAGAGCTGAATCCTTTGTAGAAGAAAGGAAACGGGTCTTCGAAGAGATGCGCCAAGCATTGGAGAAGGCAGCTGAAGTAATGAAAAAGTATTATGATAGAGCGAAAGGAGATTCTCGGGAATATGAGAAAGGAGATCAAGTATGGTTGGAGGGAACGAATATACAAACTGATCGTCCTTCCAAGAAATTAGACCATAAACGATGATACGCCGTACACCTGAGGGGCTATATTTTCCGATTTTAACTATAAAGTGATTATTACAGTATGAGTCTAGTATAAGATATAGGACTATTGGCACTAAGAAAGAGATATACATAAGAGATGGCTATGTTACTTTTATCCATGTCAGACCTGAAGGATAATATCAAGTATCAATCACAGGGATCGTTTGTGTGAGAAACTATAGTAGATGTCTTCAGAGTCTCGACTTTACATCAAGAGGCTATATCGCGACTTGATAAGTCGCGAGCAATGTTAAGAATTTTATCGAGATATTTATATCGCGAGCAAAGACATAAGTTATATCGTGACTTAAAGGATATAAGTTATATCGCGAGCGATCTTTAAGAACTAAGTCAAGACCCAATAGTAAAAACTTATATCGCGACTTACTCTGAGGGAGACAGGTTAAAGATAAAGAGGCACCAGGAGAGGCTGATCAGCTTTGACTACGAAGAAATACCAACGTGTTTAGGGGATTGTCAGTCGCAATCTACTAAACCCAAGGTACCAGAGGCGACAGATGCTACTACCGAAGTTCGGATGGTTCAGGAATTAAGATATCCCTATCATCTGTGTAAAGTATACCCTATACCCAGTCCATATGGTCGTATCGACCGCCAGGGTACTCAAGACGGTGTTCCAAAGCTATATCGCGATGGCACAGCATTAGGACTATAGATATTCCGGGTAATGAACCAGTCCGATAGGTGGCTTATCGAGACGGATATCAGACAAGGACTTTACCATGATGGTACTCATCATATGGCTTGGGTTAAGGGTCAAGACACCCAAGGCACCACCGGATAAGGATTCGGTCGCGAGGTCCGATTATATCGCGACCCTCGGACTTTGAGTAAATCAAGATATACCTGTCACGACTCCTACTAATTACAGTATTCCACTTTCCTTATCTAGTGTACACATATCACTAGGAGTCACACATTCATTGATTATCTGTTTCTTTCATCGGACATTCAATATTTATGTAGAACTGTACAGTTTTAGAGAGCTCATGTATAAATAGGACTAGCTAGCATACGTAGGCTCTCCAGCGTAGTACCACCTAGCTTGATTGCGGATCCCAGTGTCTCTCGGAAGTGTAAGGACTTCGCTTGCCTGGGCCAGTCACCAATAGCTTCGTAGAAACGCTAACCTACAAGATATCAATACAAAGACTTAAAAGATCACTTTTGTGGAAAGAATTATATACTGTTAAGAGTTTGGCACATTTGGATATAGTTAGGCACTTGGGCCTTTGGTAATGGAACTTGACAATTGTTGGTCTCGACTTTGTGTGTTATCTTGCGATTGCAAAAACCTATCACATTGCAAATCCTCCCCTTCTAAGATCTAAAGACTAGAAGTTTAAAGAGACGACTTCTTTCGTCCAGGAAACCTCGCAAACAAATTATATAGTGTGCTTTAGAGTGTACTTTGGTTGTGTGTTTCGTTCTAGAAACTCATTACTTTTTACACAGGAGAAACATATTATATTGGAGCCCACCGCGAGGGGTTCCTTAAAAACTAAGAGTTTTTACACTTAGAAGTTTACTCCTTGAGCTGAATAGCTCAAACGATTCATCTACCTTGGTGATATCTCCGAAATCGCGAGTTATCACTTTCCGCTGTTGTTTTGAGTTTTTGTCAAGATTAGTCTATCAGGCTCTTCTGAAGAAACTTATTGGAACAGGCCCTCTAAAAGAAAAGCTCTTCAGCGGTCAGAAAGGTTACCAGATCCGGAACCCCCTATCGCACCTGCTTTTCAACCTTACCCAAGAGAACCTGATCGTACAACCGTACGATCGACTGCAAAGAAGACAACTTCCAGACAACCTAGAGTTGAAGGAAACGAGGGAGTTAATACTGAAATCAGTAGTACGACTCGCGACCGAACTCCAGAACGTACAGAAGTACCTTCAAATTCCGAACTTTTATTTACACCTCGTACCTCTGTGGGAAATACCCCATACCAGACACCTATTCAATCACCTCGTATCTCTGAAAGAGCAACAATGCCAGAAGGAGAACCTGCTGTACAGGAAGTCCCCTCAGGCATTCCTGGTCTACAGATCACCGACGAAGCCCTAAAACAGGTTAGCAATGAGAAGCTTCCTAAAATTTGGAAAAAGGCTCCCCCTGCGTTTGATAAGACCCAACCAGGCACACTTAACAAATACCTCGATGAGATTGAAGAGTTTTGCGCTGCATATGATGTAACTCTACCTGAAGCAAAGATAGTTGTTGCAACGAAATATATGGAGTATGAGACTCGAAAGTCTTTAGAGAAATTTGCAGTGGAAGCTGGTAAGGATTGGGAAGCCTTCAAGAAGATTCTTAAGGAACAGTTTCCAGAATCAGTAGAATCTGGGACTGGCAGTGTCCGCCGCCTGAAAGAGATAGTGAACAATCATCGGATTATTCCTATCAATCAGCGCGAGCGATTCCTAAAGTTCCTTCGAGAATTCGAACTAGAATATTCCAAGCTTAAGGAGCCTCCCGCAGCCTTGTCGAATGCTGAAGCTGTTAGGTTATTCATGAAGACACTAGATGCAGAGTTTCGTAGAGCGTTGACACCGCTTCTTCCAGAACCGGATGAAGAAAGAAGGGTTGAGGATCCCTTTGACTTAGACGACATTATTGCAGCAGCCAAGCAAGCGTGTAGAAGCCGGCTTGCCGCTTTATATAGTGTTGGAGGGGACAGTAGTGATGAAGAAGTCCATCGTTCATCATCCCTAGTCGCAGGCGCCAGGAAATCTGGAGTCGCGACCTCATCTAAAGTCAAGGAGACCCCTCGAGCCTCTGTGGTACCAAAGTCCGAAACAGTATCTGGAGGAGATGACTTATTTGAGAAACTCTATGCCTCCATGGATACAAATGCGCTCCAACTGAAGGAACTGGCTACTCAACAAGCACTCAGTACTAATGTACTTAGTGAATTGGCCAAGTTACTCGTCAACCAAGGAGCTACCCAGCAGCAGCTATCAGGACTTACTGATTTGAGCAAACCTCGGATGAACCGTTTTGGCAACCAGATGACTGTGAGAGAGTACCTTTGCTTCTTTTGCGGTGGAAAGGACCATAAGATGAACGAATGTCCTACTCAAACCGATTTCATCGAGAACAAGAAATGGATTATTCGAAAGGATGGTCAATTGCGACTTCGAGATGGTTCATATGTCCCTCAAGGTGACTCGGTAGAAACCAGGGCGCAGAAGATAGAAAAGATTGCGAAGCAAAAAGGATGGGATAAACCTCAGGGTGTAATGTTCCAGTCGGAAGAAGAGAATGAAGATGCATATGGTGATCCTCCCGTGACGGAGTTAAGTATGGCAGCCAAGATGACAAGCCTGCTTCAAAACATACAAGCAAAGAGTGAAGCATTTGAGAACCGGGTTAAAGCAATTGAAACATCGAGATCGGAGGATGTCGAGGTGATAAGGCAATTGCTCCTAGGCGTCAAACAGGAGTCGAAAAACTAGTAGCTCCAGTGATTGGGCCAGAGAAACAAGATACCCAGTCAAAAGTTTCTCAGTATGTCTCTAACCGAGAGAAAGCCCATGAGGAGAAAGCACCTACTAAGTTACCTCCTGTCCCCGTTGTCGAAATACCTGTCCAGAAGAAGAAGCTGTATGTCCCTCCGCCGAGAAGGAAAGTCACGATTGAAGACGTAAGTGAGAATGAAGAAGAAGATAAAGAAGAAAGAAGGGTCGAGCCGCCTAAGTCGCGACCCTTCTCAAATGTACCTCCTATCAACAAGGAGAAGCTACCTGATAGTAGGGAAGGCAACAAAGAGAGAGCTCCAACGGCTATCAAGATCTCTAGACCTACCAGTAATCAGGCACAAGGAAAGAAAACCCCACTAGAGATGTACAAGTCTAAGACAGACGAAGAACTAGTGGAGAAGATCTTCAAAAGAGAGATTAACTTAGACACAGAAGAATTGTTACTGTTAGCACCGTCAGTTCGATCGGCTCTGCTACGCAGAACAAGGAATTGTAAACTAAGACCAAGAAGGATGAAAACAA
Organism: Stygiomarasmius scandens; assembly: GCA_037954225.1. Taxonomy (NCBI): domain Eukaryota; kingdom Fungi; phylum Basidiomycota; class Agaricomycetes; order Agaricales; family Campanellaceae; genus Stygiomarasmius; species Stygiomarasmius scandens. The sequence continues at coordinate 447,919 of JBANRG010000047.1, forward strand.
AGGTCCAGTTCGTGCAGGAAGTTGACGAAGCACGGCCAAAGGCAGAACCTCTATCGTATTTCAGTCTTGATGACCTCGAGCCTCCTACAATGGAGATTTTAGTGGACGAACGAGAAGGACTGCCAGCTGGTTCTGTCGTGCATCGTGATGCTGCGGAACAATTCCGAAAGGACCGCCCTCCCGAAGATAACGGCAAGAAAATTGTCATTGTTGCACGAAGGGGTGAGGATTTACGAGTAGTCTACCCGCAGATCAATCACTCAGACCAAGAAGTTGAAGCGGTATTGGATAGTGGATCACAGATTATATCTATGGACACTAACATTGCTGTTGGTCTTGGTATTTCATGGGATCCTGATTTCGTGATCCACATGCAAAGTGCGCATGGTGATCTTCAACCTACCAAGGGACTGGCAAGAAATGTACCATTCAAGTTCGGGAACATCACCGTTTTTCTACAAGTACATATAATTGACAATACCCCCTATGAAGTTCTTATGGGTAGACCATTCGATGTATTGGTAGAAAGCGAAGTTAAGAACACCAAAGAGGGAGAACAGTTCATTACCATTACTGATCCAAATTCTGGGGCAAAGAGTCAAATAGGGACCTATGCCAAAGGTGAAGGGATACGGATCCGACGCAGGGGACCTGAGACCCTGGTACCAGAAGGTGGTTCGCGAGCTCCTCCTCAAAAAGGCAGTGGTAACTCACAAGAATCAGTAAATTTTCAAGCCCCCTCGATGAACTAATAACAGATCAGGGAGAGGTGGCACTGTATCTAACAAGAGATGAAGATGGAAATATTGAGATAGAAGGTTACAAGTTACCAGATGACCGACAATTTAAGAAAGAAGAGCTTGCTGAAGCCTTTCTCATGTTGTCACAACCTGAGATTGAGCAAAGAGACAAGAGAGCAGGAGAAGTACTCAAAGAGTACATTCAGCAGACAAAAGATAGAAAGTTTGATGCAGAAAGACCTGTTTATAGTACCTGGAGACAGGAACAAGCAAGGACCACTGCAATGAGGGAGTATTTGTATTCGAACTCCAGTACTCCTCATGACGAAGACTCAGTCAAGCCTAAGGCAACGGCTCAAAGCGCGACTGAAGATCTCGCGACTGATCAGAAAGATGAATCGGTTCCGAAGATGTACTTTGTTAAACAAAAGGTCTACAAGTTGTTTCGAGTTTTTGGGTCTCGAAAATATAAACCGGTTGGAGTTAAAGTCAAACCTGTGAAAGCACCTTTACCTCCAGGTTTTCACATAGAACGAAAGATTGTGGGTGATCCTTTAGAAGGGATACCTGAGCTACCAATCAACCCACCAGAATTCGTTCCTGGGGAAAGATATACTGAAGAACGCAAGAAGGTTATTGATGATAACCATCCAGAAGGATTTTTATGGGATGAAGAGCGTAAACTTATGCATGAACTTATGAAGAGACAGGAAAAGGCGTTTGCATGGGAGACAAGCGAAGCCGGTAACTTCAGGCAGGATTTCTTTCCTCCAGTGAAGTTCCCTGTAGTGCCGCACACGCCCTGGGTTGAAAAGAACATTCCAATCCCTCCTGGAGTTTATAAGGAAGTGTGTGAATTAATCAAAGCAAAGATCGACTCAGGAACCTATGAGCCATCTAACTCATCCTATCGTTCGAAATGGTTTTGTGTTCTAAAGAAGGATGGAAAACTAAGAATTGTACATAGTCTTGAGCCTCTCAACAAAGTCACAATTCAGCACTCTGGTATACCACCAGCAACTGCTGATGTCGCGAGAGAGTTCATGGGTCGTGCATGCGTAGGGACTTTGGATATTTTTGTAGGATATGATCATCGTTACATTGATGAAGGAAGTCGCGACTTGACTGCATTCCAGACTCCGTTTGGTTTGCATCGTCTGGTAAAACTCCCTATGGGTTGGACAAATTCAGTACCCATATTTCATGATGATGTAACGCACATTCTACGAGAAGAGATTCCAGGAGTAACCATACCCTATGTGGACGATGTACCCTTGAAAGGGCCAGCCACGAGGTATGAACTACCGGATGGAGGCTATGAGACAATTCCAGGTAATCCAGGAATTCGCAGGTTTGTCTGGGAACATTTTCAGAATGTCAATCGGATTCTGCAAAGAATGAAGTATGCTGGAGGAACTTTCTCGGGAAAGAAGACATTCCTCTGTTGTCCCGAAGCTACAGTGGTTGGACATAGATGTACTTATGAAGGAAGAGAACCTGATGAAAAGACAGTAGAAGTTATAAAGACCTGGCCCACTCCTTTGAATGTTTCTGAACTTAGAAGCTTCCTAGGGACGGCTGGACAATTAAGAATGTTTGTCAAAGACTACTCTAAGATTAGCATACCTCTGAATAAGTTGACAGGTAACTTACCTTGGGAATGGGGACCATCACAAGACAAAGCCTTTCAGCAAATCAAGGATAGCATTTGCGAGGCCCCAGCTCTTAAGGCAGTGAACTATGAAGACGACAAAGGAATAGTTTTAGCAGTAGATACATCTTATATGGCAGTTGGCTATTATCTATATCAAGAGAATGAACATGAACCCAAAAAGAAGAACTATATTCATTTTGGGTCTATGACTTTGAATGATAGGGAAGCCAGGTTTTCACAACCTAAGAGGGAGTTATATGGGCTCAAGCTTGCGCTGGAAGACTCATATTACACCACCTATGGCTGTAGGAACCTAACCGTTGTAACTGATGCCAGTTACATTAAGGGAATGCTAGATAATCCTAGTTGCGGTCCTAACGCAACTATCAATAGATGGATTGAGGAGATTAGGAAGTATCACTTCGAACTAGTACACGTTAAGGGAACTACACACTCTCTAGCGGATGGGTTATCGCGACGACCAGCAACAGAGTCCTCGCAACGAAAGAATGGCCCAACTGAGGAGGACCTTATGGACTTTGATGAGGGACAACCAATTCGATTCCGGATGGGTCCAGGAGAAACAGAGGAACCTTATGCCTTTGAAGACTTCAAGGATATCATTGATACTAGAGGTGGCTATCTCAATATGATGGCTACCACAGTTGACAATTTTGAGGATGATCTGCAAGAGGTTTTGGATGAGGAAAGAAAGACTGATGTCGAACGAACTCATATAGCAGCTCTGCATGGCTTAAAGTTCTCACAATTTGCGCAAAATTTGTGATTCCACCTGGTTCAGTGGAGTGGGATCGCGAGCATCCTTATAGCGAGAAACATAGATCCGAGGCTGCCAAAGAGTTAGACAACATATTAGACGACATCAAGACATGGCTATCTGATCCCAAATCCGATGTATTAACAAAGATGAATAAGAAGAATAAACAAGCATTCTCAAGACAAGCTGAGAAATTCTTCGTAGACGGAGAAGGAAGATTGTACCGACGAAATAGTGAAGGGAGTGGACCTCCACTCCTGGTAGTCCCGAAAGAAAAGAGGATGTACGTGTTGCACGCAGCCCATGACAACCTAGGACATAAGGGAGTCTACGCTACAAAAGCTGTAATCGCCAAACGCTTCTGGTGGCCTGATTTAGATCGCGACGTAACTTGGTTTGTGGAAACGTGTCAAGCCTGCCAAGATCGACAACTAAAACAGATCAGGATACCACCTACAATAACATATACACCCTCTCTCTTTCAAAGGCTTCACGTTGATGTCTTTAAAGTATCACCAGCTAGTAATGGCTGTAAGAATGTAGTGCACGGAAGATGTGGACTGTCGCGATGGTCAGAAGCGCGAGCACTAAAACATGACAATGCTAAGAGTATTGCGGAATGGTTATTCGAAGATATCATTTGCAGATGGGGATGTCCTGAAGAGATCGTGACGGATAATGCCCCACAAATGAAAGCTGTCCTAAAGTACTTAGAGGATAAGTATGGTATCCATGGTATAACTATATCAGCATATAACTCCCAAGCAAATGGCACGATTGAGCGAGCGCATTTCGACATCCGACAAGCACTAGTAAAAGCTACTGGAGGAGACTTGTCCAAATGGTACTGGTTCCTAAAGCCGGTTCTGTGGGCTGATCGGGTCACTGTAAGGAAAGGATTGGGCTGCTCTCCGTACTTTATAGTATTAGGAGCTGAGCCTATCTTACCTCTTGATATCGTAGAGTCCACCTGGTTGGTAAAACTACCAGATCGAGTGCTCACAACTGAGGAACTAATCGGTTATCGAGCTCAAGCCTTAGCTAAACACCGTGTACATGTTGAAGACATGATGACAAGAGTCGATGAGAATAAGAGAAAGGAACTTAGAAGGTTCGAGAAAGAACACAGACATGTAATCAAAGATTTTGACTTCAAGCCTGGAACTCTTGTTCAAGTTCGTAACACTCGGATAGAGAAGAGTCTCGATCGCAAAATGCATCCCAGGTACATGGGACCAATGATCGTGATTCGACGAACAAAGGGAGGTGCATACATACTAGCTGAAATGGATGGCTCAGTCCTCAGAGAGAAAGTAGCAGCGTTCAGAGTACTTCCCCACAAAGCTAGATATGAACCGATTGCACTACCAGATAACATTCATGATCTAATTGACCTTGATCCACTCCAACTGCGTCAAATGGTTGAAGAGGAAGAAGTCAATGAATCATATAGTCCGGGTCGCGACTTAGTGTTTGATGCGATTCCTAACCTTCGAATGCCTGTCTATGATCAAGATGGCGAGTTAATCGAACAAGCCAACCCTGAAAAGACTTCTACGAATGAGGAACCTGTCCAGGAGGATCAATCTGATGCAGAAGAATCCTCAAGACGACAGACAAGAGCAAGCATAAAGAACAGAAACCAATCTTCTATATGACGATTTACAGGAGGGTAGCTACTTGACTACTCTGCTCTACGTCTATTTTGGTTATATCCTACTAAAGAAGAGGACACCCTCGACTTCATATCTTGTTTAAAAACACCACAGCTTAGAACCTAAGCAGAGGTACCCAATTGGGTGCTCTCGACTTGTGGTTGCAGTTGGGCCTTGTCAGAAGAGGTAAGAGAATCCGTACCAGCAGCAGGAACATCGTCATTGATGCTTGCACGAGCAAGGCACTCTCTGACAGCCTCCTGGTAATGACCCTCCAAGGTCCTCAACTGGTGAAGGGCGAAGAAGAGTTGGTGGCGAGAAGAGAGGATCTCATTGGCCAGATAGTTACGAATGGCATGAAGAACCTCGGCGGGAATGGAAGCGAAATCCAGGAACGGAAGCATGTTGCTATCCTTAAGCAAATCCTGAAGGGCACTATCGTCATTAACGCGGCGTTCGAGCTCTGGAAAGAAGGATATAAGAAAAGGAAGTATCTCGCGAGCTAACCACGCACCAGCTGGCATAGGAGTGAAGTTTGAAGCACCAGTAGTAACTCGGACGCGCTTCGAGGTTTCTGCCTTCTGCAGATACAGGTTAGCTTTAATGAACTCTCTTGAGGTTGTATCCAAGCCTGGAACAGCTTCGTAAGGGATACATACCGTGGTGGCGCGAGTTTGAACACGGCTCGAGCTAGCACTCTAAGAGGATAAGGGACCATCAGATATTAGGGTCATGATGGTCATAACGGATAAGGGCTTACGGATTTGGATCTCTCAGACTTCTTGTCCCTCGGGGCATGAACAGAAGCCTTTAAGCCAGCTTCACCCATCTAGAAACGAACGATGGCGTGAACATGAAATTGACCAATCCAAGATTCCATTAAACAAGTCAAGACTCACCTCGACGTCCGTGGTACCAGTGCGTCCGCCTACGATAATGACTGATTCCTCATCGGACTCCTCGCTGTCTGAGACAGTTGCCTTAGACTTGACGGATTTCTAGACAATCATGTCAGAAACATGGGTCGCGACAAACGAGTACGATACTCACCACAGGGCGTTTGCGTTTCTCGCGACGTTCATCGTGAACTGGTTCAGGAGCAGGAACCATGCCACCAGCAACGAGGAAATCATTGATGTTCTTGATGCGGTAGAGAGCTCCGATGTTGTGAGCTTTGGTAGAGTTCTCAAGGAACGACTTGTGCTCAAGCAACGCTTTAACACAATCACCTTCCTTCCTGAAAATACCAGGATCCGGAACGTTGGCCTAAAGACAAAAGTCTTCTGTTAGAAGAAAGAACCGTTAAAGATAATGGTAACGCACCAAGTGGTCAGCAAAATGCTCAGCATCTGCACGCTTTTCCGCAGCGGAACCAAACTCCAAGGTACGCTCATAGCGCTCGTGCAAGTAACCAGCGCGATTTAACCAATTCTGGGCGTTCCAGTTGTTAACTGGGGGAACCGTGGTAGAGGAACGATGCGTAGCAGGAGGTGCCATAAGAAGACTGAAAGGAAGAATGAAGCTAGAATATCTCTGAAGAGAGCGGAGTCGTGAGGCTATGGCTTGACCTTTTTATATCAGAGAAGGCTCCACGAACCAAGGTCTGACGGACCAGTTCTGTGTGAACTGATTCGAACTCAACAGGAAAAGCCAAGCCACAAATCACACAAGTCATCGCTTCAATAGTTCATCCAGTAAAGACCCTACTCAACTACATCATTTCAAATTTGAGTAACTCTAATTACGGACTAGAAAAGCGGAATGATGTCGTCCTTGATTTTGTGAGCAGACTTCCTGTGCAAGGGTTGGACCTTATGAAGACTCAAGATTAGGAGGTGTTTGAACGTTACCAGAAGGGCCATTTGTCCCCTAGGAAGGTCCAGTATCGCTTCGGACTGGTGTTCGTTGAATACGAAGGTGGTTCACGAGTATAGTTGTGAATGACTTACAGGTCTTCCACTGATTGATTCCGTTGATCGTACGAAAGAGTAGCAGCGCGAGGATTGCCTCGCCTGACGGGATCAAGGTTGGTGCCGAGTAGAGAATCGGAATGACTTCGACGAAGAACAACAACCTTGGTAGAACTACCAAAGAAACACCATCCGTTCACACGGAAGGGAGTTGGAGGAGCGCGAGCACCGAGTTCGCACTTTCTGCGACTGAAGTTCATTGTGTTGCTCGTTCCAACGAGATCTTCATCTTTTTATAGATCAGCGTTGACGGAACAATGGAGCAATATGGGAGACCATCGGGACGATGTTTTTTTTAGTTGGGGGGAGAGACTGGTCCGTAAACCAGATCGACTCGAGACGAGCCAGGAATTTTCCGATTGCTCGCGACTTGGAGCTTAGGATCAGGAATTACTAATATCCTGCGCTTTAACGAGCACATGGCTGTGATAGTCGCTCCTCATGATTAAAATAATCATCCAAATTCCCACCAAGTCGTTTTAAGATCATTACTTAGGACCTAAGATCACCCAAAGACAAGACGTGATAATCACGAGACATCGAAGTTATATTCATAACGTTCACGGTAGCAAAGAGTATGTACAAGCTATATACAATCATGGGAATAACAACGAAAAGACCAACATGGCATGCGAAAGACAGTACAGAAGACAGGGATTAAGCTAATAAAAGAGTTAGTAAGACTGAGGAAATCAGAAAGGAAAGACGCATACGCTTGGAACGAGATTTGGAACGGGTCGCACGGGAAGGAACTTCAACCGTCACCTTCCGGGACTTGGGGAGAACAGGAGAAGGTGACTCGTCTGACTCGACCTCCCCTGAATCCGACTCGTCCTCCTCACCATCATCTTCGATTTCAGATGGTTCAGGCGTAGGCTCACGCGCTTTCTCTTTCCCTTTCCCTTCTTGACAGCGCGACCCTTCACCTTTTTAGAGGAAGACTTGGTTTTTGCTCGCGACGTGGTGGATTTGGGCTCGTCGAGAGTCCGACGGGAAGAGCTGGCCTGTTGAGAAAGGTCTTCTTCTGCTACAACGTCGTCCATGTCGTAGTTGCGTGGGTCGGACATAATAGAGTCGTGGGATCGGGAAGTAACGTCGAATCCCGCTTGAGCTGAAGCTGGGACAACCTGAAATTCACCAGTAGCAGTGTCCTGCATCAGGACCATCTTCTCGTTGAAACAATTGGTGTCCCAACCGGCAGCAACCGACAACTGTCGTAAGAGAGATGGTGTAATCTCGAATTCCGTGCCCTGAGCCTGCGCGAGCTGGGACAAAAGGACTGTTGGGTCTTGAACGCTCTCACGAAGTTTGGCTTGTTGGAATGAGATATGTTCGTTAACGGTCGCGAGCATGACCATTAACTCGTTAGCCTGCGTTTGAAGAGAAGCTCGGAGCTTCATGCTGGTCATTATCTCGTCTATCTGTTGAACAACCCCTAAAAGGAAGATAAAATCACAAGATTGAATGAAAGCCGCAAAATATAAGACAAGACGTATGAATGGCACTATTTTTCGAGTATACAGCCATCAAGTTTTTTGAGGCGACGAGAGTGTCGAGAGGGAAAGCAGAAGAGCAAGCAACGCATCGTCTCTGACAACAGTTGCACTTCTTCATGCCCAGCTTGCCACTGCGAAGTTCGTATGGACCCTGAGGAGCGCAGGTCGCCCACAAGAGAGCACAATGGATGCAATGCTCGTCGAAAGCCTAAGAAAGAAAGGGTTTAGTTAAGGCGGAGATATTCGGAGTGATTACACTCACAAACGACCCCGAAATCGAGGCCTCCAAGAAAGTTCGAACGTTCAAGTAAGTAGGAACTTTAGTACCTAAAGGAGCGCGAACAGAGAACTTCTCGGTACCTGTTATCCACAAAAGAGACTAAGTTTAGGATATGGGAAATAGGAAAAGGCAACATACCATCGGTGAAGGTGAAAACAGGCTGACCAGCAGCCAAACCAAACTGCAACGATGGCAATCAAGGACAGAAATAGGAAAATCGAGACGAATACATACATAACGTCCGTCCTTGTCTTTCTCGAACCTGGTAACGTCCTTGAACCGGTTGAAGAGCTCCTGCAGAGGCGTATCAGGTTTGAACTGGAAGAAACCCCCCTGGGCGATAATCTCGCGCGAGTCATCGTCGTCGCGACTCTCAGCAATTGAGGGTGTCGCAGATGGAGCCCGAGAACTGGCCGAGAAGCAGGTTTCTTGCCCTTCTTAGTTTTCCTTGTCGACCGTTTTGGAGGAGAAGGCTGAGAAAGCGAAGGGAGCTCCATGTCGGATGTAATCGAATTGGAGCGCGACTGGACCGCAGCCTGCTCCTTCTCACGAGCCTGAACACGAATAGTGCGGCTTGACTGACGCTGGACAGGTTTAGTATCCGGGGTTGGTGTCTTAAGGGCGCTCTTGATAGGTTTGGGTTGCTAAGAAACGAAAGAATAAGAACGTAAGAAGGACGAAAAGAGATTGAAGACACACGGGACGAGGTTTCTTGACAATGGGTTTCTCCTCAGTCTCACTAACGGCTGGTCGCTTTTTGACCGTCTTGACTTCCACAGCAGGACGAGTAGGTTCTGGTTTGGACGGAGGATTCGTGCCCGTTGGTAGGAGAAGTCGGAGATCTGATTTAGGAAAGAAGGTTCCAGGGGTATTCGACTCCTTGACTGGTTTAGAAGGTAAAGGTTTCGACGGTCGTGAGTTTGGTGATTGAAACGAGCTGGGTTTTGCGGTTGTCTCCCGACTCTTCTTTTTGGGAGAAGACGAAGTCGATGGTTTGGATGGATCCAGATACATGGGGGCATCCTGTAAGAAAAGGTCCGCAATGCGATCATAGAAAAGTAACGAAAGGGTTAAGGTCCTACCTGCGCGCCAGACACGTCTAACGGCCTGGATAGGTCGAAATTCTAAACCAGTATAAGAGAATTAAGTAAGAAGAGAGGAAAGAGAAGCGTACCTCAGTCCGAGTCCTGACATGGGTAAGAGAGGACAACGACGGTACCCATTCGAGGTCGTAATCGTAAAGAAGTTCGTCGAACACCCAATGCATATGACGACAGGACAACACCCACAACGGATCAGCGTCCGGATAGTCAACCGTCGAATGCGTAAGAGTGTTGAACAAATGCCGCTAAAAGACAGAAGTCAGAGAAGAGACATCACAAAGGGCTTGGATAGCACACACCAGAAATGGGGCAACAGCTAACCAGGCATCCTGGTCTTCCTTCGTAGAATACTCGTCATCCAGTCGGGCCTGGTCGCGATTAAGGATCAGTCTGCGAACGTGATCCAGACGGCTGATCGTTTGCTTTGACCGAAAGTTGAGGAGCTTGACTGTGGAAGACATTGTCGCGACGGGGAGAGACCTAGGTGAACGATCAAGGATGAGTTTGGGAGCGTAGGGCTCAACCAGAGGATAGTGGGGGAAGGAAAGAAAGAAAGAAACGATCACGAGAATGTTGAACTTGCGAAGTTCAACACGAGCGTGATCCTGCAACGTTGCCGTTAAAATGGAGACCCTGAAGAAGCAACGGGGAACTCAGAATATAAACGGACAACTAAAGAAATCGCCGTCGCGACGACGTAATAGCGATCGAAGGCCTAAAATAACGGTCAGGTTGTACTCTGGA